>QGSO01000195.1:989495-1390612 GCA_011037825.1 Carya cathayensis | reverse complement strand
TATGTTAAGTCCAGTTTCAGATCAAATACATGATAAGTCAAGTTTTAGATCAAGTCCATGTTATGTTATACTCACGTACATGTTATGTTCAAGTTTATGTTATTTTCAAGTTCTTATTTATGTTATGCAGGTTTACGTTCATGCTATATTTCAAGTCCATGTTATGTTTCACGTTCATGTTATGTTGTTTGTTCATGTTATGTTTTAAGCTTAAGTTCATGCCATGTTAAGTCAAGTTCAGTTCACGCTTAAGTTCTGGTTAAGTCATGCTATATGTCAAGTTATACTATGTTTATGTATGACTATAATTATGCATTTATGTTTTTACTGCCATGCATGCATTTTTAACCTGTATGTGAGTTTTATATTAACTTACTGAGTTTTGTAATCAAATCTCACTGTGGTAGTCCCAACTACCATTCCCCCTGAATGGTAGATCTTGTTACAGGACCCAAAGGAGAATTGGAATCTGACCAACTGAATACGGTCGACTAGGCCACGGTGCGATGTTGATGATGGTATAGTATTTAACTTAGGTTAATACTTGTACTTTTGGAGTTGTATCTCAAGTATTCTTTTGATCACAACCATTTTGGACTAGTGTGATGATCACGGCTTTTTAGTATGCCTTTATGTATGAATTATGTTTCAAGTATTTGGGATATATTTAGTTTGGTGCATAGTATTGCTAAACAAAAAGATTATCCGCTGCGAATATTGCATAATGCTAGATGCATGTTAGGAACATTGCATCTTATATGTCATGAACGGGGGCAGGTAACCTTGTGTTGCATGTCTCGACGCTTCAAATGTCCGTTCAATCCCAAGCGGAAATTTGGGGGCGTCACAATATTTGTCTGGTGAATATGTACTTGCACAATTTGTAGATGTTGGTTGTAATGAATTTGGTAAAAAACAACGAAAGAGAAAACAAGCTACATCTGTGTTGAATTAGACTAAGAAGAGTATATTTTTCGATCACTCGTACTGGTCAAAGTTAAAGTTACGACATAGTCTTGATGTTATGCATATTGAAAAAATTATATGCGAATCCATATTGGGAACATTGATGTCAATTGAAGGAAAAACGAAGAATACATTAAACTCAAGTAAGGATTTGAAGCGGTTGGGAATAAGACCGGAAATGCAATTGCAAGAAAATGGTTCGTCCGTTTACATGCCGATTGGATGGTATACATTGTCAAGGAATGAAAGGGCTACATTTTGTGAGTGGATAATGAAAATTAAATTACTGGACGGTTATGCATCGAATTTGTTAAGGTGTGTGCGAACAAATAACTGGAAAATAACTGGATTAAAAAGTCATGATTGTCATGTCCTTTTACAGCGTATCTTGCCTATTGGTATTCATGGGTACTTGACAAGAGACGTGCGCGTGGTTTTGATTAAGTTGGGTTTATTTTTCAAGGACTTATGTACTAGGACAATAAATGTAAAAGTTTTGGATCGAATGGAACGGGAAATTTCCATAATCTTGTGTAAGCTAGAAAGTATTTACCCACCGTCATTCTTCGACGTCATGGTTCACCTAGCCGTCAATTTGCCACGTGAGGTTCAACTTGCAAGACTAGTTCAGTATAGATGGATGCATCCCATTGAACGATTCCTTGGGAAGTTGAAACGTACAGTTGGTAACAGAGCTCACCCAGAAGGATCAACTGCAAAAGCATATATTGATGATGAGTGGCATATCTTTTGTTCCAAGTATTTCCACGAAGTTGACATTAGATTTGATCGGCCGGAAAGAAACTTTGACGTTGACCGAACAAGACAACGAAATGGGTTTTCTATGTTTTCCCAACAAGTATGTCCACTTGGTGCAATGCGTGGTTATGATTTATGTGGAAGAGAGTTTGAGAAAGCTCAGTGGTACGTGCTGAACAATTGCCCTGAGATAGAGAACCATTTGAAGTAAGTTATAATGTTTTCTTAATCTAATATTCGCACATTTACCTTCACGAAAATTTATGGATATAAAATAATTGTGGTAATTATCAATTTCAGTGATCATATTAACATGCTCAAGGAACTAGGAGTATATGATATAAACCAAAAACATGAAGAAGAGCTCCCAAGATGGTTTGAAGAACTGGTAATGGCATTACATATGCTTTACTCATCCAATAGTTCATTAAATATTGATTGTTTATTATTGATATAATAGAAGTTTTACTCAATATATAGGTTGTATAAATGCATGCAAATAATCCAAACGATATATCGGATGAACTGTATGCATTAGTGCGTGGCCCAACGAAGCGCGCTACAAGATATTCTGCATGTATTTCTTGGGGAAGTAGGTATCACACAGTGGATCGAGATTGTTATAGGAAAATACAAAATAGTAGTGTCCTAGTCGAGAGAAGTTATGATGGAGAAAATATTGATTTCTATGGAGTTATTGTTGATATAATTGGAATGAAATATTTGGGAGAGCTTGCAGTGTATCTGTTTAAGTGTGATTGGTGGGATTTAAGCAATCCTCGAATTGGAGTCCGTGATGAAGAATATTTTTTGAGTATTAATACATCAAAAAAATGGTATGAAGATGATTCTTTTATTTTAACTTCTCAAGCATCTCAAGTTTTCTACTTAGATGACCTGAAGTTAGGAAATCAATGGCGAGTAGTACAAAAATATTCTCCAAGAAATATATGTGATGTTATCCCTCAGGTGGAAGGGCGAGATGAAGAAGCAGATGATCCCTCTACTCAAGAAGCATACCAAGAGAGTCAGCCCGTCTTTAATTTGTTTGTAAATTTGAGCCAGTATGAGATGATTCCATTAAATAAAGAAGTTATTGAGGCTGAAATTGTGGATGCGACAATTGAGCAAAATGCTGATTCCACTGAAGTATCTACAGATGATGAGACTAAATTGTCAAATGATACTGATACAGATAGTGATTAACCAATTATGTTTGCACATATAGTTTTATGAAATTATGCCTCCAAAGAGAAAGGAAGTTCGCATCCCATCTCCACCTGTTCCTAGCTCTCCTTCAGACTTACCATTAGAGATTGACTCTACAGAATAAGGTAAAATTCTAATACTCATAATATTTATTAATTAAAGTTATAATAGAAAATTGATTACAATGTTATATATCATGATGACTTCACAATACAATCTCGTCAAGGTCGAGGCACTACTAGAAGCGTGACGTTGGAAAAATATCGTAAGGTGAGTAAGATCAAAGTTAACATTCTTGATAAACATACCAGAGGTAAAGAACAACCAGCAGCTTTGCTTGCATCACATATGGGAGCTCTTACACGAACTTATGCACATTTGGCAACAAGTTCATGGAAGAAAATTCCCCAAGATGTTAAGGACCTTATCAAGAAGCGTTGTTTGGTAATATTTAAAACATAAAATTTAATTAGTAAATTTTTTTATTTTACTTAAAGTTAGAATATTATAAATGATAATATCTTTATCTAAATTTCTTTCTGTAAGGATGATTTCGAATTAAATTTTGGTCGGAGAGAAGAGCGTAAGACTGTGGAACAGCTTATGAGTAATGCATTCCGCAAATATAAGGTAAGGTGTCATGAGCATTATAATAAGTTTGAGAATAGTGAAGATGCACGCCACCATCATTTTCAAGATGTGCAACCTTCTGATTGGGAAAAACTTTGTGACATGTTTGAGGATCCATCATATAAGGTATAATTAATTTAATTATTTTAGTCGTCCTATTTTTAATTTTGCTTTCTAATATTTTCAATTCCTATGTAGGAGCGAAGTTCTATAAACAAAACAAATAGATTAAAATTGAAGATTACTCATCATACAGGCTCAAGATCTTTCCACCGCCTCTCTAAGAAATTGGTATTGCTATTTTTTTATTTGTATATAGTTAACTGAATATATTAATCATAATGACTTTATATCTTAACAAATCTTTATTATAGGAAGATTCAGATGCCAATTATGATCTGACAAAATTATATTCTGCATCACATACTAATCGTAATGGAGAGTGGAGTCATCCCGATGCCTATGAAAATTATGTAAGTATTATAATTTGTTTTAAATAAATATATCCGAATATTTATGATGATATTAACTCTTTATCTTATGTGTAGGATAAAATGGTTGTCATGCGTACTGAATCTGCGTCAGATCAAAATTCTCAAATAATAATGTTGAGATTTTTACACAAGTTCTGGGTCAACATTCAGGATATTTGAGGGGTTTGGGTCCCTGTGTAAAACCTTCTCCCTCTTCCTCTTCTTCCGGGTCTACCTCTATAGCGCAAGCGAATGCGAATCGTAAAATTGAATAATTGGTTGCAAAACAGCACGAGTTAGAAGCTCAATTGGCAAGATAAGGAGACATGGAGATGCGCCCCAAACAACATGAAGAAGAACAAGTAAAGTTCAGGAGAGATATGCAACTCCAAATGCAGTAGCTTATGCAACAATACAGGCCTCCAAGCAATTGATGGTTTTTTACGTCTAGCTTATGACATTATCTAATTATGTATGAACAACGCCAGTCTTATGGTTATTTATTAGTTCGCACTTATTATAAAACTTTTGTGAGTATTAAACAGTTTCTAATTTATGTTTTTCAAATATTATGAATGTCTATTTAGTTTTTTTTATTATTATGGGGTTTTAATAAAATAGTAGCAGTTTGAACGACCATATCACGTTCGAACATTAATGAGTAGGCCATTCAAACGACACTGTTGTGACGCCCCTAAATCCCCACTCACGAACAAGGGAAATCGAGACATCCGGATGGTGACAACACGATCACACATCCCATCGCCAAGTGCCCAAAGTGTGTGAACATGCAATATGTGTACAAATAAAAACACGCAGCGGATAGATAAGTCATATAACTAGGTACCAGAATTTTTTTTAATTTAATACAAAGCTGCTCAAATCATACATAATAAAATATTACAAGCTACAAATATAGTTTCAAAGCCAAATACAAAACATTAACTTCAACTCAATACTCTGGCGGAGCCGCATCCTCGAGCTCAGCCTCCTCCTCCTTCTCGATCTCTGCATCAAAATCTACGGTATCAAAAATGGTGCCGCAGGTAAGTAAAATCCAAACACCACTAGATAAAAACATATTATAACTCAAACAATATGCATGAAAGAATGCAACGCACATGTCCCATAAAAACCACATTTTTCCACGCACGCCAAAAACCCATTTGGCCCAAAAACATAACCTTTAAAACCAGTCCTCGCCATTATCCCAGATAATGGCCCAAATCAATAAACCACAATTTTCCCAGAAAATGGATCACAAAAGCCTCAACACATCCTCGCCATTTTCCCAGAAAATGGCCCGTATCCGAAAACCATAAAACCAATCCAATTATGCATGCACCATGATCTCCCCTAGGGATCATGCGCACACTCTGGCTCTGTGCCACACAACAGGTAACGACTACGCGTGTGACACCTAAACGAGCGATGCTCAAACTCGCGCCCAGAGCGTACCTGGCCAGGCCATCCTCTAGTTCTCGCTAGCCAAGGGACCACGGAGTCGACACGACAGCGTTACCGTATCGTGCGATCCGGTCATCGCCCAACGATAACCCAGGGGATGTCACTCAGTTTTATCCGCTCCCGAGTGACCAGAGGAGCTCCACCGAGATAATAACTCATCCCGGCTTGGACTCGTGAGACACACGCACCCGAAAATCCATTTACGCCAATAAAATAGGATATTCCTCAATTAAAATAAAACGCACGCGCATGCACCATGTAAATACAATCTCAAGGCACAAAACAACCAACCAACCACAAATCAACAAACCAAGCAACTCCGTCCTCAATCCATCCGACCCCCGAACTCCTCGGACTCAGTCCGGAATCAACCAACCAACCAGATAATTTATTGTAAGAGCAAAATATATTTAAATCTAAAAGTAGAGTTTGGAAAATACTTACAGTGCTATACGGTATTTTTCGAAAGCTCGCAGCGTTGCAAACGGCGGAGGAAAAGCAACGTAACAATGTATTTTACACTGTGGCCATGGGTAATAAATTACCCACTTTCGAACGAAGACAAACCAAGGCACGAAATTGATAGGAAAATGTCTAGGGATGTTTATGAAGCTAATGGAAGTGAGCTTTGGCCGTGGGTGGCGGTGGAAGCGGAAAAAGGCCAAATCGGAGTTGAGCTCGTGGGAGCTGCTCCGGCAACTGATTGGGGCCGAAAATGGGTGGGTTAGGTCGGCAAGAGGTAGGGGAAGAAGTGGTGAAGAGATGGTGGCCGGAGGTGGTGAGACGGCACCAGAAACAGTAAAAAGTCGTGCGGCTTAGATGGGTCGTATGGGGTTAACGGCGGCTCGGATGGGGCTGAGATTCGGTGGGGTGGTGTGCCGGCCGGAGGGGAAAATTTTGGTGGGGGTGGTGTCGACCACGCCGGCCGGTAGCGGCGGTCTAGGTGGCTGAGCCGAAACGGCGATGGGGAGAGGAGAGAGAGCTCGTGCGCGGGAGGGATGAGGAAGAAGAAAGAAAAGAAGAAAAAAAGAAAAGAAGGAAAAGAAAAAGAAAAGGAAAAGAGAAAAAGGGAAAGAAAAGAAAAAGAAAAAGAAAAGAAAAGATGGGGAAAGAAAATGAAGTCCAATCCTCACTTCCGGAAACCAAAAACTGATCCGCCGAAAACGATTTTAAAAACATAAAACGACTAAAATAAATTAAACACGACATCAAATAAAATAAAACCAATTAAAATAGATTAATTTAAAATAAAAGAACTGATATATTAATTAAATTAAAAACACACCTTCAGCGAAAATATACGTAAAAACGGGGTATCACAACTGTAACGTTCGAACATTAATGATTAAGACGTTCGAACGATATCATATGATCAAAAAAATGTTCAAACGTAATTTATTATCGTAGCGTTCGAACATAACTCAGCACCGTTCGATCTCTTCTACAGTTCGATATGTTCCCTTAACGTTCGAACAGAATTCTATTTTGTATCGTTCGAACATTATCATAATCTGTGATCGTTTGAACGTATTTTGATAACCGTTCAAAAAATGTACTTCCGTTCGAACGTAAACTACCAACCCTTCGAACGTCATTCTGGAACGAATTTTAACCGTAACTTAAAAACGTCATCGTTCGAACAATATTGAACGGTCAATTTGAAAATAGTTTCAAAAGATATATTTTGGGACGAAATGGTGATTTTCGTCCCAAGATATTTTCTGGGACAGTGATGTTGGGACGACCTAAATTTTGTCCCAAAAAATTTTCTGGGACAAAATCCCTACATTTTGGGACGAAAATTTTTATCCCAAAAAATCTTTTTTGTTGTAGTTAGTCATAATTAAAACAAAACAAAATGCTTGCCCTATTTCTACACCATGGATAATATCGAAGCTCATCCCAAGAGAGAACGAAAATATAAAATAATATTGTATGATTATCTTTCAAACTTGTTGAAAGAGTTGTAGACATTCAGAAAGAGTTTATATATTTCTTCATAGTATACATACAATTTACTTTAACAAAGAATAGTAATTTCTTTTTTTTTAATAGACCAAGAAATCCTCGTAGTCGTAGTAGAGAACCCCACCCCAACCCACGCCACCAAGCACACGGGTGAATTAACTCGCATGCATGAGGCCGGTGGGCTGTGGGCACGATCCAACTTGGAAACAGGGAAGTCCAATTTTGTACCATCCTAACATACAAGACCTGAGATAAGAGATCAGTCCCCATAATCTGGCTATGGACTAAGCCCTTTGCTTACTAAAAAATAAGCCTTGAAATAAATAGCAGGTCATGTCATGACGTCCTCCTTCACGCCCACTTACATAAGATTGAGGCTGGCTCTACCTGCCTGGCGGACAACTTTGGGCTGCAGTCCAACTGCTTGTTCTCGGCTCTAAACAAAATATCATATCTTCTAAAGAAGAAAAGGAAAGGAAAGTGCTTAGAATATTGGCAACGAGAAGAGGGGTACAAACAATTATCTAGAAAAATCTCAATTATTATTTCAAAATGAGTCATGATACTTTGCCTAAATTATTTTTTAAAAGATGCAAGCTTTATTTTTATTAATGACGTCATATTAGTCCTATTTAGAACAGTTACAATGCAAGTAGGGGAAAAAAAAGGCAAACTTTCCTGTTGACTTTTTGTTGGACTCTTGTTTTCACACCCAGAGTTTCAATGGGGGCTTCGTGTGTATTATAATTTCTTGCTGTCTGCCGCAATCATGTCCTACCCACTCGTGCAATATTGGGAGGAGGCAAATGATAGTGGGAAGAGAATGAGAAAAAGATATTCGGGAGGAAGGAAACACTTCAATTCTTTTAGCTCTTTGTTCTTATCGCTCTCTACATAACAAAACCAAAACAAAATAAAGAAAGAGACAACAGAAAAACACACCAGTACCTTTTTGTAAAACTTGCACTCGAGCATAGGGGTCCTTCCAAGGCCTGTCCTAAAGGAATCAATCAAAAAAGTTTGTGGAATCCATTTTTTCATCCCAGTTTTCTTATACTTAATCATGTCAATTGGTACACTGCAATTTACGTGATTTTTTCATTTAAGTCGCTACTTTTGTGTATTCTTCTACCAGCTAGCTAGGAGAGATCAACATATGACATCGATTGACCCCTATGCTAGTGCATGTACGTGGGGCTCAAGTCAAACATGCATTTCCCAGCAAACAAACGAACCAAGAATGGGAAAAGAGGGCCGCTCGCACGTCTGATTTGAGTTCAAAGTTAAAGAGCTAAAAGTGAAAAGCAAAAGAATGGGAAAGGGGGACGTTTGCACGTCTAAAAGGGGATGCAAAGTGAGCCCCTTTTCTCACAACTTTTGACCACCTGAATAATAATATATACAAGTTTCAAATATGTAAATCTCATGCAGGATTTTTATAGAAATGTGGATTCTATTATGAAAAAGTATGAAAAACTCTTTTTTTTTTTTTTTTTTTTTAGGGACCCAAGTTTTTATCAAAGTTTGTACAAAACTTATGCATTTGGAGTTTGTTCCGTACGCTACATATAATTTCCATATTTCCTTAGGAAACTCAGAAAGTAGTCGAGAAAGAAAAGCCCACTCAAAGCTTCCATCAAGTTTATTACACTTGTATTTCACGTGTGGATCAGAGACATTCTTAGTGCTTCTTTAGTCTTGCAAAAACTTTCTTTGAAAGATCCACTCACGACGTTAAAGGGCATCTCAAAGTCAAAAAGATTCCCACAAACTCGATGGTTCTTATCTTCTATTCAGTAATCACCAACAACGTTTGATTCTTTTCAATTAATCAAACTTACAATAGATGTTTTAAACTAATTCACTCCATTAAAAAATAGTAAAGAGAAAAAAATGAGCAATGGATCCTAGTTTCAAGTACAAGCACCGTAGCAAGATCAAAGGTGATTATGAGTAATTACTATGATTGGAAACTAATGCATGTCATGCTCTGTCATCCCATGCTCTGTCCTATTTGATTAAGATCCTCTTGATCTTTGGTTAGAAATAGCTTGAACATAATCAGATGACTATAGTGGTGATAGGAACCATAAAAGAAAAAAGTAAAACAAAAAGTAAAATTAATTACAAAAAACACAAAGTTTACGTGGTTCGGCAACGTGACATCTATAGACTGCAAAAAATCTTATTCAAATGATAATCAAATATATAGTGTGGCGGTTATACAAAGATTTAATACAATATATATATATATAATAAACCCTAATTAGTGAGTTGGGTCGGATTCAGAATAAAAAACGGATTTCATTGAGATTTTACTAAAAAACTATAATGGATCATTGTCAGGTCATGTCATCAAACTAAGCCGCCACAAACAAAACCGAACTCAATTAGAAGCCCAATAGGTGGCAGCATACAAAAAATCACGAATAACAACGCTCGAGACTCACGCTCGCCCTAAGTGACACTTACAAGTATGTTAGTGATGCTATGGATTGCTTCCATGCCGAGCAAATTGGACAATTAGAATCCACATCACAAAACTATATCCTCCTTTGAGATCAGTCTTTCAAAAATTACAATTATCCACGTCATATTGCTCATAATCTTTCTTTTTCTTTTATTTCACAGCTTCATATGATCCTCAAGTAGTTTGAGAGATAGTAATTTATCCATCACTGATGATGAAGATTATTTTATTAAACTTACTGAAGTTAATGAAGACAAAACTGATTAAAAAAAAAAAGGGGACAAAACTTCTTTATCATCTTAAACTTTTAGAAATACATACACAGAACATACAAAACAACGTCGTATCAACACATTTTCATTGAAATAATTTGAGTGCACAGCTGTCTTCTGTCATAAGACTAAAGCACGTACGTACGTGAAAAGCACTAGCTAGGGTCCCCTCTCGAATGTCTGTCTTTCATTCCTTCCAAATAATTAATTGCAGGCCAGCCTATCCATATATATCTCTAATTAATCTTATAAAATTATTAAATATTTCCAAAATAAGCATGATATTTTATCTTTCTTCATCACAAAATGTTATAACGTATAATATTTCATTTTTAATGACATGACATCTTACAATTATAAAATCAGAATATTTCATATATATCCGTCCATTAGTCGTGGTGGTGCCGGCATTAACTCATTTGACAATTAAGCTTGATATATACAGGTAGGACGTTGGAATTTTCCATTAAAGTCACATAAATTACACAAAGAAATGGAACATATATCACTCCATAGATATATAGTAAATTAAGCAGCAGGTACAGCTAGCATTGATCGATAAAATTGCTGTTTCGTGTACACAATATGGAACTTTTGGGTCTGAGTAATTAAAATATTGGCAATGGGTCCTGAGTCAGGTTGTAAGCTGGATGGCAAGGCATTAACTCCAAAAATTGCCCTTTATCTTCCGGATCTAGGTAGCCCCATTACGTTATGTTATTGTTATACCTCGACCCCATTTCTCTTTTATCCTTTGGTCCTTCCCATTCATCAATGGCTCCACCTTTGATAAGGATCCCCTCCTTTTTTGACCACTGAAAAATAGATATCATATTTGGAGTCCTCTTGAATAATTATGCCCTGGCCTTCGACTAGGTACTGGACCTTTGACAAAGTCCTAAAACCCAACTCCGGTCTATTTATGTCACGAAGATCGAAAATATGGCTTCTCTTCGTCACATAAATTCAAGATATTTGTAGCATTGAAAAGACTGACGGCCGGAAGTGAAATATGGGTATGCTATCACATTAAACTTGGAGAATTAATTGTTAGCTTTCTCAGCTCCATTGGTGTGTTTTAATGAAATGGACAAGCTGGATGTGCACTGAATTTAGTGCTGAGTAGACAGGTGACAGACCCCATTCCATCGCTAGCTTTGGCAATTTGCAGGAACAATTAATGGGGCGAGCTGGTTTTAAACACAAGGCTCTTGTGTAGACTATATATGTATGGCATCAAATTAGAATAATGTCAAATAGGACGAATTTCCAGTCCAAGAATGATATTTCTCATCAATTAAACTAATCATATTACTCATGAAAACTCATCTAACGTACTAGCTGTGCATAAAAAACTGTGCGGGTGAAAAACAGCCTCTTTTTGTCTCGAAATTTAGCTGTCGATGTAACAAATGAAGGAGGAAGACTGCATTAATTTGCAGAGAAGTGTGAGCCCCTTTTTCGGCGTGCGAGGGCTGAGTCGCCAACTTGAAGTTGTGTCCTAAACCGGGAAGGAAAGTACGAGCTGTCTCATTTATTGGTTATAATGATGCAAGAGCTACCGTCTACGGAGCAGTGTGGGCAAAGCGCCAATTACACAGTCGTTCACATGCGTTTGTAAGCATAAAGCCAGGCAACTGACGTTTCCCCTTCTATGTACTAGGCCTGATTATTAACTACTTTCAATAGATTTCCGTGTCTCTCATATTTTCGTTGTTCACATCTCTCGCACTCAGCACTCATCAAACTTGGAGGCTCATTGCTGGATTTACGTCCCCTCAAAACATGGGCCATCATATGCCAGCTTTATCGAATTACACAACTTTTTCGGAAGCACCATTGCCATTTTTCATGTTAAAAGTTTGTGGTCTAAAGTTTAACGATTCAAGTTTAGCTAAATTATTATTCATTACTTTTTATGATATTTAGATTAATATTTAAATTGGGTTTAAATAATGAGTTAAAAAGAAAATTAAATAAAATATTATTTTTTTAATAATATTATTAATTTGAGATTTAAAAAAATTGAATTATTTATTATATTTTATATAAAAATTTAAAAAAATATAATGATAAAATGAGATGAGATAAGATGAAATATTTTTATAATTCAATATAATATTTTTTTGTCAGATCCTATTAGGTTACCTCTAGCCTTCCATGTCACTTCCCTCATATTTCATTTACACCAATGAGGGAGCGAAAGGCTTATATATACCATTTTCCTCTTTTATCTCTTACAAATCTATATATCTAGTTAATCATTTTCATGAACAGCCACCACTAACAGCTAACGCTAGTAGTGTTTTGTGTATGTGTTTTTTTACTTTCTTTTACATGTGTATTTTTAACATTTATAAATTTTTTTTAAAAAATCATAACATTATTTAAAAACACTTACTTAATTATGAGGTAAAAAAATTAAAGAAAAAAACTCAATGATAACCCCCAGCAGGAGTTACCAGCGGGTTCCCCAGCATTTTCCTTTCATGAAAAATTCTTTTCCCATCCTCATTGACACTCCGGGTACATATATGAGATGTGGTCCTCCTCACCTTTCCTCTTCTCCAATACCACTATCCTCTCCACCAATATCCATTTTCACAAGATCATTTTGTTAATATAAAAAAGCTTTATAATTTATATGTCATAACAAGTCATATCAATTTGCGAGATTATTTTTATAAGATATGATTATTTCTAACTACCTTTTCATGCTCCCCCATGTCCTGCTCCATCATCTCCATGCATTTTTGGTTGCTATCCTGCCATACCTTGAACTTCCATGACACCCTTCTTCATCATGCACATGGTCACCCTCTAGCAATGACCATTCATGCTTTGAATTGCAACCTTAGATTCACCTTGCGATAGTTTCTACTTTCAACATGAATAATATTGTCTCTCACACTATTCTCTGTTGTATATTTACCTTGGTGTCTACTCCATTATAGAAAGCTCTTGATAGATAATTTAGCAGGGACCTCATTCATGTGATCCTGTTTGTTGTTCTTGTATTAGGTTGTCATTAATCTTGTAGATGATCACAGCTTTTCCCACCCTTATAACTTTCTTAGTTTAATGTAATAAATTTGAAAAACTCTATTATCAAGATGGTATGTAGAACATATCTAGTAAAGTATTTACATGATCATATCATTTGATTTAAAAGATAAATTTTAAATTTTAAATCTTATAAATCAGATCTTACTATTTAAATGATGTGGGTGATCTGCTCTACACAGCGAAAAAAGCATCGATCCTATGATCAGGCCGTTAACTTAGGGGTAGTTAACTTATGTATTACGTTAGTCCGGATCAGTTGGACAATCACCTTATAACTAGACACATATACGTTAATTCAAACCAAACCCTACCTGACAATTGGAATTTTGTGAGCATATGACGTCAAATGTTCATTGGATTTAACCCCTTAGTTTAGAATGCGTGACAACTCACCATATATTAATGCCTCCCATTTAAGACCTAATTAAGCACCGCCCAAAAAGTATAACGTTAATAATTTCTTGATGGCCAACATTTTATTCTAGTAAAAGTGTATATTAAGTTCCAATTGGATCATAATTTGATAGGTTCGTGATAAGGATACTCCAATATTTTTATTCAGTGCATTACGTCTGTCTAGATGTAATACAGATATCAGATAAACACAAAACTATTCAAAAATGAGATGATATTATAAAGTAATTCACATGATATATTTATCTGGATCGATCTCTTTAAAATTAGATGATTGAATTTGACGGAACAATCTTAAATCATATATACTAGGATTAAAGTGGAACATGGTACAAGCTGGCAGCTGCTGGCCCTCCCCATATATAGAGAAGCAAAATATTCAACTTGTTTTTTAAACTGCAGCAAATGAATCATGGGCATGATTGAGAAGTCTAGAAAGAGGCCCCACAGTCGAGTCAATTCCAATTTCCTGGTCCGAGTTTGGTGGGGTATAATAATTAAATTAGCTGGGTTAAACTCACAAGCAAGGAAATTGTTCCATTTTCAGAGGGTATATATCATAAATGAGTAATGCTATCGAGCTAGGTAAGTAGTACAAAGTTTTTAAAAAAATAGAGTGAAATTTATCATTAAAAATATAACTTTTTCATCTTAATCTTATTTTTAGGAACTATTTTTGGAAAAGAATCCGTAATAGCCGGC
This sequence comes from Carya cathayensis, assembly GCA_011037825.1. NCBI lineage: Eukaryota > Viridiplantae > Streptophyta > Magnoliopsida > Fagales > Juglandaceae > Carya > Carya cathayensis. The sequence continues at coordinate 1,376,216 of QGSO01000195.1, read as the reverse complement.
CCTAATATTCTAGAGAAGAATCTTTCTTCTCTCTAGAAGTCCAAGCCATAAACCACCTCATAGCAAAGTGGGAGCTCCGGCTCCTTCCTCCCTCCTTCTTATAGATGCATTTGAACTTTATTTTTCTCTCTCCTCTTTTGAACGATGGAGGTAAATTATCTCTGTTTATACTATGTGGTGTATTCTCAGACTGAATAGGATGGACACTTCTGTTATTATAAAGTCTCGCATTTCGCAAGGTCTTTGTCATATGAGAATTTATAAAAATTAAGACGATGTCCGTTATATAAAGAGGAGTTTCAAACAGATGAATAGTATAACTTATAATCTAGATTTTTTTCTATATTTATTAATTAAAGATGTAACTTCAGTTTTATTTAAAAGAAATAAAATGTATTTCTTAAAAAATATCGTTTGATGTGAATATAAAATTATAAATATCGATGCTCACTATGAATATTCCCGTTTACTGCGCATGCAATCATCATGAGTCATGACTCCAGTTAATCAAACGCTTAATGGGGCCATCAAAATCTTAGTACGTATATTTGGTGGTTGAGATATTGCCTTTGTCCAGCTATTGATGTGCATATATAGATTATCATGATCTCTGCGTTGCCTGTAGTACTACTGGAACAGGAGGTCCACCCTATAATCTCTCAAGCAATGTTGCATTCTTTGAATTGCAAGCTGCACCACTTATTCTATCTGGAAGTGTTATAACATGATATAAAGTATTACATCATATACATTCTGTTAATTAATGTGATTTATTATTTTTATATTTTTATTTAAACATACATATTTAATATATTAAAATAGAAGATAAAAATGACAAACTATATATTAATTAGATGAAGGTGCGTCAACTTTTATGTAAAATTTTTATATTCTAAGTTAATATAAAAATTTCAACACTCTTCCAATTTGGCAGGCCAAGGTCTCCATTGTGTTCATGTACAATCGGGCCATGCATCCATGCATGCCCTAATTAAGGATATATAGCTGCTAACAAGAATGTTTGGTTTTAAATTCTGAGGAAACTAAAAAACCAATCCCATTAAGTTTATACAAAACAAAGACAGACATTGTTTGGATACAAGGACTGTTTTGTTTTGTTTCATCTCATCTCATCATTATAAATTTTTTAAATTTATACACAAAATATAATAAATAATTCAACTTTTACAAATCATAAAATAATAATAATATTAAAAAATAATATTTTATTTAACTTTTAACTTTCATTTCAATTCATTATTCAAATCATATCTTATTCATGGCAGTCTACAGAAATTCAATTTATATTTTAACATTTCCCTTCTAATGAAATATTTAAGTAAGTTCAACCATGAAATATTTCATGTTTAATTATAGCTTGCTCAAAAATTAAATAAAAATAATATTTTTTTTATTGATTTAAGTCGTGACCATATTAAGTTTGGGAAGGTTGCATGAATAGTAAGGATTTGTGTAGAATTTTTCAGGAAATAAAATAAAAAATAAAATTCACATGCCATGGAACTGCTCAACCTGATTGGATCGATTTCGCTGGACGTAACTTCACATGATATTCAGTGCATTTGAAAAGGATGTATATGCTACTGCGAATTGATAACTTGAGAAATGACTGTCTGAAAACAGCCATAACTTCAGGCTTAAGATATTACTTGGAACATGTAATATATATGAAAAAATCTACACAAAGATCAAGATAATATCTTGATTTCATATTATCTTCAAGGTGAAAATTGTGTGAATGATTAGAGGTCGATCTCCTGTATGGACAAATCACAAATCGCAGTAAATCCCTTTAAAATTAAAATACAATTCTTAGAAACTCAAAAAATAAATAAAATAAGTTAAAGCAGTATATGTGGGAGATGATTTGATATTATTTTTTATATTTTTTCAATTTGGTTTAATTTGATTTTCATAATATTTAAAATATTTACTTTATTTGATTTCAATATAATTTTCTTATAAATAGAGAGTCATACCTTATATTGAGTTACAATTGACAATAACAAAATTGTAACCCTCAAATTCATTTCTTCTTCTTCTTTTTTATCGTTTTATATTTTTTTTTATCATGGTACTAACGCCAAACTCGATCCTATATATGGATTGTGTCTTTTAAATTTATTCCACTAGTTTTACCTCTACAAAATTCTCATTGTTGCTCAACTATATTTCTGTTCAACCATGTTTCTCCTCAAATCTATGTATTTAGATTATTTTTATTAGCTATGAGTCTTTTTTTGTTTTAGTTTTGGTCTATTGTAAGCATTTTTTGAAGCCCTAGATCTATTTTTAGACTTTTAGTTTTAGTCCTATAGCTGACTACGATCATATGCAGCCAATTATCGACTAAATCTTTTAGTCTATTGTTAGCCCTATGTTTGGTTTTTAACTTTGGCCTATTATCAACCCATTATTAGCAACACTTTCATATTTGATGTTCCAGTTGACAGTCACGTCATCATTAACAGTATTTTCATAATTTTTATCGATGTTCAATTAATGGCCTATAAAGGCCACACTCAAGTTTCAAAATTAAGATTTTAAAGTTTTCTACCATGATTGAGTTTGAGGGGAATGTTGGAGATAATATCAAATAAAAAATTGGAGCTGATATTAATTTAATTTAATTTCATAATTATCAAAACGTACACTTTGATTTGATATTATCTTGATTTGATTTTTATAATAATTAATTTATTTGTTTTTATCTCATTTTAATGTAATTTCTCTATAAAGATGTATTTATGCATTGTATTTAATTACAATTAATAATAATAATAAAAAAGAGAAATTTTAGTTCCAATCTCCAAGTGAGGATTGCATGTGTATGCCTTTTATTAAAAGAGAAAAAACATCATTTAGGAGAGATATTTTTATAATTTTAAAAAATTTTAAAAATAAAATTACCTAAATTTACATTGCAATACATAGCATTGCTCAATCTGTATATAAGATTAGACATTCTAATAAAGTTCATTTTCCATTTCCAACATTTGTGCTGCTAAGCGTTGTGAATCATTTTGGGGGAACCCAAAAAAGTTATCAAATTTAGCAATAATCAAACAGCTGAAAAGGTTGACCATATATTTTGCAGGAATTCTTCTCCCTTTGATCTCAATCTGTATCATTTTATTTATCAATAGGTTTGATTTTTGAGAAGCTGAATGGAAACAGAAAGCTTAGCCTTGAAACCAAACACATCGGAGTCAGGGAATTTTTGGATCCCAAACTATCATTTTGTGCCAAAAGACCATAAGCGAAGGGCATGAAGTTTTGAACGAAATAAAAAATCGAAGAAAAAGTTAAAAAGAGAAAAAAAAGGAGTCAAATGTTATCATGAGTATTCTCCAAGCTGGTAACAGTAAATTCTAGTTGCATAGCAAAAAGAAAGAGTCAGGTCTGAATTCAAACTCTTTGCTTTGACACTATATAATGTTACCATCCAAACTTAAAAGCTCATGATCTTAAAGGTGTTGAGTTTAAATTCTGACCATACACTCTATCTTATATAATTAAATATTTTATATGTTAGATTTACTCATTAAATAAGAGTCTCATCCATACGTTGTGGCGGAGCCACGTTAAGGCATGAGGGGCCTCCCAAAAATTTGAAAAAAAAAATATATATATATGTTAATTTTTTTTATTTAATAAAATAATATTAATTTATTATGTATTTGCCCCTCCTCTAAAAATTATTTTGGCCTCTCTATAAAATTTAATATGATATAAAAATGAAATAAATAAAACACATCTCATAGAAAATAAAATACATATTTTTATTATAAATAAAATTTAAAAAATATCTAACTATAATGTGTAGTATTTCTAACATCTTTCCATTGTCTATATTGAAAGAGAAATAGTTAAAAATATTGATTTAGGTTCAATACTTGATAATTTTGTTTGTTTAAAAGAATGCAAGTTACAATTTTAGACATTCTGTATTTTTTTGTTTAATATATTTGTATGAATGTCTTTATATTATTTCAATGATATATTATTCTTGACATATCAAATACTTTTTTAATACATAAGTTATATTAAATGTATTTTATTTTTATTGTAAATCTTCTTATCAGATTATTATATATCGTAAAAAAAATTGTATAAAAGTAGAACAAAAAATATTTTATGCATATTGTTCTAGTTTTGTTTGGCCCCCCCTAAAATAAATTCCTAGCTCCGCCACTGTTCATACGTGAGGGAAAGTGTTAAATATATAAAATAAATCATAAAAATCTATCTATTCCTATTAATTTAAGTGTTTGGGATAAATGGTAATTTCACAAAAATATGTAATATGTTGTGATTTAGTATCAAGTTGCAAATTAGACATCTAAGAAATGGAAAAAAAAAATCCCAAATCTTTTAAAAGAAGTTCTTTGACACAGGATTTGCAGCAAATAGCAAATTAATCGCACATAACATGACATGCTAGGGTGCAAATTGGATAGAATCGCCTAGCTAGAGAGATTCAACTTGTAGCATAATAGTTTGACAACTAAGGGCATGTTTGAGGTTAGGTTAAGAGTTTTAAAAAGTGTTTAAATATTCTTAAAAGTTTTTTAATGAAAAAATTAAGTTGTTTGAGTATTACATAGTAAAGCACTTTTAATCTTAAATAAGTTAAAAAATACGTTTAAGAAAAAGTATTAAACATGTTTTTTTGAATAATGCATAATGTAATTTAAATTTTAAAAAGATTGTCAATAGACGAAAATATCCATACAATTTTAAGATAATTATAATCTTTAAACTTTCAAAAATATGATTATAATCTTTAAAAATTTAAATAATCGACATTTCTATTTCAGAAAGTATTTTTTTAATTTATTTTTAAATAAATTTAATGTATTTTAAAGTGTTTCGAACATGTATTAAATATATTAAATAGTAAATAATTTTTTAATAATAAAATTTATTATTTAAGTTAGCACTTTTCAGTGCTCTATTGCCCTATTCCCCATCATGACATTTGCCAGAAAATTGGTACGTGAAAAGTATTCGAAGAAAGGCCACATCCATACTGGATGGGACATCAATGCTGCAGCTGCATGCTAGATCTGGGTAATAAATTGTTTTGTTCGCCCGTCATGATTACTTTAGTAATTAGTGGCATTCAGCAAGACATGTAAATTACTATAAATTATGGTAAAAAGAAGTGTCAAACAAGTTTTAATGATATTTTATTGTATTAACAAGTATTTAACATGGTCCTCTTTTGGGGGAAGATCGAGTACTGATGAGAGAAATTATGTCACAAGGGTTCTTCCTACCCCCACCAATCAAAAAAGATTCTATAGAGTAGAGAAAAAGAAAAAGGAAACAAAAGGGGAGGCAAAAAAGATGATGAAGAAGAAGCCTCTCTCCCAACTCAACACTTTCACTTTATTTGTTATTTCTTTACCACCTATTATCCAAACACCATCATAAGACATTTTGTTCTAATACGAACACCTGGGAGAAACTTTTTTGGGGATCTGGAATTGGAATACCCACAAGCTATAACTTTTGGTTCCACTCAGAGCTGTTTTTTCTCTAATCGACTTCTTCTTTGTTCCTTGCTAATAAATATGGATCGTATTTTCATGATTTCGAAGCTTAGTTGATTGTTACAGATCAACAAGCACTACGGCTTGCGAATTAATCGTCATGCTGATGCATGCACTTGGGCGGGGCCATGCATCCCCATGCTGCTTATGAGAGATTTTGGGACCCAGCTCGTTGACGTGCTAGCCATAGACATTGGGAATTGTTCACTTGAAACTGTGAGATCACGATAAACTTATAACGCTGTTCTTAGTAGAGCGTATACGTACGTACTGCAAAACCAAAAAGAAGAAGGCGCATGCAGCACATGCAACACCTCCCTTGCATGTTAAATTTGTGTGTAAGCTAGGTTTTGCTAATTCTTTTCCGATTGCATAAATTCCATCTGGCTAAAGAAACATAAAATGTTGGGAGAGAGAGGAGGAAGGAGGAATATTAAAAGATAAGACATATATTCTTGTTTATTCTTTGATGGAAACTCAATAATACCTTGTCAAATGAAGTAAAATTCCTTAATAATGCTAGCTTCGCAGTCATGTGATCATGCAATATGCCATTTGAAAATTTGACTTAATATAAGTTTGAACAACTATATATATATATATATATATATATATATATATGTATATGTTCTCCTTGATGATCACCAGTTCAATCATAGGAGAGAAGTGCATTTCACATGGGAAATACCAATCATTTTCACATGTTGAGGAAAACCCTCAATTAATAGAACCTTCATTAATAAGATATTGCAAAGAAAAAGCCTTTTTCTTTTTGCTATATAGCTCCTAACAAACATGTATCATGCCGTGCATAAGCCTGATCATACGTCAAAAGCAAGCAATATTATTGCAGATATTAAGATAATTAGCTACATATCAAAAGCAATTAAACAGGCTTTTTCGAGAATGAGGAATTCTTAAATTACAAACAAAAGTTTACGAATATTAATAGTTGTAATTGGATGATCAAGATTTACATATAGTAAATTTAAAAAAAAAAAAAAACAACTACCGCGTGCATGCCTATATATTTAGGTTCAAGTTTGGAGGCTTAAAAAGTGTTTTTAATAGTTTAAAAGCACTTTAGACGCATGTTTGCTAAACAGTAAACAAGTTTTTAATAGTAGATCTTTCTACTAACATCGTTTGGTTACAAGATTTAGTTGAGATTAACTTAGTTCAATCTAATTTTAAGCTGAGTTTAATATCTAAACACCTAACTCTTAAATTATTAAACTCATATCAATTCAAAACCTCCTTACGCGTGAGATCAATGACTTTTTTCAACTCAACACATCTTTACATGTGGGACCTATAATTTTTTTTTTAATTTTTCAAAAATAGTAATAAACTCATTTTAACATCCAAACATATTTAAACTCACTTTAGATAGGTCTCACATAACTCATAACCATTTATAGAGAATTCAACTCAGCGCAGCTCAACATTTAAACGCAGTTTAAAACTCTACAATTAAATGCTTTACTATGAAAAACTCCATCACCTCCCTAATCCCAAACAAGCGGTACATTTCACGGGATAATTCGTTACTTTCATACACAGCTGGCCTTAAATTCAAGCATCATGTCTCAATCCAAGTTCAATCTACTTTTACATATATATGGAGTACGTAGTACTGTGAACATGGAAACTTAAAAGGGAAGCAGAGTGAGCGATCCATTTATAGCTTTGATGGTTCGACGGCCTACTCCTGTGCGTGGCTATATATAATGCGCGTGTGTGTGGGGGGGACCTTAGGGGTTATATATAGTTTGGTACATTAAATATTAGATGGAAGAAGCTGATCATCACGAGTCATGAGGGGGTCCATACTATTACTAGCTAGCAGTACTGGTTCGTCTCTTATCCGAATTCGCTTTATCTGTGTGGTCATTTATCACCAATTATTAAAGCGTAATATTCTTCCTAAGCTGTAAAATATAAAGCTTTGGATCCTTAACTACCCATTTCCAATCTTCATATATAATATTCCAAATTACTATACCCTTTTGTATTTTTCGATTTTCTTTTGGGTGGGTAGAAGTACTTTGTTGGTTGTAGTATCAAACCCAATTATGGACTTTACTTCCTCACTTTTCTTAGCTCTTTCGCTACCAAAATGTTGAGAGATTGTCAACATTGGTATAATTTCCCTATGCTAGCTACCAATTAATTATGAGTTGCATGCATGTCTTCTCTATGCATGTGTAAATAACCCGCAAAATTAGTTGAGCTAGAAGAGGATGTGATCAAAGCTCTGCAAACAAGGGCATAACTCCTCTTTGGGATAGCTAGCTAGCTAGGTAATTCTGTTGGCATGGTTGCATTGAATGTGTTCCCTTAGTGTTAGGTATATATATATATATATATATATATATATATAAGTACTGTCTCAACCAATCAACACAAACTTTAATTTTTGAATCAATATCTATCCTATAAGAGTGTGTTTCACTCTCTCATAAATGCTTTACTTCAATGATCTCCATTATTTTCATTGTTACATAACTGATCATCAAGATCAAGTTTTACTTGATTTCCAAACATCACTCTTCAGGCAGGAGAGAGTTATGTGAATGATTTATTGGACAAATCATCATCTACACCAAAAAAGGCATTAATTAGTGCGGTTTATAGACTTAAATGAATAATGATATATACAAGTTCAAAATGACAAGTACTCTCGCATATGCATTTTATAAAAAAAAAATGAACAACACCATGAAAAAATGTTAAAAACAAACTCATTTTTATGATAGAGCTCACTTTTTACAAAAGGCTTATGCAAGATTTGCCTCTAGCATTAGTCATGATAAAATTGATAGTAAATTTAACACCAATATTGCACCGACACGTGGCTATAGGATGCATGCATCCATTGCCCTACTAGCTAAAAAGACAATTTGCGTCTTTAGGTTGATTTACTCATGAACCCAACTCGAAACCCTAATCCTAGATCTGCTTCGATCTGCATTTCTATATTTTAGAGGGATTCCTTTGCTTTATAAATGCGCTTGATCCAAAAGGAAGGCATGATGCATGCATGCTTGCTCCTACAAATTAAAGTACTCCTCCACTAAATATTTTCATTATAATTTAATAGCTCCCGTGATTGTTCTGAATAATTTAAAGTTATTGATAAATTGCTCTTTTTGAGAGGAAGATATTAAATGCCAATTAAGAATTCAACGAATTGAAGGCACCTCAGCTTTAATTAACTCGGCCTATACATGAATATATATATACTAGGTGAAAGTAACGTGCAAAGCACGTTTGTCTAATTTAATTATACGATTATTTTTAAGCATTAATATTGTTTTTATTAAGAAATTTTTTTTTATTAATAATGTAATGCTTTTAGAAAAGAAGAATTTCTAACATAAAAAATTTGACAGTTAATCATAATTAAGTAGATGATAAATAATTACACGCTTTCATTTTTTTTTCCTTAAGTAGATGACAGTTAAAACCAGAATAGTTACAAAATCTAATTCTTAAAATTTTTCGAAGTATATGTTTCAACATGAAAAGAGTAGATGGAATTAAAATCATGCGGTGGAAAATCTGATTCTCACAATAATTGCATGTGAGAAGTGGGGGAAAAAAAAGATATAAAAGATCAAAGTGAAAATATAAGTCACTCCTATCTTTACGAGGCCCTCACCTCTCCTTCACTTTCTTGCCCGATGCTAAAACACTATAAGCATAACTTTAAACAAAATGTAGGTCATCTCTTAGGTTCCTTTCTTTGCTGCTTTCGAAGGTCAATAACATCAGGTGTCTCAACACCAATAGGAGTGCTGAAAAAAAAAACACATATAAGTAATGAAAATGAAGTATACAATATAAGATCAGGCAATGATCTACAATAAAATACTTAAGCACACAGGATGAAACATGAAAAGACCATGGTCACAGCATTTGAACAAAATCGAGAAAGGAGAGTCTGTAGAAGATTGGAAACAAGTAATCAATTAATGAGCCAAAATAGAAATTTATAAAGGGGACCTTTACAAGAGCAGAGAGAGAGACTTGGATTACTTTGTAATTTTCTTGAGTAATACTATTGAACATTCTGTTAACCAAAACGGAAAGAAAAAAAAAAACGACTTAGCCAAACGTATAAATTAACTCTCAAAATTAGTCCTTTACGCATCATCAATTACAAAAAACAAACAAAATCCACAAATTCCCAAGAGTATCCTTACCTTAGAAATGTCTTTATGGTTGGATTGCCCATTTCAAATATCAGCAGGTTGAGTATATCAGCTTCCATCTTCCCCACCTTTAGGATAACCACGAAATTCAAATTAATAAAAGATGAAGACCAATATGGGATAGAAGGATGAGTATTAATCAAAAGATATTACAAAAATTAATCACCTCTGTCTTAGAGAATGTGTTATCTGTAATATCAAAAAATTCTTCATACTTTCTACACACCAAAATAGGAAAACCCAAAAATTGCAACTAAGAGGAAAGCCCATATTAATGAAACTGAGTTTTCGTATCAGAAATCACAAACATTTGGAAGCTTACGAGGCAATGAGCATTGAAGAAATTCCCAGCAGTTGAAATTTCTGCCTATTGAGAACATTCAAGGATAAGAATCTGTCGATGTATGAAATGGAAAGATACAGAGTGTCTGGTAGAAGCTTGTATTCCTCTGCAACATCAACCAACCAATCCACCAATATTCCTCTCATATTGGCAGTAACATCCTTCTGAACCTTCTCAAGGTAGTTGGGTAAAGGTCTTCTTTTAGATTCCATCTGAAACACCACCCCATCGTTAGAATTAGCCCCAAATGCAAAATTGCCAAACCCATAATTCCAACACCAATAATCAAGCTAAACCCAGATCACAAAAGACTTGGATCTAGAACATGGGGCAGATTTCCTAAGAAATCTTAATTGAACTAAAAATTGTCACATAACCCACGAATAGAAACACCATTTTACCTCCATTTGGCAAAGATACTCATAAATATCAGATGCATAAGCCCCGCACAGTTGCGGATCATCCGACTTACCATTAATTTCCAACTTCTCAATGATTTCCCCTTTTTCTTGGCCTTCGCTTTTGTTTTATCGCCTAACAGAGCTTTCAATGGAGTCAAGTTAGGTTTTACCTTGGTTGTTGGCTCCTTCTCCAGATGAAAAATGGAGGATCGAAACTCATCTACTGAAGGGAAAACCGAAACTCACAAGAGAGGGAAGACGTGTGACGGAGGCCTTGCTCGCGACAGCAGATTGAGGTGGTACTGGGTGGTCGGCGAAGATGCCGTCAAGCTGAGCGGCTGCGCACGAGAGAGAGAGAGAGATGAGAGAGATTTGGAGCGACGCTGAATGCGGGATTTGAACACTCCGAGAGAGATTTTCGGGGTTGGCATAAGCCATTGATGAGGCATATTAGTAACTCTCGTGTGGAAGACGAAACAAGAGCAATGATTACGAAGAGTCGCTGGGGTGCTGGAATTCAAACGGTTAAACAACGTAAATGGCCACAAACGGTGGCTTAACTTATACTTAACGGAAACAAGGAAACTAACGGTAAAACAAGATTTTCCGTTAACACAACAACATTCCGTTTTATAGCCATTTTTTATATATAGAAGATATATATATATATAAAGTGATTACATATGTGGCTCGATGCTTACTTCAAAATATATAACTATTATTGTCTTTAATTTGTTAATAAGAAAGATCAAATTAAGTAATTAAACTCTAGATAATAAAACATGATTAATATAATGGTCGATCGGGTGTTTCTGTGACGTCGTAAAGAGGGAGTACTGGTGGAAAACATACCGAATTTTGATCCACACGATGCATGAAAAAGGCCGGATGTTAGTGGTGTCCAAATCCATTCCCTAATCATTACTACTCCCACTAAGCCCTCTCCCATGTACAGTTTAAGCATGCACTACAACGATCAACGATAAGCTACAAAGAAGCTGCATGCCCATGAAATTGTTGCGCTTAATTGATAGTAATGTTTCTACATAAATCCAAGGGTTAGGTATAATCATGTAACACTATCTAAATTTCATTGGTTTTCTTAAAAAAAAAAATTCTTCGCCATATTAATAGTCAAGTTTCAATAGAATTTACAATTAGATACTTCCGTCAATCTTTTATTAAAATGTTAGTAGGAAAATTGCAAGATGATGATATCAACATGTGATATCGATCATTTGGTCATTTGAGAGTTGTAAAAGGGGAACTCCCTAGCATTTTTTTTTCCTTTTATTTAAGTGCATTAATACAAACAAATTACATCTAATTTGTATACAAAGAAAGAGATCGAAGGGGCTTCTAGCAAGTAGCCAAGTCTTTCATAAGTAAACAAGTCTTTTTACTATAAGAAAAATGAGAATTTATGGCAAATTATATGTGACTATTTGTAACGAAAATAGGTCCATTTTGATAGGAAATAATTTTCTTGTAATGTTTGTGTAAGTGCAATATTGATACGCCGAGGTCCATCGTTTTGTAAAGGGCGACATGAGGACGGATACCACCATTGCTCTAAAGAGCGCGGGAATCGCATGCAGTTAATTTTAAGATCAGAGAAAAATAACAAAATTTGATACAAGGTTTCCGCACGTAGTCAAGAAATTCAATCCGATGTAATACTAAAACTTGAAGGATCCATATTTGTTTGTGTAATTTTTCAGCGTGGTGGATCTCATCAATACAGTCGATTAACCAACGATGATGACTTGAGTGTTGGTATGATGCTCGAATACTCATTTATGAAATAAATAACAAATAAAATATATAAAATCATGTAAATAAAGAGAGACTCACAAAATTTTGAAAAAATCTAGTTGTTATCACAATTGCGTGCTAATATGTGCACCAATCGAATGTGATTGATCAAAAAGTTGATTTGATTGAAAACAGTGTTAATTTAAATTTTAAATATCAAAGAATCAGTATTGGTATGTAGATTAGTACGCGACTTTGTTTGTATGTAACAAAACTTCAAAATTGATGTGATTTGATATATATAAAAGCATACATTCACGTAAATGTCATATTATTTAATTTATGTGGTTCGTTTAGGACCGAAATCCATTATATTTAATGATTTTACAATTTCTTTTTAACTCCTGTAGCTCTAAATAAAACAGAGAAAATATGGTTGAATGAGGTTGAACAAGATGCTTTCTTTATGAAGAGAGAGAGAGAGAGAGAGTCCCACGTACCAATTGCAGAGAAGTGATAGTGATCTTTTACTGTATAGTTGCTAAATCCCCTGATTATGGTGATTCCATCCTTTTATGGAGGTGTTTAGAGTAATTGAGTTTTACTTGTCTTTCCGTTACGTCACTTTCACATTTTCCTCTTAGCAATGGGTTTCCAATGGATTGTCATAGTTCATTTTATATCCAAAACGTACATATGTTATGGCCAACTCCTTCGTAATGAATAATCTAAATTTTAGTAGTACAATAATATTTATAAGTACCTTATAAGTTTGATGTGTTTTGATAACTAATTTTCATGATAATTGAAATAAGATAAAACTTATAAGGGTGTAAATTTTCTTCAAGTTCTTTGGACGGTAGTTGAGTCACCGCATATATAGATAATCTTGAGCAACAATCAAATACTCACAACCTAAAGAGTAATGCTATATACAATTTTAGATTCACAAATCCCGCACACTCCATTTAATATTATTATTATTTTATGATTTGAAAAAAGTTAAATTATTTATTATATTTTAGATAAAAATTTTAAAAAAATTATAATAATTAGATAAGACGCGTGGTAGTCGCATGATCAGAATGGTAGGCTTCTAGTTACGAGATTAATTGATACAAAAGGGTTATAACATCCTTTTCAATAAAGGAAAAATAAATTTATATAGACATTTGGAGTCCTAGTGCATGCACATACACTCCTTTTGTAAAAAAAAAAAAAAAATAGTAAATTTAATTTAGAACTACATGAATTTCTTGTTTAATTATGGAATATATTAAAAAAAAATGCATTAAACAACTTGTATATTCTTGAAGTGTATCTAAATTACTCTTTACTTATACTACACTCTAGATGACATACACACACACACACACACACACACATATATATATATATTTATGGTGTTGATAGAGAATGAGTAACAATTAGAACATAACACTATCAAATAATTAATTCTCGGATAAGAGGGAGAATGTTGATGTAATGAATGTCAGAGGGAAATGAAAATGAAAATGAAAGGAATGAAGGGGAAATTAAATTCCCGGAGCAATTGACGGAGCATTAAGGGTTTCTCTAAAGCATATACGTAATTATGGTCAATGCAAATGGATAGGGAGAATCAGGTTCCGAGGCAGAAATTATAAGAGGTTTCGGGTAATTTATTTCACTACCATTAATGGAATTTTGAGCTACTCTAATGTCCAAACCAGCACACTCCCAAAAAATATAATAGTTTTTTAATATTACTTTCGTTATTAATATTTAGAAATAGAAGTCTAAATTAAAGAGTAAAGTAGGATTTATTTGTTTGAAGTGAAATAATTTTTACAATCTTAAATTACGTAAGCTCGATATATTCTCGTTGAAAAAAATATAAGAAATATGTAACTCATATAAAAGAAAAGCTAAATTTTTATGATAATTTTTTTTTTTCTCTGCATAGAACTTTTACTCCTTATAATTATATATAATATTACTGTTNATACGTAATTATGGTCAATGCAAATGGATAGGGAGAATCAGGTTCCGAGGCAGAAATTATAAGAGGTTTCGGGTAGAGATAGATATGAAATTTTAAAAATTTATTGTAATATTTTCTTTTTAAACATAGTTAAAATAATTTTTTTTATCTAATTATTACTTAAGTCTCGTTTGATTATATATATATAAGATGAAAGTTAAATAAAATATTATTAAAATATAATTTTTTAATATAATTATTATTTTAAAATTTGAAAAAAATTGAATTATTTATTATAATTTTAAATTTATAATCCTTTAAGGTAAATTAGTAGAAGTAAAAAATAAAATTTTTATTGGGACCAAGTGTGAGTATATATAAGTTATATTTGAATATCAATCTATCTCAAACTAATTATTAATGAGATTTATTATTTTTTTAATTTCTCGTAAAAAAAATTAAATTTATTTCAACTTATTTTATATATTGTTCCTTTTGGATACAAGAAGTGTTTCATCTCATTTTATCGTTACAATTTTTTTAAATTCTCACACAATATAAGAAATAATTCAACTTATTGAAATCTTAAAACAATATTAATATTAAAAAATAAGGCCAACAATGAGAGTTAGGTGTGCCGCTGGCACATTTAAATATTTTTTTTTTCGTTTTCCTATTTTTTTAATATTTTTAAAAAATATAAAAAAAATATATTAATATATTAAAAATTAGTTCCTTAATTATTAAATAATAAATAAAAAATTTTATGAAACGGTCAAATAAAACGGTAACAAATAGGCGGCATATTAACTCTTTTTCTAAACGCATATCTCCAACTAATTTCATTAGTTTACAGATGACCTCGACGTCGAAAGCAACATCGTTGAGCGGGTTTTTTGGGGTTATAAAAAGATGTCCGTGGCATTATTGGGTCCTCACTGATGAGAACAACGTCCCAGTCACTTTGCTCTACTACTCAACTGCTTTCTCACCAAACGGAGACCAGCAGACTCGAATCGGAATTTGGAATTCAGGGAATTCATCTCTCTAACCTTTTCCTTTTTCTCTTTTTAAGGGAGGAGAGAGAGAATTACAGAGGAGAAGAAAAGACTTGCCCTAACCTCGTTTTGGTATTGTTTATATATATATAGAGAGAGGGGTCTGAACTTCGAATAGAATCAAAAAGGGTCTTTTTCTTCATCATCCGCAAACACCTTCAAAACAGCTTCAGAGATTTTTTCGGCTTTTGAGGTCTCGCCGTCTTTTGGGGGTTCGGCACTGCCATTTCTCTGTGCAAACTGGTGGCGCATTGAAAGCGGAGCTTTTACTGAGCTGAGTTTGGTTCTAATTAAAACTAGGAGAGACCCATATTTTGCCCACATTATTTCGACGCATTTAAGGCTCTCTCTCCCGCTGCGAAATATTGGGATGAAGAATTCTTATTGCCCTGCCTTCAACCGTACCGCCAACCTCCACTCGTTCTTTCTCTGAAGCCACTAATTTTGTCATTCTGAAAACAAGGGCAAAAGGTGATAATACTGTCATTTTGTGTGGAGGACAGATCTGTGGTTACTTAATCCTTTAGCGAAAGAGACCTCTCGAGGAAGGAAGTTGAAAGTGCTACTGAGTTTGCGTTTCCTTTTTGGTTTTCTCTCTGCAGTCTTGTTAGTGAGAAACATGTTACGATTCTGCTCCTTCGCTATTTTCAAGTTTCGTTCGCTTTATTTCTTTTCTTTTTTTCCCTTCGTCTGTTTTGGACTGTGGAAGATAATGTTTTTTCCTTGTTTTAAGTGCGGAAGGAGTTTTTCTGATAGTTTGGATCTGGGGTCTCATTGGCTTTCATTTTCGGGGGCTGCGTTAGATGGTAGATTTTTGTCTCACTCGCTGTCTTTTATATGTTTCAGATCTACAGGGATTTCGACGTTGCCTTGGGAGAAAAACGGAGACAATGTTGCCTCAGAGGCAAGCAGAGGAAGCCATAGTCCCCAACATTAGTGAGACAGAGCAGGAGGGAAAAGATGAAATGGTTGCCGAAGAGCATTCCGTGTTTAGCGTCAAGAGCATGCTCTGGCATGGTGGCTCCGTCTGGGACGCCTGGTTCAGTTGCGCATCCAATCAAGTAAACGCATCAGCAAAAACAATTACGAAAAACCATAGAGATCGCACCGATTTTTAACATACTGATACTTGTTTTAAACGGATAACTAAATTTTGGTCCTTTTTGTCTGCAGGTTGCTCAAGTGCTCTTAACGCTACCTTACTCGTTCTCTCAACTGGGTATGCTATCGGGGATCTTGCTTCAGGTATTCTATGGAATGATGGGAAGCTGGACGGCTTATCTGATTAGCGTACTCTATATAGAGTACAGAAGCCGGAAGGAGAAAGAAAATGTCAGCTTCAAGAACCATGTGATACAGGTTGGTTTTGCTTCTCAGAAGCATCAGTACCACTTATTCCTAATCAACCAAAAACATCTAGCTAGGGGAAGAGATAAAAATTCAGATTACTGTAGCCCAACCCTTTAGTCCAACTATATACCTAAAAGCACACTGCTTTCGATTGCAGTGGTTTGAAGTGCTTGATGGCCTACTGGGTCCTTACTGGAAAGCAGTGGGGCTTACTTTCAACTGCACTTTCCTTCTATTCGGCTCTGTGATACAGCTTATAGCCTGTGCAAGGTAAGATCTTTAGTAAAAATTCTCTCGCTCTTTAGTTAAATCTGATTTGGGTTTTGTTGGATATAAACTAATATTTGTTTCTTCCTGATGAGCACAGTAACATATACTACATCAACGATAATTTGGACAAACGGACTTGGACCTATATTTTTGGTGCTTGCTGTGCTACTACAGTGTTCATACCTTCATTTCACAACTACCGGATTTGGTCTTTTCTCGGCCTTGGAATGACCACCTATACAGCTTGGTACTTGACCATAGCTGCTTTTGTTCATGGTCAGGTAAATAAAACCGAGGTACCCTTATGTCTCAGCCCTTTCGACTGTCTTTCAGGAACATAAATCTGAGGTTATTGCAGGTACCGAATGTGGAACATTCCGCTCCAAAAAAACTAGTGCTATACTTCACAGGAGCCACCAACATTCTCTACACGTTCGGGGGCCATGCTGTCACTGTGTAAGCCCATAGTTTTCCCATCATATTATCCTCTTTACTCTTCTTTTACTTGTTTCTACACGGCTTCCGTCTGCAGCTTTTGCCGGCCATCTCGGTGTTGGCGAGAGCGAGACATATTTTTATATTACAAATATCATGCAATCTACTTTTGTTTGCTCGGAAACATTACCCTTCGCTCCTTTTCTCTAGGCAAAATGCGCTGTAAAATGTCTAACTTTCTAGTTTAACCAAATGCATTGTAGTTTTTAACAAAAAGTAAACTATATTCGTAACCTGCCCGTTTGACAAAGAGAGTGTTTTATTTTATTTTAATTTAAATATAAAATATAATAAATAATTTAACATTTTATAAATTTTAAAATAATAATAATATTATTCAAATATTTAATAATATTTTATTATAATTTTCAATTTTTATTTCAATTCTTCTCATTTTAACTTATTATTCAAACGTTTGTCTCTTCGCCTTTACCCGTAAAATAACAGCCGTGTCATTGTATAACAAATATTTCAAATGAAGCAATTAGAGTATTAACGAGTGTTCCCCAAGTTTTCACATGAGCCTTTAATAGCTGTTCTGGGGATTAATCTGATGATTATTACTAAGCCATCCTAGATTTACGAGAGCCAAAACTGATTCTGATAAGCGATTTCTGGAAAAATAAATGTTGCAGGGAAATCATGCACGCCATGTGGAAGCCCCAGAAATTCAAGTACATATACCTAATAGCAACTCTATATGTTTTCACACTAACCATTCCCTCAGCGTCTGCTGTTTGTTGGGCGTTTGGAGATCAGCTCCTCAATCATGCCAATGCCTTCTCTCTCCTCCCCAAATCTGGCTTCCGTGATGCCGCTGTTATCTTGATGCTTATCCACCAGGTTCATTTACTTAACTATACGACTAGTAAAATATATATTGAGATTGACCAGAATCTGACATTCTGCAATAATTTTTTTGTTTTGTTTTTTCAATGAAACGGGTGCAGTTTATAACATTTGGATTCGCATGTACGCCGCTGTACTTTGTGTGGGAGAAGGTGATAGGGATGCACGACACAAAAAGCGTGTGTTTAAGGGCACTAGCAAGGCTACCAGTGGTTATACCCATATGGTTCTTGGCAATAATATTCCCATTCTTTGGACCTATTAACTCTGCAGTTGGGGCTCTTTTGGTTAGCTTCACTGTCTATATTATTCCTGCTTTAGCCCATATGCTCACCTACAGAAAAGCCTCTGCTCGACTGGTAAATAAAACATCTTTACCATATCTTTTGATTTCATTGGACTTCCACTCACTTTTTAGTTTTTACACCTTCTCTACTAAGCCACTCTTATCTGAAAATGGCTTTAAATATTATAGTCTGTGTATCTGGGATATGATAAAATTGGCATCATTTCATTACTAATATATAATTATATAGAGTTGGATATGACACAAACATGGTCTCATGAACACAAATTGTCATCTCCGATGAGCACCCTATTTGATGGGCATTCCCACATTCCATGGTTGCAAGAGTGTGCAGCCTGTGTACAAAAGCATTTATTGCTCTGATTTGGATATATTACTAGAAAGAAATGAAATAGGTGGGGTGTCGCTTTCGTTTTAGTTATAAGCTGCAGTCGGAGTATTGTACCATATATATATATATATATATATATATATATATATATCTAAGATGAGCTGGCTGACTTGACTAACTTGTTTTCAATAATTCAGTTTGGACCATAGCCTCCATAATCAATCTGTCAAAGAAAGTCACCAACCTCTTAAATTAGTTTGATGGTAGAATAATCTGGGGTCCTTCCTTTTCTGTCAAGATGTATCTGTCATTGAGGAAAGTCCAGTGGGGTCTTTGAATAGTATGTGATTGAAGTTGAGATTATCTTGGTGATTTCACTGTTTGTGCAGAATGCTGCAGAGAAGCCTCCCAGATTTCTACCTAGCTGGACTGGAATGTATGTGCTCAACACATTTGTGGTGGTGTGGGTTCTGGTGATTGGGTTTGGGTTTGGCGGATGGGCCAGTGTGACCAACTTTGTCAAGCAAGTAGACACTTTTGGCCTCTTTGCCAAATGCTATCAGTGCAAGTCTCCACCACCGGCACCAGCCTCTCAGCACTGAGCTTACTCAGATCATCTCTCTCTCTCTCTCTCTCTCTCTCCTTTTTTTGTATCATACAAGGGGAAGTAGTAATATTTCCCCTACATGTGATGTGTGCTGGATTTTCCTTTTTTTTTTTTTGGATCATATATATATATATATTCTTAAATTAGTTTGTAAAATTCTATGTTTGTGATGATCCTCTTGCTATCAAAGCATAGGTTAATTAAATCATATTATATATATGTTTAGGTGTTTTTTTTTTTGTTTGTTTCTTTTGCTTCCTATCTCTTTGTTGCCCTTTTTAACTGTTGGGAAATATTATAAAATGGCTTTCTGGTCTTCTCAGCTGTAGCCTTCCCATCTTATCATTACTATCATGTTTCCAAAGACACTGTTTCCCCATCTTACAAATATCGCAATGGTATGGGCCGGTTCAGTCTTTTTGGTTTTTTGGTTGTCTACGTGGCTTTGCTTTGTCTAATCTATCCATATATTTTGTTGAGTATCCCAATAAAAAACTTCAGTATAATTACTATGGTCAATAAAAAAAAAAGAAAAAAAATATTATATTTACGGTAGATAGGTCTCGACATGGGTCTCAACCTCTCTTTTTATTTATGATTAAAAAAGTAATTTTTAATAGAGATGTTACCCGCAATTTACGGTATGGGCTAGAACCCTCCTCGGATCCCGCATGGGGTGATGGAGAATTCTCTTCCCGTCCCTCGCCCTTGGTGTGCGTGGGCAAGGTATCCCGTCCCGCAATCCACCGGTTCCCCCCCCCCCCCCCCCAATCCCTACTGGGTCTTGGGTTTAGAAGCGGTTTTTGAGCTAAAAATAACCTAGAAATCACTAAAATGGCTCAAAAGCTTTTCTTTTAGGTCCAAAAAAGCTTTTAGATCATTTTTAATCCATAAAATTATAAGTAAATTTTTTTTAAAACCATATTAAAAAAAAAAAGTTAAATAAAAATTGATTTATGGCTAATAATTACTTGTTAATCTAGTCTACTAAAAAAAAGTTACATGAATAAAAGTTACCAGTCATACCTAATAAACTAATATTAATAACTAAGCTATTACAAAATTACAAATATAAAAGTATCCAACGGATTCTCTAAGGGGGGGGAGGGAGGGAAGGGAATTAAAACACTTAATAAAATGGTGTTGTTTTATCAATAAAATGATATATATTATATTATTATAATATAATATTATATATATAATATATATTGGGGCGGGGGCTTAGTCTCTCCGTCCCTCGTCCTTACAGTGCGGATACCCCGCCCCGCCTATGCGAGGGTAGGGCGAACGGGGTGGTGCAGCTGGGTGCGGGGTTCTGTTGCCCACCCCTAATTTTTAATGATAATTTGATTTTGATTTTGATTTTTTTAAATGTTTATGATGATTAAAAATATATATAAAAAAGAAAAATATACTTGGAACATTTCTAGAGACATTCTTTCGGTGGATGTAGTGTCGCTTATACAAAAAACAAAATTAAAAAAAATTGCATTATAATTACTACCGTCAATTAAAGAAAAAGGAAAAAAAATTAAAAATTTGAGGGTGTTTTCCAGTCTCGACTGATAATGTTTTATGAAAAGGCTGTGTTGCCCAGATGAGTAACACAAAAAGGGAGGTGAATTGAGTTGTATTTAAAAAAAATAACAATTAAAAATCAAATATCCAATATAAAATATAAACTAAATACAAAACAGTAATAAATATAAAGAGTAAGAGTAAGAGAGAAGCAAACTCAGTATGTTAACGAGGTTCGGCCCCACTGCCTATGTCCTCACCTCAAGCTACCCCTTGAGGATTCCCGAATTGACTATTCAATTTCCTTCAGGTGGAGATAGAATCCTATTACACCTTTGAACAACATCGCTACCAAGGATCCGTGTAGAACACCCTCTACACTTGCAATCACCTTACACGTGGTGATTCAACTATTTCCTGTGTAAAACACTTTCTACACGCACAAGGGTTATACACACCCTTTTACTGATACAAGAGTTGATAGTGAGTAGGTTATCAGAAAACACTCATCAATGAGTGAAATAAGAACAATGCAGCGCAAACTATATCTCTCAAAATGAACAAGGGTTAAGGCTCAATGCTTAGAGAAGAGAGAATGAAAGTTTTGAATGAATATTGTATACTCTTGGTGTTGTGAATGTGAAGCTCTCAAATGATCTATTTATAGGCATATGAGACTTTATATTCAAATTTAAAAATATTCACATGTCAAAAACAACATCATTCACTTTTCAAAAATTTCAAAGCTAATCTTTTACTTTTTGCATATGACAAAAGAAACACACTTTACTTTTCAAAATTTTCAAACAAAGACATATACATTTTGCATAAGTCAAGAAAAACATCAATCACTTTTGAAAATATTCAAATAAAATATGCACATGTGAAAGATGATAATCAATTATTTTAATATTTTCAAAATTCAAACCTTTAATCATGTCATGCATATGTGAAAGATGACAACCAATTATCTTTCAAAATTTTCAAAATATTCATGCACATCTGGAAAATATATTTTAATGTTTTATGAGAAAATATTAATTTTGAGCCTTAGTCCTAATTTTGAATTTTTAAGAGATTTACAACATTACTCTATGACTTTAATATGAACTTGTTCCATTCTTACTCATGCTTGGTTTCTTGATGTGCTTGACTCTATTATATAGATAACTTGAGTTTGAAACTCCTTTATTCTTTGAATTCATTTGTTATCATCAAAATCTATATATAGATATATAATTACACAAAACTTAAAATCTTGAATTCAACGTACTGGAAATGGACTTTAATTTGAATAGCTCCTTCAAAAGTTTGACCATGGTTTCCTTTGTTTGTCATGAGCCAATCTTCAACTTTACGAAGAGATTATTTGAAGTAATTTTTTGTCCAGAAAGATTTTTCATTAATATTTAGAAAGATTATTGAAACTTTTACGTAATACTACGCATTTTTCTTGAATCTTTATAAAAAACACATCCGTCATATGTAAATAAATTATCTAAAAATATTAACAAAAAACTCAAAGTTTGGTATTCACTAATAAAGAAATACAGTTATCAAATAAGCGGAGGAAAAGAAATATTTTTAAAAATTATTTTTTCTAAAAGTAAAAATGATTTGTTAGAAAAATTAAATATTTCTAATACTACTGCCTCAATAAAACAACCTCATATCAATATTTGATTATGAAATTAGTAATATTAAAAATTAATTTAAAAAATATAAATCTCCATATAAATAAGAATAAAAGAGATCATGCATATTAAATACCTGGTTTAAAAGAGATCATTATTGCTGTAATACTGAGTTTGAATTAAAAATAATGATTAATAGAGTAAATAATCTTAACAAAAGTTGAAAGTTGAAAGTAAAACAGACTAAGTTACCTCGTTTGTTTTCCACAAATGAAATGAGATAAGTTCAAATAAAATTTAAAAGTTGAATAAAATATTGTTAGAATATATATTTTTAATATTATTTTTGTTTTGGATTTGAAAAAGTTAAATTATTTATTTTATTTTATACAAAAATTTGAAAAAATTGTAATGATTACATGCTATAAAATGAGAATAGTTTTGAAAATAAAAAAGATAAAGAAGCAATGATTAACAAATATTTAGTCTTTCAAAGCAGACAGGCGGCAATAGATGAATGGAATGATCATTGCAATTTCTTATATTGAGTATCCTTGCTTTATAAAAATAAAAAGTAAAAATTCACTTATACAAATTTTTAACAACGACATATTATAGAAAAGAAAATGGAATATATCAAAAATATTGTGTTGGTAAGCTAAGGAAAATCAGTTGATCAGCCCGTTTATGCTAAAAAACTTTAAGGTTGATTATGATAGTATTCGTTCAAGATCTTAATCTACTTATTCTCTTTGAATATAAGAAATCATTGTTCAAAAATCATGTCTCAATGAATTTTTTATTTATATCTAACTCATTCACATCTTTTGCTAGTATACCCATAGAATCTTATAATTTCAATCAAGAGGATTATAATAATATTAAATATAGAAAAAAATTTACAAGATTGGACAATTCTTAATGTTAAAAAAAATCAAATCTATAAACAATCCACTTTATCTTCAAAATTATCATTTTTTTCTAATTATTCAATGAAAACCATAGAAAAAACTATTAGTTTAAATGATGATTATGAATCAATATAATTATTAACAAAAGATGCTATTAAACATCATAAGGAACAAAATTACTCTTTCATACACATTGGGCTTGTATAAGTTGGTATAAAACCGCTCACAAGAAGTGGATTAAATGTTTAAGTATTACTCTGTCTAAGAGATGTAAGACATTATAAATTTCATGACTCATTACTTAGCATGGTAGAATCTAACCTATTCTGAAATCCAGTTTATTTTAAATGTTATCCTAATTATTCTTTTTCATTATTTGATACTAATATCTTAAATGCTTTAATATTAAATATTAAAACAAGTTGTTATCACATGATGAAAAGATTACATCCTTTAACTGTAGCTATCACATACCTAGATCTGTTCTTACTTCAATTTCACAAAATAAATCCCAGAACCTAGACATCTATATTAGAGGATTTATTTATGAAAATATTATTGACACGCCGATATACATTGTTAATCCTAGTATACCATCTACCTTTCATAATCCTAAGCAATTAAAGGAATCCTCTTCTTAAACATATTCACAAATAATAAGAGATGATGCTCAAATATGCATCCTTAATAATAAAAAACTCACAGTAGTCAAGTCGAGATACAAATGCTGTATAATTTTCCATGTTCTTGGGGACACCACGAGTTCCACTTTGCTGATTTTCTGAAACAACTTTTGGGGACATTCTTCGGACAGAGCTGGTCTTTCCTTATCCGAGGCTTTAGTTTTTTGTGTCTATATTTTGTTACTCTTGATAAATAGTATTTTTCTATAATCATGTAAATGATTGATAAATAAGTAAAAAAATTTCTAAGTATTAAAAAATAAAAATTATAAATAACATCTTTTTCTTTGAATAAGTACGACAAGGACAAGGACAAGGACAAGGACAAGGACTCATATCTACTGGATAAATGAATAGAACCAAAATTCATAAGCTAGGCCCATATGTATTGGGCCGCGCGGAGCACAAGCCCAGTGCAAGACAAGACATCATTTTACAGCAGTCAGCAGTCTCAAGAGCAAACCGCCCACAAAACCAACCTTATCCCCCCACTTCTATCTCTCTGGTGCTCAGCCATGGCGTCTCTCGTACTCGGAGCTGCTCCTACCTTTACCCATTCACTCATTCTCTCGTCTCGGATTTCTTTCTCCAAATCCGAAACCCTAGGCGTATCGCTTTCCTCCTCTTCGGCTTCTTCTCTCTCAATTTCGGCTACATTTTCTCCTCCTCCTGTCTTTTCAGGTATCCAATTATCAATCTCTCTCTCGCTCTCTCTCTCTCTCTCTCTCGACCTTTCCCTAATGTTTTCTTTCTATCCGTTTAGTTTACTGCGGAAGAGGCGATAGGAAAACGGCCAGAGGAAAACGTTTCAATCACTCCTTTGGCAACGTATGCTTCTTTACTAATCATTATATAATCTATTATTCTGCTTTGAATTTTGTAGCTTTTAAAAAAACTTGATTTCGATTTTTTTTTCTTTTTGTTGAAACTGTAATCAGGCGAGGCCACATGGCAAGAATAAAGGGAGAGGACCGCCAAGGGTACCGGTTCCTCCGGCACCACCAAAGAAAGATCGGTTCGATAACGATGAGATCATCAAGATTGAAATCGATGAGTTCTAGAAATGGCTGATAATGTTACTTACTTCTATGTTTAAGTTGTTTCTGAACCTCGAAATCTTCTGAAATTGTTCTTGCTATTGTCACTGTTGATTGTATGATTCGCAAATTCGCTTCTTTCATCTCCAAACTGCTACTAATCTATGGATTTTTTTCTAGAACATGCTGGGATTCGGATACTACTTGTCCAATAATGTTAACATTAGTCTTTCACTCTTGGCATTTGATTTCCATTTAACATGCTGGCTATTCTGTGATGCAACTTGCTGATGTTTGATGTTAACTGGGAAGCAAGGAAACAACTTGAATCTTGTGCAATGATGATCTTCTAAACCATACTTTCTTTGGGGGTTTACACATATCAGAGGTCAGAGACTAGTTTTAGCCATTGAAGTTAGTAGTGTATTGTTGGCTCTAGAGCTTTCAATCAGTGTCATGGCTACAAACAAGTTTTGTTGGTTTTGGTGTGGAGTGCATGTCAGCAGCTTTGCGAATGTGTCCCTCCGCCGGGGGTTTTTGTGTTTGTGTAGATTCATCCGCACATTTAGCATATAATTTTGCTCTGTTGGTTGGTCGCTTGCTTCTGATAATTGAGAGTCAATCCCATCTTTGCTACTTTTTCCCCAACTTGAATATGATTTGATGAGGCTCTTGTATCTTAAGAAAGAGTTTCCCCAAGTGAATAGCCTGATATATTAGTGAGAGGTGACGATTCTCAGTTACAATGCGTGTAAGAATCGTTGACCTTTCTCAAGTTGTCAATTATAGAACAAATTCAGAAACGAGTATTTTGGTATTAAGATTACTTGTTCTGAACCAAAGAAGTCGCAATTCATCTAGAATAGAAAAGGAAAATTGCGGCTCAACAAAGACTTGGAAACCTCAGAACTTGAAAGAACTCGTACAGAAAAGAAAATAAGAAGAAAAGCAAGATTATTATTTTCAGCTTACAATCAAGGATAGTCGCCTTTAAGATTTTGAAGGGGAATAGGAACTATGGAAGAAACCAATTGAAGGGAAAATGTATATATATATATATATTTTAAAGAAAAAAGAGAATTTTTTTGGGTTGAGGGAACAAACAATGCATTTCCAGAACAAGGTATACGTAGGTGGTCACATTTTTTCTTTGTTAGCATTCTTTTTCTTTGGACCACACTGTAGATTTTCGTGGTCTCGATTTTCATGATTTTTTTGTTTCTATTGCTACGCTCTATAATCTATATAGATGTGATTTTTTGTATACCATCTTGTAATTGGGCTATACCGATTCATATTAATATAATTGTTTACTTATAAAAATTTAGATTTTAAAAATTTAAACCATAAGTGTGTGAGATGACGTTAAGCAGCAAAGCTGTGATAATGTCATGGATTATACGGCCAGAAAAGTCTAGGAAGCTCTTGGCTATAAAGGCTTTAATTGGGGGTAGGTGACACCTAATTTATGACTTTGTCCAATCTACCTAAATCTGTTCCTTATTTCGTTTTGTATTTTGTTTTTTGTTTTTCCTTTTGTTGAGGTTTCTGCAAAGACATGTGACCAAGAGATAAAACTACAAACCTCAACACTAAAATCTAAGGTATTTACATGTTAAGGGTCTTTGAAACTCTTCTTACTTTCAATCTAAGCATCTTTACATCAAAACAATCCCAAGAAGAATTTTCATCAAAACATCTTACTTTAATTCTCGTAACAAATGAAAAGCAAAAATAACCTTCACAAAACTAAAAAATAACTCACAGAAAAATGTTCACCTCAAACATTTTTCAATGGAACTCACCAACTTCCAAATCCCAATAAAAACATTTTTAGAAAAAACTTCTTAACTCTGAACATGTTGTTTAATAGGTTCCACTCCTTTCATAAAACCCCAAGAAACCCATATATAAATTTCTCTAAAAGATTTTTAGAAACTTTAAAAGAAAATCTACATCCTAGGCAAAAGAAAACCTTAGATTTGGACAGTGAGTTGGAATGAAAGTGGAATAAAATATTATTATAATATTATTTTTTAATATTATTATTATTTTAAAATTGAAAAAAATTAAATTATTTATTATATTTTATATTAAAAATTAAAAAAATTATAATGATTAGATGAAAATGAGTCGAGATAAATTAAAAAGCTTCTTGATTGATTGCTGATGGAAGAGCCAAGGTGGTTGTGTCTTGGTTAGAAAGTCTCTGGCGTGATTAATGATTAAGAAAATTCTTTGTTTCTATTTTCTATTGAAACACACATTCCTTAATTACTTGAAATAATTTTGATTTTAGCTTCTCTGTAAAGATACCATTAATTATTATAGGGTTCTTCTATCCAGTTACCTGCACCGTCGATATTGTTGTTTTATTTTATTTTTTTATTTTTCATTTCTTGTTAAACTAATTGAGTTATTCTACTTATCATTTTTACACTACATAATTGTTAAGGGAAAAAAATAAAGAGATAAAAAAAATAAAATAAGTGCATAGTGTAGGGATGAGGAGAAGAATTATTCATCTTGACAACTTGACTATCATAAATGTTTGGTTCTTCGATTACTAACTATACTAACAAGTAACAAATTAAATAAAGGGCAAAAAAGAAAAAATGAAATGCTATAGCGGAAAGAATAGAAGTGTTGAAAATTTTTGAGATTTTATATTTTATGAATATGAACTTTTTATATTATTTCAAATTTTATGGTCATTTAATATAGGATTAATGGATGACAAGATTAATTAGTAAGAACATTTATCTTTTAAATTATAAGATTTTGAAACATTTGGGTTAACATGGAACTTTCAAGAAGAGCAGCAAATTGTCAATGTCTCATGTTTTTTACAACTTCTAATGAATGATTGAAACATCAATGTCTTTTTTTATTTTTTAAAAATGCTAAGATGTAATATAATAATAACCTATTTGAAATTTTGAAGGAAGAAAAATATTGAGAGGCTATCACCCCCAACCATCTCTCAGGATGCCCCTTGTGAGAAGGATTGACTACTCGCATGAGGTGGTAGCAAGAAGTGAGAATCACCTTTATTGTGGCCGATCACAACCTAACTAGGGTTGCCAGTCACCCATGGGAGATGGTTGGGGGTGGCCCAACACCTTATCTAAGCAGCTTGAGGTTTATTGGACCACCATTAGAGAGATGGGTGCCCACTTCTCTACACCCAAACTCCCTAGAGGGAGGCCCTCCCTCCCCTCTCTTTATCTTTTGCTAGTTTTCTGCTCATCTTTCTCTCTTCTCAAATCCCCCACCTACACTCATTTTCATGAACGCCCCAAACCATTTATGATAGTGAGCGTTTAGATCAGTCCCCACAACACCTCAACGATCTACATGCATGTCCGCTGCCGTTCGAATCTACTCTCTCCAATCTATTCAGAAAATGCAACAATGTGAGACAAGGATTCCAAATTATTTGTTTCGATTGGAATTTTACAAGGCCTGTCTCAAAACAGTTTAACTCTTCATTTCATTGAAAAATCAAATGTGGTGACAATTTCTTGGCCCCATGCCAAGGAACATGGGACTCACCCCATTTTAATTGACCACTTCCATTTTGTGTTTTATTGTTTTTTGCTTTGTATTAACATGTTTGGGATTTCTGTACTTTCCTTTTATTCAATATAACTTTGATATTGCCCATAAAAATAAAATAGTAGGGTGATTTGTCGACTTTCTTATTGGAAGGTGTAGTGCAGTCCTTGGATAATTAAGCTAGTGTTTTAACTTTCAATCAGTCTATTTTTAGTAAGAAAATTACTCTTCTGAAAAGGATTTGTTGTAAGAAAATGTTTCTCTTGGCCGGCTTTCACAGATTTTTATGGGGATCGTTTTAGCCGTCCTAGTTCCTTCCCGTTACCGCTTCCTCTGTTGTTCAGCTAAGTATTCATAAAAAGGACTGCTACTTGAACAGCTCATGTATTTCAAACGTATAACAAAATTCTTTTTGGCTATGTCGATATCAGAGATAACGGAAGAGAAGGATGAAGAGGCCTCTCCCTTCATTGACAGAGGCGCCCAAAAGGAAAGAATCAGGCGGATTTTGGAGTACCAGAAATCTTTATATTGGAGTTCATCATCTTCTTCTTCTTCGTCCTCGTCTTCTTCAGCTTCTTGTTCTTCGTTCTCTTCATACCGGAAAAGTAGCAGCTTGTTAGATTTGATGAAAGGAGGAAACACATCTTTGAGGAGATTATTTGACATGGAGCATACCAGTTTGGCAAAGTATTTTGAGTACGGCGGCTCCCCTATAATAAAGCCTATACCTTTGTGGGCCAGCGATTCAGATTACGAAGCTCCTGATCCATGGGCATCCATCAAGCAGTTTGGAGCCATCCATGATCCTAGAACTGATGCTCAATCTAAGCTTGCTTCAGAAGGCAGCTTCAAGGATAAAGAATTTGGCTTTGGGAATAGGAAGGTCAAACATAGCAACCGCAAATTGAGAAGAAAAAAGTCATTCAAGAGATTGCCTGGATTTGGGTTTTGGAGATGCGGAGGATTTAGATTCGGGTTGAAATTGAAACGGCTTAGGATTCTGATATGTGGTAGGATTTTCTGATATTAGCGATCCGCAGAGTTTGTAAATCAAATTTTGAACAACTTGTAAGACAAAAATCCATGTGTATGTGTGTGTTAGTATCGATTTACAAGAAATCTGACCATTTGTATTTACTTCAACACAAGAAATCTCAAATTTTTTTCCCTCTATGATTATTTGATAGTCTATGATATTTACTATCAAATAATAATCAACACAAACGTCACAAGGACTTCACAAAAAATAAACAAAACAAAATAAAAAAAATACATATCAGCAAAGAAGATGCTCCTATTGATTTCCTATCTCACAATTATAGAGGAAGAGTAAAAACTTACAGAACTTTTCACTAAGAACTATTTATCTTGTTGCAAATGACACAGTGATCTGAGATTAATCTTCCAAGGACGCTTCCCTCTTCGATTGTTAATCTGCATGTTTGCTTGTTCCATAGGTGTACTCCATAAGTCTCCCCAGTTAGCTGAAGCAGCTTGGCTTTTACCCATCTCAAATCATTCTGGTTTTTTGGCTTTTGAAAAAACCTTCTTATCCTAATCCAATCTGCAGGATAGAAGGCCGTAGGTGGCAAGACCCTGAAATTATAACCAGGTCTCTTTTTTACTCTCTCAACCACCCTGGAAACCAAATAGGGACCATTGTGACCCCATTTATTCCCGTCAAAAGTGTATGCAAATTCCTCCATGAATTTGAATAGTAATGGATGATTCATATCAAACACCAAAATCGCATTATTCAACCTTGTCCATTTCTTAGACTCCACGTCCATACTCTGTGCTCCAATTGAGTTCTTCAACCCGGTAAAAGGTTTTATAACAATGAAATCGGTGTCCAAGTAGACACCTCCATACTTGAACAAAACTGCAAGTCTCAACAAATTAGATAGATTCTGAGCTAGTGAGATCTCACCAGGGTCTTTTTCCCCACTCCTAATCCCATCAAACCAAGTATTAGCTGGGGTCCCCTTGAACAGAAATGCCAGGTCCGGTGTCACAGCTTTCACTTTCAACCCCCGGTCGAGAAGTGGTTTCAGAATCCTGTGCCCTCGTGCTGAGTCCATGCTTCTTGACAGAATCATCAAGCACCCACGTGGGTGGACCTTGAAAAGGCTCTCCATAGCCAAGAACTCTCTCTCTCCAAACCACTTTGCTGGTGCAATCCATGTCATGAAGAACTGAGCCTCGCAGCTGTCATGGTTGAAGAACTCCAGGACCCGATCATGAAACCGCCGAGTGAAGTTGTTTGACTTGAAAATCTCAAACTTTGGTATGTTTTTCCGCAACCACTCAATCCTTCCCTGCTCTGAGACATTGAAGGGAGGAACAGGAAAATGATCCTTATCATCGTCAACTCGATCATCATCACTCTCTTCTTGAATGAAACGTAATTTTAGGGGCTTGATAGTACTTGATTTCAATATTGGTCCTTGATCAGCTCCTTCATGAGTCCCTAGCTCCCCTGCAATTTGCTTATGATCAGTATAAAACGTAACAGACTTGTGGGAAATCTCAGAGACGATACAGACTGTGTAGATGATAAAGATCAACACAGCAAGCTTGATGATCTTAGACAAGATTGGGGAAAATTTGGCACGGCTAAGGATGAACACCTGGTAATCAAACATCTTTCTTGTGAATTTCTTGACCATCGTGTGACAGTTTCAAGCTGTAACAAGCTAATAATTACGTGGAGAAAGATACCGCCAAAAGAATTTTCATTGTAGTCGATCAGAACAAAGATGTTAACATTAAAGAAGAAGAACATGTGTCTACAAAGCCTCAGAGGATGGTTATGAGGATATCGATCTTTCTAGGTAACTTTGTCGAAGCTGATTTGCAATGAAGCAGGTCTTGGGTCCAAATTAAACGTTTTCTTTTTCCCTCCCGTGTATAGTCAAAGACTCAAAACTGGACGATTTCAATATTAGATAGCCGCCGGTGGCATGAAGAATGCTGACATATATACATACACACTTGAAGACATTATAAGACTTGAAAGTCATAAAAAAACAAATCCTAAAATCATATAAAAATAAATAATTTGTATAAGAAAACATAGAAAAATTATGGCATGGATTGCTTTGCTGGCTAGCTACTTGAAAAAAAATGGTGCTTTACATGCCGTAGAAAGAGAGAAAAAAAGAAGAGAGATTTTTTTTTTGAAAACTTTGTCATCATTTAATGCTTCGAATTCTTGGGTTTTAATTTATTTTTAAGAATATTATATATACATATATATATATATATACATATACATATATATAAATTTCAATGACTTTTCTTACCGCGTTGCCGTGAGGGATGAGTTTTGATATATAATTCAAACTCATCAGTCATGTCATTAAAACCTGAGAATTAAAACAACCATATTCATTAAAACCTGCATATAGTCTTACAAAGAAAACAACCTGCATATGCCTAAAATATTTTACATATTAGGTGGATCATTTCCACTCTAAAAATTAAGAAGCCAGGGTGATCGAGATGAGGCGTAAGCTTTTGAAGAAGATGTTGGAAGTTGCTCATTGTGCAATTGAATATACGCATCGATTCGATTGTCGATGTATTTTCATAGTGTGCCAATTTTGATGGTCTACAGCAAATTTCTGTTGTCTTGAATTATAGATTGTATTGTCCAGTCTGATGTAGTGTCCGGGCCGTCTATGACTGCTTGTAATGTCACTAACGAGTCTCCAGCTATAAGTAGTTCATTAGTCGTGTTATTTGATCGTAGGAGGCACGACCTCAGTCTTAATTTTGAGTGAAATTAAAAAAAAAAAAAGAAGAGCGAAATTATCTTTGATGGTATTTGCAATTTAAAAGATTAATTTTTTTTTTTTTTTGGGCCAAAGAGCCGGCAGCCACTCGTCGCGTGACCCTATCTCAAATTTATTAATAAGCCTCACTTATAGCGAAGGAATATCGTGATTACAGAACCAACATCTGAGAGTTTACAAATACGCAAATAAAAACCCTCCCAAATACAAAAAACCAACAAAAGATTAACTTACGTTTGAACTTATACTCTAAAATTATTAATTAATTAGTATTATAATTAGAACTATTGTAAAATTCAAGTACTTTCTTTATTCAATCGTTAAAAAACTTGTATTCTCATAACATGAATTAAATTTATTCAATGAAAACTATTCCCAAAATACCAAAAACAAAAATAAAGATCTTAACTATGAAAAGCTGCATCCTAGCCATACCGTCATGATTCGAATTCATGATACTATATATATATATAATTATTATTTATTTTAAAAAAATATAAATTTAATTATCTATGTTATATAGTTAACCTATATCAATAAATATAACTTAGATAATACAAAATAAAGGGCAGATTACCCTCCCATTCCACAATGTAGTATAGGAAATTGGATAAAGATAGGTTAATAATAATGCCTAAAAAGGAGTCGGTGGAGGATCGATTAATATATAGTTCAGAGCTAAATGCTCATTTTTTTAGGTTTAGTATTAATATGTAACAGCTTTGCCGCGTGCACCTTGCCATGAAGAAAGCCTCTTCCATCTGATCTACACACCTTTATCGCCCTTCATGCATGTCGTACTTAGTGCACCTAAGGGTGTCAAATCGTGTTTGTGTCGTGTCAAATCGTGTTAACGGGTCATATAGGTCAATCCTAACCCGACCCGTTAAGCTTATCGTGTCAAAATCTCAAACCCTAACATGACCCATTAACATAACAGGTCGTGTCGTGTCAACCCGTTTTGACCCATTAATGAATATTACGAAATATTTTTTTTTTATAAGTAAACAAAGAAATTAAGAAAATGTTACGAAATAGGTTAATATAACATAATACAACTCATTTTAAACTATTTATGTAAATGGATTGAATAGGTCCGAAATTAACCTTTTTAACCTGATTAAATTTAGCATAATTTTATATAAATGTTAAAATCACAATATCTATAAAAATTATAAAACTAATTATTAGTCCAAAACTACAATCCAAATAATAAAAATATCGAAATTGAAATTCTAACAATTTTATTTTTAGGTATAAGGGTATAATTGTAACTTTAACTTTCTTAACATGTCATAACGGGTCGACCCGTTATCAACCCGTTAAGCAATTGTGTTTTAACGGGTCAACTCGTTTTGACCCGAACCCTTTAAGGCTAAACCCTAACCCGCTATTATCATGTCGTATTCATGTTGGGTTAACGGGTCGTGTGACATATTGTCACCCCTAAGTGCACTGGTGATCGACGTCAAAATGCATTGAGAATGGGGACAAATAGAATAAAATTAGTGACGGAAATATATATATATATATAGTTTTTAATTATATATATTGATGTAATGTTTTTTAAAAATTTATCATTTAAATATTTAATATATATTATTTTGGACGTGTTTTACCATCAATTGATCTGGACCGTTAATCTATGATAAGGAAAGATAATGGTCCAACGTCTCTAATGTACTTTCGATGTCTAAATTAGAAATATGCATACGCTAACTTGCATTAAGAGAAAAAGCCACATTGGATCGCTAATGTTGACTTTTCATATAGATATGGATTATTGTTGATAAAGATAGTTTGATCTTGGATTCAATTATTAAGTTCCTGAGATTTGTTCAAGAAAGGAGTTACCATTCCTAGGCAAATATCTCGTTATTTTCTTAGAAGGAAACATCTCAAGTTATCAACCACGGTTACCATATTAATCTATTGTGTGGCGTGATTTCATGGTAGTAAGTGTACATTGTGCCTGTGATCTTTCAACTTATTAGACTTTTCGTATGGGCCTCTATTGGCATTGTCGGGTCTGTTTAACGCGACTGGAAAAACCTTTGCATATATAATTAATTAAAATGTATCACATTAATAAATATAATTAAAAAAATGTAAAATAGAAAATAACATTACAACTTTTTTTTTATGAGAAATTGACTTCATTTACTAATTAGAAAAAAGTTACATCCATAACCAGATATATACAGGAAAATTCTCAAATCACAAGCTAAATACTGCGTTTGAAACTCTAACAGTACATAAATTTCTTTGTGATTGATATGATCTTGACTAATACTATAACTCTTTACAGACAAATTGTCTAAGAGACATCATTCTGCCTAAAATAAAGACTAATATTCTCCCTCTATAGGAGGAGATGACTTAAACTCTACAGACATAATGCTCAAGAGGCGATTTCTTTTTTATTTTTTAACTAAACAAAAGAAAACAACAATAAAAACAGAAAGATACATGTGAAAATGACGAATTACAATGTAGATTACTCTGGTAGACTTTGAAATCAGCCATAAAATTGATATGAACAATCTGATTCGCCGATTCGTCACTATCTTCCTAATGATCAGTCTAGGAAGCATATTATGCTGCTCGTGCCTCATAAGAGGTG
Organism: Carya cathayensis; assembly: GCA_011037825.1. NCBI lineage: Eukaryota > Viridiplantae > Streptophyta > Magnoliopsida > Fagales > Juglandaceae > Carya > Carya cathayensis. The sequence continues at coordinate 1,340,927 of QGSO01000195.1, read as the reverse complement.
CTGGAGAACTGTAGATCCGTTTTTACAGTTTTGAAGGAAAAAAATTTAAATAAGAAAATAAGATAAATGAGGGAATGGGAGAGAGAGAGGAGGAGTAGGATGAGGAGGGAAGGAGAAAGGAGAATGAAGATGCCCCTATTTGAAGAAATTATGAAAGATAAAAGATTTGTTGAGTTTGAGTGTTGAGAAGTGTTGAGGTATGTTGTGAATAGTAGTGAAAAAGTAAATAAAAAGTAATAATAAAATATTGAACAGTAGTAAAAAGTAATTAATTGTAATAAAAAGTTGATAAAAAATAATATTAAAATAATTAATATTAATAGAATATGTTGATAAGTGTCAATACCCAAACACAAAGATTTGAGAGTGGTGGCACTAGACTGAAAATAACATTACAACTTTAGTTAATAGTGATGGCTTGTCAATTCCTTGGCTTTTCCTTTCTCTCCCAACATAATCTTGGATTTGTCCCAAAAGATATATATCAACTTCAGAACGTGGCTAGAGAAGTAAATTTATTTTTAAAAAAATGATATCCACAAGTTTTAAATAGATAAATCTTATATAAGTTTTAAATAGATAAATCTTATATTAATTTTTGTAAAAAATTAGACACCACTTAAAAAAATTATAAAAAAAAATCTAATTTTTATTGGTAAGATTTATTTTTTACCAAAGACTTATAAGAAACTTATCTATTTAAACTTTGTCCTTATCATAAAATTTTATAAAAAATTTAAAAAATTTTAAATTTTCTGTATAGAGAGATTTTGGATTGGAAAAAATTAAGTCTCACATATAAATATAAAAAGATCTTGAATTAAATGATGTTTAGTTATGAGAGTTGTTTATTTGAATGATTGAGTTAGGTTTAAATTTGAATTCAATTCAAACGAGTTTAACTGCTTTCATGTTTCAAATGCTTTCATGTTTCAAACGCTGCGTTAAACAACTATTCTGTAAAATTTAATATCGTTATATTTATTTTCTAAAAATAATAATAATAATAATAATAATTTATAACACGATATGTTACATCAAATTATATCAACTTAAATATTATGTTGAACCCAAGGTTTTAAGTTTTATGTAATTATAAATCTATACATGAATTTTGATGATAACAAATTAATTCAAAGAATAAAAAAGTCTCAAGCTCAAGCCGTTCACACAATAGAGTCAAGCACATCAAGGAACCAAACATGAGTAAGAAAGGAACAAGTTCACATTAAAGTCATAGAATAATATTGTAAATCTCTTAAAAATTCGAAATTAGGATTAAGACTCAAAATTAATATTTTATCATAAAACATTAGAATACATTTTTTACATGTGCATGAATATTTTGAAAATTAAATTTAAAAATTTTGAAAGATGACTGATTGTCATCTTTCACATGTGCATGACATGATTAAAAGTTTGAACTTTGAAAATATTAAAGATGATTTATTGTCATCTTTCACATGTGCATGTTTTATTTGAATATTTTCAAAAGTGATTGATGCTCTTTTTGACTTATGCAAAATGCAGATGATTTTGTTTGAAAAATTTGAAAAGTAAAGTGTCTCATTTTGTCATATGCAAAAAATAAAAAGGATTAGATTTGAAATTTTTGAAAAATGAATGATGTTGTATTTGATATGTGAATCTTTTTAAATTTGAATATGAAGTCTTATATGCCTATAAATAGATCATTTGAGAGTTTCACATTCATAACATTAAGAGCATACAATATTCATTCAAAACTTTCATTCTCTCTTTTCTGAGTATTGAGCCTTAACCCTTTTTCATTTTAAGAGATATAGTTTACGCTGTATTGCTCTTATTTCACTCATTGATGAGTGTTTTCTGATAACCTAGCCACTATCATTTCTTGTATAAGTAAAAGAGTGTGTATAACCCTTGTGCGGGTGGAAAGTGTTCTACACAGGGAATAGTTGAATCACCATGTGTAAAGTGATTTCAAGTGTGGAAGGTGTTCTACACGGATCATTTGTAGCGGTGTTGTTCAAATGTATAATAGGTTTCTATCTTTATCTGAAATAGGTTGCATAGTGAATTTGGGGATCCTCAAGGGGTAGCTTGAAGCGAAGACGTAAATAGTGCGGCCGAACCTCGTTAACATACTGAGTTTGCTTCTCTCTTACCCTTACTCTTTGTATTTATTGTTGTTTCGTATTTTGTTTATATTTTATATTATGTATTTGATTTATAATTATTAATTTTTAAATATAACTCAATTCACCTTTTCTTGTATTAGTCATCTGAACAACATATTATTTTTATAAAATTTTGATATTGACCAAATATTTCTTACTTAATTAATTTCCTCCAATATCCTTCTAAAAGACTTGCTTTCAATAAATAAATGGCTTAAAATCCATAATATATTTTATATTATGGAAAATGAATACAAATGACAGAGAGTACAAGAGCCGTACCACGAAGTGATTTCACTTTGTCTATTTATTTTATATTAATTTTTTTATTTTCTTGGCAAGATAAGAACTATTTGATAAAAGCAAATAGATATATTAATTTAATTAAGCTTCAAATAATATTCCCTACAACCAATAATTAAATAAATTATATTGAGAGAGGAATAATAAATTCCTATCTCTATCCAACTATCAACATATGCTTACGCAGAGCCCCCAATATTTTATTCAAGGTTTTGAATGAAGTCTTTAATTTTTAGTGGTTAAAAATAAATGCGAGTAATGCGTGAGACAATTAAAAGTTGTGTAAATACCACGCATTATTTTTAAAAAAGAATACAATTTATTATTAAAATTTTAATTTTTTTACGTTAATTATATTTATTTATTTTTTTTAATAAAATTGTATAACGTTTAAGTATTTTATAACTATAAATAACATTTATCAGAAAACTCTTTATCAGATGCTAATGATATATATATATCCAGGCATTGTTAATTAATGTAATATAGTCTGCAACTCTAAATATTTTGTATTTTTTTTTTCCTTTTTGTTAGATTACAACTTACACCCCATATAATAATATTCATCCTAAAGTTCAAATAATAATAATATAATATTATATATTTTAATAATAATTTTTTTATATTTTGCCAATATACTCTATATATTAATTAATAATTTAATTTTTACTTAAAATTATTATTTTCTAACTATTTTTTATATCAATCTAATTAGCCTTGTTTACAAAAATATTTCTTGAAAAATCTAGACATAATATAGCCTTATTTACTAATTAAAGTTTCAAAAAGAATTTATTAAAGTCTTATTGATTATTTGTGAATAAAATATGAATTTGATAGGTGAATAGTGACTCTCCAACTTTAAAAATTTCTTTAGAGTTACTGTAGTTCAAAGTCTATATTTTTAATTTTACTGATATTAAACTAGTCCAACAATGCTCTTAGGCGAGCCATTATCAAGAAAGTATGGTAGACGTAATAGTTCTCTAATCATAGAAAGGGCTACATACAAAGCCCGAGTCCAACCCAACTAGTAACTGTGATGGCCACGAAAGATGTCAGGCCCAAGAAGAAGAAGAAAGCCTTTTTGGCCAGACAGGCTACATGCATAGCCAGCCTCCCAGTTTCACCAATCAACCTATTTGAAAATATGAGAAGAATGAGTTCAGTGAGATACTATACAGGGTTCAGGCTCCTAATTAGTAGTTTTCAAGAAAATTGGGCATGGCACTCGAAAACATGTACAAAAGTTCAATACTAACCAAAATTATAAATTAGAGAAATGACATTGTTCTTTCTAATACTATCTGCCTTATCAAAGGAGAAAAAAAAAAAAAAAAAAATACCATCTCCTAAAATAAAAAAACCAAATGTGAACCCAGATAGCAGACTCAGACAAGAACATAGAGTGCAGAGAATTTAAAACTAAAATCAGTAAAACAGTAAATAACTTTCAAAAATTGACTAATCAGGCATCATCAGCATCGCTTCCGCCAACTTGAGCTTCCTGACTTGCCATGTAGTTGCTTCCAATAGGACCCAACACCTTAAACCTGCTCAACATTAGAAAATCAAGTCCCTTCAAAAGTTTTAGTTCAACAGCAACAAACAATGATTGGTTACCTCTCGAGAATGAATTTCCCCTCCTTGTACTTCTGGCTTTCTTCAGGTGCAGCTTCCTGAAAATAAGTAGCAAGATTTTAAAGGAAAACCATTAAAAAAGAAAAGAAAAGAAAACTGGAATCACAAGTGGACAAAGATTTTGCAAGCCACTAAGCATAAATTTAGATCTTACATATTTCCAACCCACAAGTGAGCCACATCCTACACAAAAAATGTCAACAACAGTGTGCAATCCAGTAATCATCAAACGCTCTTCTTTCTCTCCAACCGTGACATTCACACTGTCAAAGCAAAATGTTAATTGAAGTATTCATATCTAAAATAACTGGTAAGAGCAATGTTGCGATTGTTTGTACTGTGATAATGAGATTGGTAGCACCATGGAGTTGATGCAAGTGATGATAAGTTTGGCCATCTACTATTTACACGCAGCATTAATTAATATGAAGAGAATGGTAAGAGGAGCGGTAGAACTGTTGTACATCATTGTTTTGTCTACCCACAGGCAAGCTTTTTTCAACTCGTTGATAGGAATGAGGTCCTTTTGGCTACTTCATTGCATACTGGGTTTTGCAGCATTTCTTTTTCCATATCAACTAGAGCATTGATTGATGAGAAAAAAAACACTTCGGAAATAGAATGACTGGGTAGAACATTTTGGGAATAATTGTCCATTCTCTCTTAGCAATACCAAATTCTCATTCAAGCAGCCTCTCACACCATACAGCTAGATTTTCTTCAGAACCAATACAATATCAATAAATGGTTTATACCAATCAGCAAATTTACTCATAAAAATCACTCAATTCTTTTATAACTTTGATTGAAAATGTAGCAATATTCAATGTTCAATAACAGTATAATTGTTGCACAAAAGGAGATTCTACTTCGCACACTTGGATGTTTAATGCTAACTAGTAATAGATGTCAAAATTAAAGAACACTCACACTTTATCAAATAAATAAGCCTTGCCATGCCTGCAGTGGAAAGTCTGGGATACACAAAACAAAAGGGTTAGAGCATCTTTCAGATATGATAGGATTTGAAACATAATAGTCAAGGGAATGGAATACATACACCAAGTGTGAAGAAAGAATCAATACTAATCAGAGAAGACATAATTAGAAGACAATAACTGGGTTAAAAAACCCAGATCTCTGGTGGATAACATAATTTGAAGAAAATGAAATAGCCTTTTAAAAAAGACTCATTTGCCTATGCTTGACCTGGAGTTAGTGCCAAATAAAGATGGGTGGTGCGACTATACCACCCAAGTTTGCCCACTTGATGTGCCCCCTAGTGCAAATTGCACTTCTTTTTTTTCTTTTTTTTTTTTGCCTTTTTATTTCAAACATTTTTAAAAAGTAAAAAAAAAAAAAAACACCAATACACTAATAGTCACTTACTTAACCATCAAGTAAAAAACATACTAAAAGTAAAATAAAATACATGAGTGGTCAAATTGAGGGGGCAAACTCAGGGGGCATAGTATTATTTTCCAATAAAGATATCGAAATAGTCACCAAAACTGAACCCAGTCCCCATGTTTCTGCATTTGCACCGTGTATGACATTAGTCACAATGGCTTTGCACAGCAAGGTTCTAAATGGTATGCCCACTATAATTACAGATAGACCCTATTTACACAATGTCCTAGTGAGTGAGATCCAGTATATATCACTTATAGGATAAGGTTAGAGGATCAATATTGAGCACTCTAAGACCAATCTTCAACCATCCACTATCAACAAGCCGTTTGAGAGTAACAAAGTATGGCATGGAAAGCACAATAAAGTAACTGGGTAAATCTAAATTCTTCATATATGAAAACACAAACCAATATTTTAAGGGGGGAAAGTAAAAGAGAAATACAAACTCAACACCAGCACAAGCCTCCAAATTAATAAATGAAAGCTTCCCTTCCTGGTTTTGTTACTTTTTTTTTCTTTTTTTTTTCTCTTTAAACAGATTATGGGGTAAAAGTTTTTCCCTGCATATCCATGTTACTTCTCCAGCCTTCCTATTTCTCTCACTTTCTTTCGCAACCTTCTTGCCTGGAGGTCTCTCAGAAATGACCTCTACGTTGTCATCTAAAGTGTCGTCTCCTAGTGGAGTCGAGTCCGCAATGGCAGCGTGTTTCCCATGTGGTTTNGTTGTTCTGTGTTGTTTTACATTTATTTTCATCTACTTTTGTCAATTTTTATCTTACGGGTTTTGTTAGTCTACTGCTTTTCTCTAACGTGGAGCTCGGTTTCTGATGCTTTGAAGGGAAAAAGGAAAGCGTTTTAATTGTGTATGCGACTGGTCTGAAATAGAGATATGGGAAGGCTATTTGTGATCACTCTTGAAGGAAGCTTCTATAGCTGCAAGTACTGCAAAACACACCTCGCCCTTTCTAAAAATACTGTTTCCAAGGTTTTGTTTTGTTTCCCTGTATTGTCTGAAGCCGGTTGCTTGGTCTTTTTGTACTTTTGATCTGGATGCTCGCGTAATTTCGAATGATGCATTGTCTTGTTTTGTTAATGTCTGGCTTCATTTCATCAAAAACTTTATGCTTACTTCCCAATGAAGAATAACATGGAATGTGCAGGGAAAAACTTTTACCCCATAATCTGTTTAAAGAGAAAAAAAAAAAAAAAAAAAAAAAAAAGTAACAAAACCAGGAAGGGAAGCTTTCATTTATTAATTTGGAGGCTTGTGCTGGTGTTGAGTTTGTATTTCTCTTTTACTTTCCCCCCTTAAAATATTGGTTTGTGTTTTCATATATGAAGAATTTAGATTTACCCAGTTACTTTATTGTGCTTTCCATGCCATACTTTGTTACTCTCAAACGGCTTGTTGATAGTGGATGGTTGAAGATTGGTCTTAGAGTGCTCAATATTGATCCTCTAACCTTATCCTATAAGTGATATATACTGGATCTCACTCACTAGGACATTGTGTAAATAGGGTCTATCTGTAATTATAGTGGGCATACCATTTAGAACCTTGCTGTGCAAAGCCATTGTGACTAATGTCATACACGGTGCAAATGCAGAAACATGGGGACTGGGTTCAGTTTTGGTGACTATTTCGATATCTTTATTGGAAAATAATACTATGCCCCCTGAGTTTGATAAATGTAAAACAACACAGAACAACAATCAAATAGATGGGCAGTTCACATTGCAGACTTGTATATAACGCAGATAAAGCTTACTACGAAGAGAAAAGGCAAATTGGGTTTCAGTTTTGATCTCTACCAGAAGTTTCGGAGGGAGCACGAAAGCAATAGAACCGTACCATTGAGCCGAGGACGTGGGTCTATATATCTATGCAATTTTTTATTTTTTATTTTTTATTTTTCTAATCATCTATGCAATTTTATTTACACGGTAGTGTCCGATTGAAATTGGGTTTCTCTGCTCCTCCGATCTAAAGACATTGTTTTTGGGTTATGCATATATAAAGAATAGTTTTGATGAATGTGAGATAAATTTAAATATTAATTATTTTATTTATATAAATCTCTATATTAGAATAGTTATTTTTTTTATTATATAATAATAAAATAATATGAGATGAATTTAATTTTGACTATTCTATTCACATCAAATCTCTATATTAAATTATTTATTTATTCATTATATAGTAATAAAATAATATTAACCTAAAAAAATATGTAATTTGGATATTTTTAATTTATTTGATTTTATCATGAATTTAATTTTAATTAAAAAATATTTAATTTTTTAATTATTTAATAAAATAATTATTAATTATTAATTCAATATCTGGGTTAAGATGGAAGAGAGAGATACATAAATTAATAAAATAAATATTTGATCTTTATACAGTACATATCAAATTTGATCATTTCTATTGAATTACTGTAACTAAAAACTACAAAATCTGCTTTTACCTAATTCAGTATAGGCTGTTTTGAGGTCTAAAATCTAAAAAATAGCTTTAAGTATGCATTTACATATTCCAATGCGAATGCCCTAAGAAGGCCCGATGACTGACGACACTTGCTTAAAATTTAAATACTGTTCAATACTTCTGTGTTTAGTCGACCATGGTGTGTCATTATATTTTCAAATTGGTGTGCTTACTCAACCTCATAAATATAATTTTTCTTTTCTGAATAGAATTTTTTTGGGTCTTTTGTCTGATTTCTAGAATTTAGAACTGAAGAAAAATAAATATATAAAGTACGTTAAAATTTTCTTCATTGCATTCATTAAGAATGGCAGAAAATGGAAATATAAAATACTAATTTTTTTTTTTCCAACAGAAAAAATTAAGAAATTAATGAGTGACTCAAGAAGATGTGCAAGTGGCAAGGCTATCAACATGATCCCTATCCCTTGAACTAGCTTGATGTTCCTTTCTACTCTAAGGTGACGAATAACTTCATTTTTTTTTTTCATACAACTAATTTTCAACAATATTGACCCAATTTTTTTCAAAATCAAAACACAAGCCTTTAAAAACAAAGAAAACCCACATAAATAAAGCCATAAAAATTATAAAAATTCCACCTTTCGGTGAAAATTTGACAACCCCATTCCCATGTAAAGTGAATCTCTCAACAAACAAATTTAAATCCCACCAGGACTCATATTTGTACAAAATTAGGAGTTCAAATACAATTCAAAGTGAATCTCTCAATCTCATGAAACAAACCTTAATTTTAAGAGCCCGCAAAGTGAAATTAATCTTAAAACAAAAGCCACTTAAGCGAGACCATTAAAACTTCTTAATGAAGGATAAAAGAAAATAACTCTAATTTCTTACAAACAATAACCATGTGGTCTTGAATATCTCAAATTGAAAATTGTTTTATATTTAAATAATGTTTATGAAGGAAATATTTAGGAATACCTGATATTCTGAAAATATGTGTTTCCAAAATCCAAGTAGACATTTAACATCTCTAAAAAATTTGGTTTCGATATTAAGTCGGTTTCTTAAGATGAACTTAAAATCAAAAAATATTTATTTATTTTTCATATTGATTTAAAATTTAATTTTATCTGTTAACGTTGTATTTAGTATGCTTTTTGGTCGGGCTCTCAATAGTTTGAATTTTCGATTTTGGGCTTGCAAACACAGAGAAAACACGAGAGGTGGCGACCGTCGTGGTGGTTGGGGAGTTTTGGGACCAAAATCCCATGCCCTGTGGTGGGGGGGAGGCGTCCCCTCGTAGCTTCTTCAGCCATGCCCATTTAATGTGGCGTGGCTCTCAGGGTGGAGCATTTAATGTGGCATGCCCTCTGTCCTGTCTATCTATCGTAGGTGTGATGCGTCAGATTGATCCTCCGTCTTTGCCTGCTGTCAAAGGGTTATTAGTCTTCCGCCTGTATGAGCTGCTTGCCGATTTTACCCCTTCAAGGCCAGGCGACACGGTGCGAACTCGAGTACCCTTGTTCCTTTTTCTTTAAGCCCGAATGGGTCCCATGGGCCCAGGTATATCTGGTTAGTTCAAGCCTCTTGCACCTGGCCTGCATTCCTGGTTCTAAGGCCCTTAAGGGAAAAACCCCTTAACATTATTTTTTCAATTTTCATAGCTCTTATTGTTATTAGCAAAGTTCAATACTTAGCAGAAAGTCCAATGTCATAATCAAACCGGTACAGTTTCTACCAAGGTGCATGCTTCCGCTATTCAAGGACCAACCTGGCCAAATCTAGATATTAATTAACAAACTCCAATTGTATTGAACCAAATACCCAAAAATATCACATTCATAAGATACTTTCCACCATGCAATTTGAAACAAGTAAACGATTATCATGGCGTCTTAATAAAAATTGATATAGCAAACGAAGTATGCAAGATATATTCATTTTAGTACAATATGATCTTTAATGAAAAATTCTGGTAGTAAGTGATTCTGCGCATCAATATGCACATCCATTTAATGTAATTGGTTAGAAAGTCAAATTTGTATAAAAATTGTGCTAATTTGAATTTTGAATATGAAGACAACATCATTGGTACACATATTGGTATACAAATTCGCTTATACGTAACAAAACTCTTCTTTAATTAATGCCAAAAAACAATTCCATTATTATAAAATATCTCTCCACAACTTTTGAATTACATATTCATCGAAGGAGTACTTTCATTAGAACACTCATTGAAACAGGCTTTATAAGATGGCAGCTTCGATTAAGAAGCTAATGGTACTAATTCACGGGTTCCTTATAACGTTACTGGTGACTTTAAATATTGCATGATCTAGCTTTGCAGATTCAGACGAGGTTGAGCTCCGGGGAACAGAATTTGAAGATTTTAAGGTTGGAATGCCACTTTATAGGGTCAAAGGCAGCCCTGGTTTATTAATATCCGCCTCTTATAATAAGCTTGAGTCATCCAGCTGCAGATCAGTATAATAACATAATATTGTATGAGCTCATTATTATAAAATAATATAATTATACTATAATATAAATAGACACTAGAAAGTTTAGTATATAATTAAGTTAGAAATAAGTTTGACTTAGTATAATAATATGTAATTAGACACTATAATATTGTTAGTCGTGTATAAAAATAAACTAGATACTGGTAGTCTAGTATAGAAGTAACTATTAAGTTTATTATAATAAATTAATAACACATAATATCAATTTACTAAATTCAGTCCTTGATATGGAAATAAAAGGCCCTTTGGCACTCCTTTCGCTAGTATGCAAAAAGAAACAGATTTGACACAAAGCATCATTACGTTTATCCTTCTTTTTTTTTTTACCAAAACCCATTCTTGCATAACAACTTCTAAAAGCCCTCATTTTACTTTGTCATATGTTTTACTCATGTCTAACTTTACAGACATAAAGCCTCTTTTGCCACCTCTTTTCTGCCTTAGGAAATGCACCAACTCATATGCCATAAGGATGTTATCAGTTATTAGCCTTCCAGGTACAAAAGTATTTTGTGATTTTGAAATAATGTTAGACAATATCTCCTTAAGCCTATTTGCTAAGACTTTTGAAATCAGTTTGTAGATGACATTGCATAAAATGATAGGTTTGAAATTAGAAATCACCTCAGGGTGCTTCTTCTTTGGGATCAAGGTAATGAAAGTGTGATTTATCTCATGTGGAAACAGACCGTGGTTAAGGGCCATTAGAACAACATCTGTCACATCTTTCCCAACAACATTCTAGAATTTTTGATAAAAAAAAAGTGGTGCCATTTCATCAAGCTCTGGAGCTTTAGTGGGATCCATTTGATTAAGAGCCAACAAGACTTCATCTGCACCAAACTCCCTTAACAGAGTTCTTCTTTTTTCTCTACGAAGGTTTATTGTGAAAGAAATGTGCATTTGTGTCCCCTTCTTTCAACCATAGAGCTTTGGACCTTTATCTCCAAATAATTTTCTCTCTCTCAAGCCATTGTTTCATTTCAGTTCTAGCTTTTCTATGCTTAGCCCTTCTTTGGCAGTGTGGATCACTACTTTGCAGGAGTTGCAGTTTAGTTCTAGCCCTTTCAATGCCTTGTTTCACATGGCCAAACTTTTCCTTATTCGACACTATCATGTTCTCCATACCTCTCAATCTTCCTCATTACAAAATTCAATCCATTAGCACTTGGTTCCACCTATCATGTAGCTTCAATAATCATTTTATAGTCTAAGGATTCCACTCACATAGCCTCAAATTTGAAAATTCTATTTCCATGTCTTTGGTAATGGTCATCTTGCTGCTTTAAAATGATAGGCACATGGTCTACGTATGCTGCTGTACCATGTTGAACTGAGCCATTGGGTAATTTGAACACCACCTCAGGTTTGCAAGAAACCTGTCTAGCCTCTCACTGATACAATGAGCAGGCTCCCTCTTATTACACCAAGTAAATTGGTTCCCATAGTAGCCTAGATCCTTTAGCTCACATTCATCCAACACAACTCTAAAGGCCTACATCTGCCTTTTTGGTCTTTGTTGCCCCCCATATTTCTCATTGCTCCGCATAATTTCATTAAAATCCTCCATCAGTAGCCAAGCTTGGTGTTGAGCCACTTTGAGTGATCTAAGAAGGGCCCAAGTCTTGTGTCTTATAGTAGCATCAGCATGTCCATATACCCTAGTAAGGAACCAAGGATTAATGACAGTATCATCAACTTTGATCTGAGCATGAATATGTGATATAGAAAAATTATGAACTATAAGATCCACTTCCTTTTTCCAAAGTAATGCAATGCTCCCACTCCTACATTCACAACTCATAGCCAAACAATTCTCAAAACCCAACCTGAATTTTAGTCTTTCCATAACCTTTGCATTCAATCTTGTTTCTTGCAGAAACAAGACCACGGGAACTTCCCTTCTTACCAAGTCAAAAAGGACACGAATTCCATGTGGGTTTCCAAGCCCATATGAATTCCAGCTTAGAAGAATCATTGATCTCAGCAAGACTGTTTAACAACCTCTGCCTATCCCTTCAGTAGTGAATTTTGTTCCTCCACATCCCTTACTCTCAAAGCCATTTGGTCTTTGTCCCTTAACTTTTGTTTTTGAGACTATTACATTTTGTACTCCCAATACTATTACCAACTATATTTCTTTTCTTATTGCTTATCTCAACAAGAGGTTCAGAGATAGTACCTGAAGTATGTGCATGTTTCTTCCATGATCTTGTTTTCTGATGTATCTACATGTTAGATGCAAGTTGATGAGCTTGTGATTCTGTTGACAAGCCTGGACCAGCAAGATTAGGCTTAATAGGTGTCTCGGGTTGATTCTCAATAGCTATATTACTTGCCATTCCCATAGCTGTTACCTTATTTAAAACTCCATCACCTACCAAATTCAGCTTAATCACCTCAATGCCCTCTTCTTGTAACATATTTGTTACCTTTAATTCTTGTTCCATTTGATTGTTTTCCCCCCCATCTCCCTCTAACGTCTTCTTTCCTTTAATAACTGCATCAATTTCATAATTACTTCCATGATTCTCGCCAGACTCCTCACACCTGCCATCTCGTAGAAGTGAGCCCCTTGTCGGAGAACCTCCATTGTCCATTGCACTGCCATTCCCAACCATCTTTCTATCATGTTTTTCCACCATACTAGGTCTCCCCCTTGGCTGGGTACGTTGCCTTCTACCATCCATTACCGCTCGTAGCCAAGAACCAAATTGAGGAGGTTCTTCCCTTCTTTGATTAGCCTCTGAGCAGACAACTCCCTCATGCAAAATTCTTCCACACGTAAAGCAGAAATGAGACAGCTTTTCATATCGTAACGAAATCTAGTACTTCATGCCATGTAGTGTAACTATTCTTCCTCTGGCCAGTGGTTTCCAAAGATCAAGAAGAACTCTCACTCTCAAGAAATTACCCCATCCCAAATCATCCTCCTCAACTTCCACATGTTCAACTTCCCCCAATGATCTTCCCAATTTCTCGGCACACTCCCTATTCATTCCAACCAGTAGCATATTATGGAGTTGAACCCAGATGGCGGTCTTATCAAATTTCATTGAGTACGGTTGTGTGAAACCATTAAAATGGTTGATCACAAAGAGATGATTATCATAGAGCCACAATTGCCCTTCTATAACACGCACTCTATTAGCATGAGTGGCAAAAGAAATAGTAATCACATCGGTTCCTACTTTTGTGAACGTAGCTAGCTTACTTAACCTCCATACTTTTACCATCGTTGCTTCTACAATGTTTTTTCCTACGGATCTGTCAATCCATATCTTGCCAATGAGATACCTCTCCCTTTTACGTTGAATATCACAGGTTGCACCACTATCCAATGCTATTTCCGTATCCCCCTCTTTATTGAGTTTTAGATTCCCCCATAATTCTTGTAAGCTCTCCATGATGATTCACCAAACCAGCAGATCAACTAGAACTCTTGCCTTCACCAGTAGACTTTGGCGACTAGACAAAGAGAAACTACACCACCTCTATTCTCCGTAGAGATAAAAAAGAGGAGACTCCAAGTAGCTAAGAAGGACTTTTATGCAAATTGCTATGGAAGTCATGGCAGGAGTTAAAAAGGGGGATCTTGAACAATTCTTTCTGATAGCTTGGGGCATGTGGTATGGAAGAAACCATAAGATATTTGAAGACAAAAACTTGTAGCCTGACCAAGTAATTGAGCATGCTTTGATCATGGCTCAGGAGTCAGAAGCTAGAGATCAAAGGCAAAACAAAAAGCTACCCAGCTGTAGTCGGCAGGATCCCCCTCTCAAGGTATTGAAGTTAAATGTAGATGGGACCATTTTTAGGATTAAAATAGAGCAGGGGGGAATTCTTCTAAGAAATGATTATGGTGGTGTGATCCTAGTTACAAGTAAGAAAGAGAATGGAGTGAATGATCCAATGGAAGTGGAACTTCTTGCTATTTTGAAAGGGTTACAAATTTGCATTCCCATGGGCATATATGAACTTATTATTGAAAGTGACTCACTACTCATGGTAAATGAATTGCTTGTTACAGGTGAGTCCATGTCCTTACAGGGAAATTTGGTTTATGAGGTGAAGAATATGATGAAGATGATCTCGAAATGCTCTATTCAACATAAGGGACGAATGGCAAATGCAGCAGCTCACACTTGGGCAAAATATGCCAAGCATCTAGATGACTTGATAATCTGGTGAGATTCATTTCCTGAGTGTATTTTACAGATTATTTGGTTTGAATCATTGATATAGTTGTGGTTGTTAATGAATACAAGATTTATCTTTTTATATAAAAAAAAATGTAATTAGAGACTAAAAATAATATGTAATACTATTGTATGATAACATGTAATTAGACACTATAGTATAAGTCTAATATAAAAATAAGTTAAATATTAGTATATAAATAAATTAGCAGTGAATAATTTTGTTTTAATTTTAAATTTTTTTGAAAAATTAAAATTTGAAATCTCACAAAAAATTCTTTTTTGAATCAGTTAGATAGAAAGCTAAAAAAAGAGTTCAAAACTAAAAGCCCAAATCTAATTTTGCTCCAACTTCGCTTTGATAAATTGGATTTAGATCAAATTTTATACAAGTCGAAATTAGAATCCTGGTTTGGGTTGGAAAGTGGTCTCATTTTATCACTACAACTTTCCTAAATTTCCATACAAAATATAATAAACAATTCAATTTTTTCAAATCTCAATTTAACTTTTTCAAATTCTAAAATAATAATAATAATTTATTTAATTTTTATCTTTAATCTAAAACTATCTCATCTCATCTTATTTCATTTTTAAATTCAAATCAGGTTCAAATTTTGACTCCAACTAAGTCAAAATCGAATTTAGAAAAATTTGACTAGAAATAAATTGATGCTTATCTCCTATTTCAGTACCATAATTGTAGTTTATACTGCTCATAAAATAAAGAGAAACGCTTTCCACTGGTCGGGCTGAAAATCTCACGAAAGTAGCCCTCCATTTAACTAACTCCACGTAAGAAAATACACTGTAAGAAAAATACACTCCACCACAGAGAATCACAGTCGTGTGTAGCCTAGCCTTTTTGCCTTCTCATTTGCACCACCCGCCCATCTCTTCCTCGCTGCATCCCTTTGCGCCGCCCTCAGTTCGACACCGATGCAAGTAGTATTCCCACTCGAACTCCGGTTCACCACTGTCAAGCGCTTCAACTGGATTTTTCGCTGGTTCTCCTCCTACTGCTACTTTGACATCATCGAGATTAACAGAGTCAACACCAACGAGCTCTACAACGCCGTCCAGCTCTACCTCAGCTCCTCCGTCTTCATCACCGGTAGCCGCCTCAGCCTCACACTACAAGAAAAACAGGCTTTTATGATTAATTTATTATAACGAAAAGACTATTCGTAACTAAAGACAAGCTCTAACAATGACACCCATGCTTGTCACCCGCACTCTAAACTCCAGCACCATCACCTTCGACCTCTCCAACAATGACAACATCGTCAACACCTACAACGGTGTCACCATTCTCTAGGAGCACATCGTCACGCAAAGGCAAGCTCAAACCTTCTCACGGAGTCCTTTACTAGAAGTTTGACAGGTGAAAAAGTAGTCTGCCCCGTTTGGAAACCATACTCATCTCAACTCCTCTCAACTCACTTCATCTCATCATTACACCTTTTTCAAATTCCAATACACTTATAATATTTAAAATTTAACTTTTTCAAATACCAATACACTTATTTTATTTAAAATTAATATTTTAACAATATTTTATTCAACTCAACTCAACTCAACCCAACATCCAAACCCAACACCTAGAAACGGATTAAAGAGTAAATTAACTTTTTTGGTCCATTTTCATGGCTTTCCAGCCACAGATTCTAACAACCTTAATTCGATTTTTTTTTTCAATGCAAAGGTGAAGTTCTGGGTTTGAGTTTGAATCAATCTTGAGAACCCTACAATTACTTCATCAATTTTTGTAGCCAAAAAGTTTTCTTTTTCTTTGTTCATCAATGGTTTGCTTGTTCTATTTTTAACAATATCGTTTTGAAAGACCGCCGCCCTGCAAACCGGCCCTCTCGCCATCTTTCACATCGAAGAAGAGGTGCAGAAGCTGTTTTCCTGCATGCTGCTGCTTCCTCTGCATCGTTGTTCTCGTCCTCCGCCTCATCGTCGCCGTCACCTTTGGCCTCTTCTACCTCTGGTTTCAACCGAGACTCCCAATTTTCCACCTGCAGTCAGCTTCGATTGGCTGAAATCAGCTTCCAGGGGGTGCGAGGGGTAAGGGAATTCAATTGCAAAGAAGAGCTTCTCCTTTTCGGGTGTGGTGCAAGGCTTAGGTGTTACCATGTGATTGCTATTATTTGACCAGTAGAAGCCGGAACGGTCATAAGGATTTCCCTTCCCTAAAATAAAAGAAATTCCAACTCGGAGGAAAAGCGTCCTGACATGGGGCGAAAAAATTTCGTGCGGAAACTCGAAAGTTCAAGGTGTCAAATCCCGAGCAGTTCGATGTCATACAGTTCTAAAAATAGCCACGTGTCGTCACACAAATATCTCCAACGACGTCGCATTCCCCCGCGTAAATATCACGCACCTTTGGTCCCGAATTCTCATAGAAATAACTTATTAATAAATAAAAATAATGTTTAAATATTCCTTATTTTTTAATAATAAAATAAAGTTTATTAATAAAAATAAAAAAATTATTTATATTTATAGTTATTTATTTTTTTGAAAAGCATAAGCAACAGATTACAATTTTATTTTATATCTATAAATATCATTTGCAACCGGTTTTTATCGGTAAAACTACTTTCCTCAGTTGTGGT
Organism: Carya cathayensis; assembly: GCA_011037825.1. Classification (NCBI taxonomy): domain Eukaryota; kingdom Viridiplantae; phylum Streptophyta; class Magnoliopsida; order Fagales; family Juglandaceae; genus Carya; species Carya cathayensis. The sequence goes on along the minus strand of QGSO01000195.1, from coordinate 1,323,608 downwards.
TGACGCCCCTGGCGACAAACTCTGAACAGAGGTTTACTGGCTAATTCGGTCACTCTTGTTGAAATTTCATACCTCTCGGTCGTATACCCTCTTTCCTCTCCCAGTGTTTTCCTGGCTTCTTGATACTGCCTTCACTTTGAGTTTTGATTATCCGTCTCGATCTGATTCGGTTTCTCTTCAAAGATTCGCCGCTCCCTTTCTTCAAAGGTAAAGTTGTTTTTTTAAATCCTTCTCCTTGGCTTTTTGTTCCTCTTTATAATATGTTTGGTCGCTGAGAAAATTTTGAAAAACGAAGAGCGAGTTAAAATTTGCTGTCGTCTGTGAGTTACTTCAAAAAATTAACTCGTACTGAAAATTTTTTTTTTTGTGAATAAACATGAGAAGATTATTAAAGAAAAGCACAACGTGATTTTTGCGGGCTTAGGAACGAATCATACTCGGCCAAAAAGAAAGCATCAGTATTTTTGGTTGAATATCTATAACTCAGACTCTATTTGTGCTTATAGTTCTTCCTCATCTTTTTGTATAATTTTAACGATTGAGACTTTCTCTGTAGTTGTGCTTTTATTTTGGGGCGGAATATATTATTCGAAAGCTCTAATCATATAACGGTGTTTGTGAGCTGGTTCTCTCCTGCGCGCGTGCGTCTGTTTTGGATTACTATTTATCAGTGTTATGCAGTAACTTCTCATACCAAGCTGCTTGAGTGTTTCCCGTTTGGAGTTTTATTACCACATTCGAAGTTGGTGATGTATTTACATAGAAAAAAAGAATTAAGGATTTAAGTTTTATTTATAAAGGAAGTGTAAGTTTAAACCAAATTACTTATTTTGATTAGTTAGGTAAATACTTTATTAAGGATGGACGAGGATGTAACCCCCGGTCCCCAGTACATAGGAAGAGCAACCAAGTTGATTATGGTAGTAAAAAGTTAAAGACTATGAGCTCCTTTTTCTTTTTCTTTTTCTTTTTTCTTTTTTTTTTCTCTTTAAAATTCTCGATTTTTTTTTATTGGCACCGGGTGTCCGGGTGCTTTTGAATAAATTATGTCACTCACACTTGTGGACATGTTTCAAATTGCGTTATGAGGTTAATATCTGTGACTAGGTGTGGTACATTGACTACTATGGTCATGACACTGGCCTGGCTGCTTCAGCCAAGGATTTACTTCTTTTCTCAACATTGGTCAGCAGACTTTATTACTTCTGAAAATGGTATCACAGTTAATGATGTCTTGACTTGCTTTATTATGATGCAATTAGTACAGGAAATTGTAAAGATGAAGAGTTCCAAGGGTAAGGGGGCTGCCAAGTACTCAAAGGAATCTTTGAAGCCCGTGGATGACAGGTTAGTTCTTCCGTTTTGCTTAAATTCTTCCTTTTTTTAAAAAGTTTTTTACGTTTATGATATACTCTAAAGTATTATTTCTTTAGATGATCTGTTTAGATTATTTGTTTCACTGCCAATCTGCTATGTATATCATATTTTCATTATCTGATTTCACATGCTTGATGTACAGTGATTACAGGAATATCGTAGTGATGTATCATGTATATTCAATTTTTCAGAAAGGTTGGGAAGCGAAAAGCTGCTACGAAGGCTGACAAGAGTAGCAGTCAAAAGAAGCAAAGAAATGCCAAGAAAGACCCCAATAAACCAAAACGGCCTCCTAGTGCTTTCTTTGTCTTTCTGTTCGTATCCTTCTCTGTTGCTTTCTCTAGTACATTATAGTTGGGTTTTTCGGAGAAGGGACTTTCAAAATCAATCTGATAAATCTCATGTTAACGTAATAGTGAGGAGTTCAGGAAGGACTTCAAGAAAGAGCACCCTGATGTTAAAGCTGTGTCAGCTGTAAGTTATATAACAGAATTGCTTGGTTTCTGTCTGATAATGCATACCAACACCCCACCCCCACAGAAAAAGAAAAAGAAAAAGGAGAGAACATTAAAAATAGGCCAACTGATTCATTTGTTGTATGATTTAATTGAAGGTCGGAAAAGCTGGAGGACAGCGGTGGAAATCCTTGTCTGATGCAGTAAGAACTCATGTCTTAATTGCATATGATACCGATATTGGGGGGTTATCCAGCCTCTGAAGTTTTCTTTGACTTAAAAATTGAACTTTCTGAAATGGTTATGCAAAATGTAAGGTTTTGTGAAACCATTTTTTTTCTACCTGACACTGAAATTTTCCCAAAGTCATTGTGAATTGGCTGAATCACTATCACTTGACATATTCCTAGATGATCCATGGTTGTTTTTGACCCCTCAAACCCTTGATGGAGGTGGGTTTTGTAGTGAGTTTGAGAATAGGAGATGGATTTGAACGGATCTTGTTTTAGTCAAGGTCATTCCGCCATTGGCACATTGTCTTCTGATGAAGGAGCCTTCTTAAGATAAAAACATTTGGTAATAGAGAGATAGTTCTTTTGTTGAACAACCTTCTGTGACGTTCATTTTGGATTCGATTATATTCGAAGGAGCACCTGTTTTTCACTTGAGCTTTATTTCCTTTTTTGTAAGGAAAAAGCTCCTTTTGAGGCCAAGGCTGCCAAAAGGAAATCTGACTATGAGAAGCTTATGAAGGTTTACGACAAGAAACAGGTGGATATGTGATATCTCTTTCTTGTTTCCTATTGTTGGTACTTTGGAAGGCTTATTTGGTTGTGCTTTTCATCTTTATCAAAAAAATGTTTTTGTTCATAGGAGAGCACAGCAGATGAAGAGAATGAAGGGAATGATGAAGAGGATGAAGCTAGTGCAGAGGTAGTCCTACTTCTGCAATTTCTTTTTTGTTTTGTTATCTGGCATGCTTTTTGGGTTTTTTTATTTACAGTTTTTACTCATTTGAAAGCATTGTCATCGTCTTCTTTAACCCGTTATGGTGGGTTAAATATTTCTTAGAACATAAGTTGGCTTCCTCTTTAAGTGCCTTAGGTTTGAATTGGCCTTCTATATGATTCTTAATACTCAAATTGCTCATCTGAGTCCTGAGTTTCAAATTACTTTTCTAAGTACTCAGGGCTATACATAGTTCCTGATTGTGAAGTGAAAGTACACTTAGCATGGGGAACAGAAAAACGTGGCCCAAAAAAAAAATTGGGACTATTATGGGAACGTAGCTTTAACTAATTACGGAGCTAATGTAGAAAACTAAGCAAACGCTTGAATTACTTGAATTAATTCAGACCTGATGCCGTGCTTTAACTAGGAGAGCACATTATGCAATACATCTTTGCTTCTTTTATTTATCAATTGAAATTTTTAGTAATGGGGGTTGCACAAATGTTTTAACAAAATTCTCAATAATTTTGGTGTGTCCATTAGTTTTCGGAAAAAACTTGGATTGAAGTGGTTTTCCCATCTACTTGTGCTCTGTTTTGGTGCTATCGTCGGCATATTAGTCCAGAGGTCAAGATGTAAACTCTCTGTGTCTTGTATCGTTCATGCTGATTCTGGCATTGTTGCTCTACATGTTCTGGTGTCAGTGCTTATAATTGCTGTGTTCTTTTTTTCGCAGCAGGAGGAGGAAGAGGAGGAAGATGACGAAGACGAGGACTGAAATTCGATGCATATTGACTTGGTCTTAATGGTTGATCCGGTGTGAAAGGACTGTGGATTTTGTGTTCATACTACTAGTTCAGTTATTTCTCTCTGAAATAGAAGTCACTTGTTTGTGCAGCTGCAGCAGCAGCTGCTGCATTAGTTTACTTGTCTACCCAGCTGTAGCTTTTCAATCTTTCATTAGTTAAATTATGAGTGGTTTATATGTGATGGCTAAAAATTAGTCTCGTCTTAAATAAAAAGAAATGTTGTTTTGTCTTTATGTTCTTATCCTCGATTACACCTGTTATGTGAACCATTTACTCTGAAGCGGTTGACCCTTTTAAGCCACATGAAATGTATCACGTACGAGAGTGATTGAGAATGATAAGATTTAGGATTAGAGAAATATTATTAATTGAAAATTTGGCATATTCACTACGAACCATAGATTTCATTAGAACTAAATCTAGCCATTGTTTTTCATTTGAACGTGTCGAGTTTTAATTAGTAATGCTGCCTTTCATCGGGTGGTGGGCTGATTATTTAGCCTTCTATTGATATACAGCGGTGCGAGAGAAGATAATATAAAAGTTGAAAATTAAATAAAATATTATTAAAATATAATTTTTTAATAATAATTTTTATTTAAAAATTAAAAAATTTAATTATTTATTATATTTAATATGAGAGTTTGAAAAATTTAGAATGATTACATGAGATATCTACTAAACCAAAATTGAATGTTTCTTGGCATTTTTGCTTTTGAAAATCTGAAAGGGTAGTGCTATGCCCCTCAATTTGCTCGCTCTGTGGGTCTTTAGTGTAAATTGTATTTTTTTTTTTAACTTCTTATTTCAAATATTTTTTAAACATGTTTAAATATTTTTAAAAAATATACCAATACACAAATAGTCATTTTCTTAACTAGTAAACAATTTTTTTTTTAAAAATAAAAAATTAAATGCATAAATGGTCAAAATGAAAATGTAAAATGAGGGGCATTCTAGCATTATTCTATCTGAAAATCCAGTTTGGCCAGAGGTCAGAGATTCTGAAGGAAAGTTTCACAAATACCTGTTGAGATACCGTTTTATTAGTGGGCTTTAAGAAAGAGAATGAAAGAGAGGGGTATCCACGAGATGGAAGATTCCTGTAATTGCCTGCTCGTGGCATCTTACATTTGACTATCCGAATTTTTCTGCAGTTGGAATAGGCGATTGCAGGATCTCAATCCGGTCCCTACATTGTCTGTCACACCGACACACGCATGGAGGAAAGAACATTTGGGAGTTAAATTCCATTGTACATATGACATAATAAAATGAATAAAATCAAATGATTTATGTACTTGCTTTAGAGGTGTACTGAAAACAATTTACGGCTTCAATTGTGTCTTGCGAGAGACAAGAATTATGTACAATGGACAAAGGTGTTTCCACATACAAGAAGTTTCCCAGCCCTTGCCCATATAATCAATCAGTCAACTGTGATGAGGGTCAGAAGGCATCTGGAACAACAAGAGGAAACTTCTCGATGTAAAGAAAAAGTCTCTTCAAGTTCTCCCTGGAGATAGTGAACAAGTCAACAATTTCATTGCCACTGATGTAGATCCAAAGGTCATCTGAGTCGAGTCTGTTGAGACTATCCCGGCAAAACGGACACGACTCAGATCGTGCTCGCCTATCACAGCCATGAAACAACAAAACAACATGATCAGTTTAAGAAGAATTTGTTTAAGAAATTAGGTTTAGATTGCTATTGTATAGATCTGACATAATGCAAAAATCAGTCTTTTGATAAATTCATCATAGCTTATGCTAATCTTCGTCATCTGAAATGCCTATCCTAGTTGCTGATGATCAGACTTAGCTGTTCCTCGAGTTGATAGCATAATGTTTCTCAGGGGAAGAAGCATTTGACAGATTCTAAAAATGCGAACCATGATTTCTGGGAGGTCTCTTGGAAGGGACAACAATCCTCCCCCCCATAAACACAAATGGAATAGGTTCAATCATGAAACTGGACAAAATATGGTGCATCTGGTAAAAAGTTTGATATACAGCAACTAATAGAGCCCACCACTGTACATGATGAAGTAGATTCTGCAACAGAAAGCCCTTTGAACGATGATGCAAAACAACATGGTAAATCCACGGAGGCAAGTTGCAATTGAAAAATGAGTAAGATGGTGAATTTGGTAGTAGACACTTAGTTAATGACTCGCAAAAGGGGCACAGAATCTGAATTCAGAAGCTACAACTTGCTTATGAGCACTGTTTTCCCATACAGGAGTGCTACTAAAATGAATAATTGACAGAGTGGAGCACTGAACTAGAATCAGACTGAGGCATCAAGGAGATAATGCAGTCAGTAGATTTTGGTAAGAGCAGTACTAAAGAAGCGGGTTGGGCTTTGGGGAGTTAGAATTAGTAGAGTTTTGCTTCCATATGCTTACAGTCTTGAATTCTTTTCTGTGGATGTACTTTTCAGTGAGTACATGATGATATGCTCACTTTCTCGACAACATGTCTCAAACATTGGTATGCAATAACAAAAAGGCTACAGGCCTTGGGTACAAAATTGCACCCAGTGCTTCTCAAATAATTTGTTTTAAGTTTGTTTCCCGTTCTCCTGTTAAGAAAACTGAATGAAATGTCTGGGTTTTTTTTGTTCCCATCCCATAGATAAGTAGAAGATCTTTCATTGTTGTCATAGGGTAACAGAGTACAGATGATTGAAAACATAAATTATAATAAAATCCAGTAAATTGTGACAAATAGCATACCAAACTCGGTAGCACTTCATACACATTGAATGGTTGCAAATAGGCAGTACGACCTTGCTGTTCATCTCCATGCAAATACTGCATTCTTCTTCTCTCTCTAAATCAATTTCAGAGAGCTTTCCTTTGTCCGTTTCATCTTTTCTCTTGTATTTGGTGGCACAGATTTCTCTCTGTTTCCTCTCTTCCACATCAGTGATTCCCCTTTGAAGTTGCAATAGAGAGGGAAATATTACCCCTGTTACAAGCGCCAAAGTGGTGCTAAAAAACGGAGAAAAAAAGGATTCCTAGACAGTAGGAACTTCTGGTTGGAGAAAATATACGGTGATCTTATGCACTGAATTAAACAAACAAAATGTATTTTAAAGAACTTTTTTTTTTTGATAAATAAATGTATTTTAAAGAACTTGACAGAAAAAAATTCAATTCATTTTGAACCTAATTACCATAGAAATCTTTTAGACTGGCTTTCCTTTCATGAATATACATGGTGGTCTTCCCATCTTCATATGCCTGTGACAAACCCAATACTATCACACCCTTCACAAGATAAAGGCACCATCTTCTATGCTACTTATCAATTAGATTTTAGATAGAAATCAAAGAAATAGGCTGAAAATAAAAATACCAATTAAAAGAACTGAATAGATTTAAAATGCAATTTACTTTGTATATGAGAATTCTAAGCAAACCCAAGGCACCCGCAAGGTGACAATCAGTCCACTGAACAAGAAAGAGTATAAAAAAAGCAGCTGGACAGTAGGATAATCTCATCTGAAGACACGCACCATCGTATTCCCTCGGATATTCAGAAGCTCTGGATCAAAATATTCAGAACATTCAGAATGCATGTCTTAATGGATAAATTATAATTATCATCTGCTCGGGAAAGGAAGATCGCTGGATTAAGGACTATATCAGAAGAAAAAGATTTATAACATGTAACAAACGCAATGCAAGAGCTCATAAATATTAGAAACCGTGAGCAAATGGAGCTAAACAGTTACAAAACTTCCCAAAAACAAAGGGAAAGAAAAAATCCTCTCTCTTAGGGGTGACTCCTCAGGTTTTTGCGTTGCCGTCAAGGACCCATCATCCCAATTCCCGATCAAACATATTTCAAATAAAATCAACCGTGGTTGTGGATATGTCGCAGTTTTTCACAGTTAAACACCACAAAACTACAATACAAGATCACTGTAATATCATTGGCAAGAGTCATCTTCGAAATTCAATTAAAAGCAAAACTCAATTCCAAGCTTAAGCCCCCGAAGTCCATAACTGTGACCCAACATAATCACTTGGAGCCCAGAATACAGAATTATTAACAGTACTTGCAAATTGCAATGAACCGCAATTATCTCCAGTTTGGTCATTGAAACATTGCACATACAATCGTCAAAATTCTCAATTCCAAAATCCATTCGTATATGGATTCTTATCATACACAACACTTTAAAAAAGTACTTTATTTCAACTAAGCAGCTAAAACCATGAAAAGAGAGAAACGCAAAAAACAGAGGAAATGAATTAGAATAAAAAAACAATAATTGACTCAAAATGAAATATAGAATCCCAAAAATTCATTTCATAAACCAAAATCACCAATAACAAAAAAATGTCAATTTGAGGGGAGAAGAAATTTACAGGGTATTGGCAAACTGAATATCAGCTTCGAGGGCCTTGAGGGAATCCTTGAAAGACTTACGCATTTTTCTCTGATTAACTCATCCACCAACAGTTCATGCAATAACCCTAACCCACTCCACCACCCATTCACTCCCACCTCAAAAGCTGAAAAGCATCAATTCCAACCAAGCCAAAATAAACCCAACTCTTATCTACCAAACTATTCACAATCATAAACCAACGCCAAAGAGCCTCCCTTTTTTCGTTTCGTCCTGACGACAGTATATCGGGCTTAACTGCCTAGCATCTATGCCAGAAATTCATGCAAATTTGGAGAAGTTTCTGGGACGAGAGAGAGAGATAGCGTGAGGTAGGGGGTGGGGCTGACTTGACTTTCGCTTGGAGCACACGTAATAGTACATCTCTCACATAAATATACATCTCAACTGTTTATTAATGCGAGGTTGCCAATGGCTTCCGTAAATGACCAAATAGCCACTATAAAAATACTCAATTCCAGACATTATCCATCCCAACTCCCAACTCCCGGAGTCGTGCCGGTCTTGAGCTGAGGTGCCGTTTTAAGTGAATGTTTGATGAGGTGTGCGTGCCTCAGGTGGTGATGAGGGGGGAAGAAACAATAGTAGGAGAAGGTGGCGGCAGGATCTGCTGACACGTGGGGAGCATGCATGTGGTATTCTAAACATCAAAGGTGGATCCCACCGTTGGTCGGTTAGGTGCTTTGGTTGTCCACTTGTGTAGATTTTCTAATAATAATTAAAGACAAATTGTCAATGAGTGGTGTTAGATATGATCTTAAATTAAAATTAAATCATAGTGCAATGATGGAATATGAGAACAATGTTGTTGCTTATGGAGGACTTTTGGGATGTTCATTAAGTTATTAATCTCATCCAATCATTTCTAAGGTATATTCAAATTTTAAAAATACTATATCACTTAATTCTATATTATAATAAAATAAGAGTGCAAAGTGGTTGAGTAATGAAGATGGTTTTACAAGAGTGTGGAAAAAGATGCCTTTCGTGTTTAAGAAAGATCAATTGCATTAATCATGTATAGCATATGGAACAGAAGAAAGAGAATTATGGTCTGAGTCTGGCAGAGAGTTTAGCAATGAGGACAGTAGAGTTGTGTCAAGATTTAGGCTTTCAAAGAGTTACTCTAGAGGGTGATGCTGAAGTGATCATCAATGCAGTACAAAAGCTTGAATAAACCTGGGAATGGAATGGACAAGTTATTGAGAACATCAAGCAAGTTCTAAAGCAAGCAAAGGCCTAGAACTTTGTGTTAAATATTTTAACATGAATTTTCATAATTGGATTTTTAGTTTTCTATGATCTATAATACTAAAACAATGATAAATGAATACTTACATTTCTCTATTAATTCGATGAACAATTAGATATGACTATGAGGGAATGATCATCTTAGTAACTTTGCCTCTTAACTGTCTCTCAATAGCTAAAGACACTCTAATATTATAGGTAAGAATCTTCTAACCCCTCAGTCTTAGGCTTTGTGTCTGACTATAATTAGAGATATAGAGTTTTAATTTAATCTATTAGAAGTTTTATCATCTCATTATAACTCATCTATTAACTGATAAATTTTGAACTATTCTAAACTCTATTAAGATGGGCGTGTGGGACAAAATTTAAATAAAATTATTACATATTGCATTTACACATGGTGAAGGGAATCAAGCAGCCACACCTTAGCCAAGATGGCCCCGATGTTAGAGGGCTCAACTTGTTGGATTCAAGACGGACTCGTCACTCGATGCTATTTTCAATCTGATTTTGGTTGATAAGTTATGTAATCTTGATTTTGATGGATAACTTTGTTTGATTGGTAATAAAACTTCATGGGGTTTGTAAAAAGAAAAAGAAAAAATCACGCACACTAATTTAGAGTGTATGCACCAACAACGGATCGGAGAATATAGAGTTTTACTTTATCGTGGCCGTATAGGTCTGATTGCAAGATTTTTGTTTGGAAGATGGATTTTTTGTTTTATTTTATTTTATTTTTAAATATCATTTAAACGTAAATATTTTTAAAATTTTTAATTTTTAACTTTTTTAAAAAAATTAATTATTATCTAATCATTACAATCTTCTCAAATTTTCAAACAAAACATAAAAAATAATTCCATTTTTTCAAATTTCAAAAAAAAAAAAATATTTAATTTTATAATGTTTTTATTAAACTTTTTCTCTCATTTTTTAAAAATCCATAAAACATCATTACTCAAATAATTTCATTATTATTTGTAAATCGTTTCAACGATATTTACAGATTTTAACCTCATCTAATTCCCAAACATTTCCATAGTGCGAGGATTCCCAAAATTGGCTTGAGCCTCTTGAAAGGAGTAAACCATTAATCTTGCAAGGATTATTTGAGTTGTGGTGGGCAGGGAGTAGATCCCATTGATATTGCCATGACCCTTGAGATTAAGGACAATTTGAGCTTTCCACAAAAGGCAATTCTCACGAGTTTGATAATGATGATGATGAAATTATTAAGAGGAGAAAGGGAAGAGAAGAAGGTGTTTGATGATTGGCTTGAACGAACAAAGATGGGAAGTGAACATTGAATACATAAAATTTAAAGGCCAAGAAATGGGATCGGCCATGACGAATATAGCACTTGATTTTAATAATTTAGTGCTATCAAACAGTCTTATTTTCAAAACTTGATGTTGATATTTGATTGGCCTGATTTGATTATTTGTTTGCGTTATCTTCAGCACTACCGATTTACCAAAACCACAATACACAACAGGTGAGTAGAACAAATCATCAAACAAGACGTCAACAAAACGATTTAACATGAATATATATTCAGGTAGAAGTTGCTAATCTCTTGCACCAGTAGAAGAGTAAAGGGTGACAATTTCAGGTGCTCAAATAGAACAAAGATCGGGCACCAAATTATGAAGTTGAAAAAAGAAAGAAAGAAAAAAGGGAAAAAAAGAAATCGTGCCCTGAAAAGACTCTGTTGGATAGACCAGGACCCAGCAGAGCCCAAACTTGTTTCCTAGGAATTAAAGAAAAAACAAAACTTCCAGTCGAATCAGACCAGCGTTGGGAGTTCTACACAACCTATAAATAATAAGTATTCCAAAGCTGTCACATTCGACAGCATGGACAAATGTCTCCTGCAGTTCCATGCTTTTTGGGCTATTTGGTTTTGATTTTGTATGAAACTGGCACAAGGAACTGTGAAGCTTGCCTGCTGGAGCACAAAAGAAAACAGAGTAATAAATTACTACAAAGAGTTGATAGATAGTGCATATAAAATTACTTCATGTGCTGACAACTGACAAGTTCTTGATTACTTCATTTCAGTACACTGTGCATGTAGATATGCACATTATGCAGCATCAGTTCATCTTCAATTATGTTTTTACTACAACAAATAGGAAAAGTTCAAAATCAGCATAATTGGATTGAATAACAAAACAGAGCCTCCAGACAAGGTATTAGTGCAAGCTAAAGAGTCTTGACAGATCATGGTTAATCCACACAAGGAGCTGGTATCTTGGTGGAAAATGATTTCCCCAAAAAGAATCGGCATCCTAAATCCTTACTACCACAAAAATACAATTCTGGGATTCTCATCTCTCAGAAAATCTTACATACCACAATAACACGGGAACTTTTGGCAAATACAATTCCCAAAAATAATGGCTACTTCTATGGGGACATGATCTCCAGAAGAACAATATGCAGGAAAATAATGGTTATAAACATAAAACCCTGCAGGCTTCTTCAGCTACTTGCCATCCGGACAAAATTTGTTGCGATTTTCCTCCACGATCCTTTGAAACTCTTTCTCACTGGCGGTGATTAGGCGTTTAACAATGTCAAAGGTGGTAAGCCTAATGCTGCAATAGGAAAAAGATGGAAAAATGATTTATCATGTACAAAGTGTAGGAAAAATGATAATTATAAAATCATATTCGTTTGCTTGAAAAAAAAGGAAAGAAAGAGACAAAACATTTAAGAATCAACTCAATTATGCAGCAAGCATGCTTGTAATTTTTGGAAGTGACTGTACAAATTATACTACTGTACTAACTGATCAATACAAGAACAAATCCAAGGTTAGGAAACTGATATTAATGTGAACCTGCTACTTGGTAGGGTTTTTAAAGCATTGGGAACAAAACCCCGGTACAAGCCAATTATTCCATCACGTGCCACAATACCTGCATAAAAATATTAGTATATAGTCAGTCATATACAATGCTTTTGACAATAGATTTAAAATTTTAACTTCCCCACAAACAAATGACCACATGGCCACATGGGACTTCACACCTTTGACAGACCATTGAAGATTTTGCAAATATTAACAGCCAAACCAAACCTGTAAACTCTTAACAGAAAAGATTTACAACCTAAATCTTCCCACAGTGAGGTCATTATACTCAATACTCCTTTTAAGGAGGTGAATATAAGTCTATTTGGATAAATGAAAACAAAAGTACCCTTCTTAAGAGAAAGCTTTGAAAATGGGTTAATATCTCTTATCAGCCACTGAAAAAGAAAAATCACAGGGTACAAAATAAGAAGAAAAGAAATGACAGACAATTAAGTTTTTTTATGACAAAGCATTATATATCCTAGGAGGAGTGAGGGTCAGGTCCCTAACCCAAAAGCGATCTCAATTTCTTGAGCTGCTCACTATCTAAACTTTGGATAGAATCGGCAAGATGAACCATTACAGATAAAATGCCCAGTAAGAGATCATTTTCCTACATCTTCAATGCTTCCTCTACATTGCACCTTCTATTTTTGTTGGTGAGCACTGATCAAAAAAAGTTTTTTTAGTTGGTGAGTAATGATAATAACTTACCTGCAAAGGCATCCAACACAGATTTGTATGGTGTACCCTTGATTTGCATCTGTCTTCTCACGGTGTCCAGGGGATAGCATGTGACTGTGGCAAGAGAAGCTGACAACACGGCAGTTAGAAGAGATGTTTCAGTTCTCTTTTGATATTTCTCCGGCAAAGCCTTCTTCACTCTGGTATCCACAGAAAATGACAATGTTTAACATATAACATTCAACTGTCTTGTCCTAAGAAAAAGGAATTAACAATGGACTCACAAGTCAAAAATGCAAAAGTTCACTGCAATATAAGGAGCTATTCCAATAAGGGAAGGTCCAAGACCGTAATAAAAAGAGGCAAATCCTTCCTCTCTCAGCATGTTTAATGCCACCTGGAGACAACACATCAAAATTCATATTCGCATAAAAGGTTCATCTTGTCATACTGGCAACAAAAAAACTAACATTACCTCAGACATAGTTCGGTACCCTGGTTCAACTGCTAATCGTAACCTCAGGACATCTAAAGGATATGTTATCTGTGTAGAGGGAAGAAAAAAGAAAAAAAAAAGCTTTAAAATGCATATATAGACATAAGATGTGTGAAATGAAAGATAAGAGACATATAGACAGAACACAAAAACAATACACTTTGGAAAACCCAATAAGGCCCAATAACTAACAATCTAATAAACTACTGCATTACTTACAAAAGTTGATGTCATGCCAGCACAAGCACCTGCTGCAAGTCTTCCAATAACAGAGAGCTCACCATCCTTTCCCCTAAAAAGTTTCTGCAAGTTAAAATGTGGACATTTATTTCTGAAATTATATGGATTGTAAAGGATTAGCGATGGATTCCTGTTGAGCATCCATAGACAAGAAGACTCAAATCAGATGAGAAACTCTTACATGATTCAAGGAAAGTTAAAGATAAGACTTGCAGAAAGAGAGTTTTGGAACCACCTTGTAAGTTTCATAAGCAAAGAGCTGGACAGCACTGTAAGGTATGACCCGAATCACCTGAGCAATTTAAAAAGACGTTCTAATGAAATGTTAGTTAATGAAGCCTTGTCAAAATTTATCAGAGAATATCCAAATCTGAACCCAGGATGGGAAACACTAAAAACCTGAGGGAGGTTGCCTTTCCAGTACCCTCTGATACCTTCTTCCTTCCCAATCAATGTTATGGCCTGCACTTTTGAGATAAGACAACATGAGAATATCAGATACAGAGTTTCAGAGGATGATAAACTATGCACCTCCAGCAAAATATACATATTCTGTGCAAGTTTATTATACAATTTAATCATTTTCCCTAAGAGATCATAACAAGAGTTGTACAAGAATCACACCGACCCAAAAAAAGCAGCATACATATGAACCGCTTTATTAGGCAGAAAGTGTTCTTCCAACTGTTCAATTATCATAAACTTCCTCTTTCCTGGTTGCTATCAGCATTAAAATCTGCTGTTATACGTTGTCTAAGAAATATTTAGAATCCACAAAGTCCAATTACTAGTGCCAGAGAAATAAAACGAAGTCTTAAGCAAGGAGATAGTTTAGCAAGCAAGATCTTCAACTTACCCTACCTATATGGTGTTTACCTCGTTAACTTCTCTATCAAATAATATGTAGAGCAGGCATTTCTTCAGGACACCTTAGCAGTCACCATATATTTGAACAATTCGTAACAGGTGATATCTTTTGTATACTACTTGTGTACTTGGGGACTTATATGATTCAATAAAACTCTTTTTCCTTGTAAAAAAAAATTGAACAATTCATATTTGTGAAAATTTGCAGTTTCTTTGTTGGTTGAGCCACCAAACACAACACTATTTCAGTAACTCCCTTAGTTTAAGTGGTACTACAAAATATATTAAACTAAGCACTGACAGAGGTGGAGTTTAGAAGCTGAACCTAAGGTATGTTAATTTCAACTATCATCAGCAAAGATTTAGTATTAGCAAAACCTACATATATAATTCGTTGATATTGGAACCCCAAACCCTGAAAAACATCACAGCATGGTGAAAAAGGCATTAACAGCATCCTAGGATCCGAAAACAAGACTCAGAACTAGGAATTTAACAAGTTAAAATCTCCTAGAATAAAAAAATGGCAGAAATCTATAATTTTGTTTTTATGACGCGGAACCTCACCAAGACAAGGCCCTTTAGACCACCCATAGACTGTAAACCCCGGATACATGAACCCACCTGCCAGAACCACGTAATCCAAGGGAACTAAAGCGGAATCGAACCAAGGATGTCAGCAGCTCATCCCAAGCCTGCCCTTTGACTATCAGGCTGCACCTTGACGGGTGAGATCTATATTTTATTTTATTTTCTCATGTCATATAAATGAAATCAGATGTTGCAACGGAAGAATGGAGAGAACATGTATCTAGACCACATAACTTTGAATCAGATGCATGGAATCCCTGAAATTTGAAACGACTGCACGCAACAACATGACATTCAAGACGAAATATCTCATACCTCGACGAAACCAATGGCTTTCTTAGCACTTGCTCCCCCAACTCGCACCCCATGAGTCTGCGACAAAATCACAGGTCGTTTTGAAGTACAGAGAAATTCCAATGGAACTAAAAAACATTTATTTTATGATTATTAAAGCCTATATAAAACATATATTTAGCAATCTCAACTAAAAAAAATAAATTATCCTGCATGTTAACAACAGTATACAACAAATTGAACAAAAAAGCACACAAATTTGACAAGTCTTAAACGACATGATAACAATAATCGATTAAATTACCTGCATAAGGAGCTTGATACGTTCGAGTGGAGCCGTAAAGGTCTTGGCCGCGGCGCCGGAGATGGCACCGGCAGTAAAGATCGCGGCTTCCTTGGGAACGCAAGCGGCTATAGCCAGCGGATGCTTTAGGAGCTGAGCCAGAGTCGGTTCGAACTCCCTTTGGTCTTTCTTTTCTGCCACCACAGAAACGCAGGCGAAATTAAACCGACTGCCAATGGCGCCACTGCCAGAGCAGCTGAGCTGCGCCGTCTTCCATAGCGGTTCGTGGTCCGTGGTCTCGGCGAGACTGCACAGCGAATATCCGTTGAGGCTTGGAATGTTCCGGAAAACCACTACGGCTCTCTCTTCTCTCATGGTTTGGAACGGAAACTGAGATCTTGTGTGGGGGCAGAAAAGAGATAAGGCTCGACAGCGTGTTAGTTGCAGGGAAGGAGATAGTTGCAGCCCTGCAGGGAAGGAGATACGTTCGGCCGTTGGTGACCACAGCGAAAGACATAAATTAATAGGGGTAGATCTGTAAATTCATATTCTTACCTTTTTTTTTTTTTTTTTCTAACCAAGCTATATTAAAATATATAAAAAGTACAAAAGAAAAACTATAGAGAGTCATTGCCACTATCAATTAACACATAACTAGAGGGAAGAAAAATTAAAGGAATATTAACAAACATAAAGTTGGTCATAGCCTATTGCATCACCGAGTGCGCAAATCGATTTTGTGAATGATCGATTTTTTTAAAATACTAGTCTTTGTGAGAGAGTAAAGTAGATGTAATATCCTCAGTAATTGTAGAAATTCTCCAATCAGTAGTTTCTCCTTCGTTAGATGAGATTACTAGTTGAGCATCTGCTGCTAGAGAAAGGGAATGAAAATTTAGATACTTTGCCAATTTTGTAGCCAAGTTTGCTGCTGAAGCTTCCGCTAGGACTGGTATGGTTGAAGGAGTTTTTTATGTCTATATCTCAATGATTGCTCCTTTAGAGCTTCTGCAAACTGTTAATACTGTTGAATATGAGTTTCTATTGCTGCATCAAAAGAAATGCTGGAGTGGTCTTTAGGAAGGGGCTGCAACTTTGATGTCGATTTTGGCATTCTTTTCCTGGTCCAAGCTTTAAGATTTTCCTGATAGGATAAATTCAGCTGCTTGGATGCTTTGTGTAGAGAGATTTCCAATTGGTTGTGAGTTACATCATTTCGCATCCTCCAAGTAAAATCAAGGATCAGTGCTGCGAATATCTGGAAAGGGTGTTCTTCTTGAGATGTCAGCCCCAATTTCCTCTTTGGGTTTAGGATGAAAAGGATCCAATCATTTATGAAATTTATCATCAACGAAGAGTGGTTTGGAGGCCAACTACTTTGACTCTATAGAATTCTAGTGATTGGACATTCGATGAAAAGATGGATAAGAGATTCTTCATGACCATTGCAGAGCGGACATTGGGTCGTTGAAATATTTGGAATAAAACTTTTGAGTCTGTATCTCGTGGGAAGTATATTCCAGGCTATTTTCCAAAGTAGGAGCTTATGTCAATCATGGATCTTCAATTTCCAAATTTTTTCCATTGGGAAGCTAGAAAGTACATTAGCTGTTGTATTTTCATTCTCTGAGGCAAGATTGTAAGCTGTTTTAACTGAGAATTTCCTATTTTGATTTTTTGTCCATACTAATCTATCTTCTCTATGGTTGGAGGTAGGTAAAGGTATTTTTTGTATTTATGTGATGCTTTCTCTTCGGAATAAGGTTCTCATTTTTTGAATATCCCAAGTTTTAGAGATTTGATTTATCAAATTAGAGACTTTAAGTGTTGATGGGAATTTTGTAATATTGCTCAGTGGGAGTGGTTTAAAATTATTTAGAGTTGGTATCCATGGATCTAGCCAAGCCCTTACTGAAAAACCATTGGCAATTTGAAAGCAAGTACATTTTTCTAGAAGAGTTCTTGTCTTGAGAATGCCTTTCTAGAGATTTGAGTCTGAGGTCTTCATTGATACTTGTTCGAAGGAACTAGAATGCAGATATTTCTTGGAGATGAGTGTTTTCCACACACTGGTACTGGGTAGTCTCATTTCCCATCCCATTTTCGCGAGTATGGATGCATTCATGTTTTCTGTTAGGTGTAGTCCTAAGCCTCCTGCTTTTTGGGGTTGACAGATGGATTTCCAGGATTTTAGATATAACTTGTGCTTTTGGTCCTTTTTCGTACCCTACCAAAAGTTTTTAAAGCTTGTATTTAGAGATTTGCACACGGACTTTGGAAGTGCATGAGTCGACATTTGGTAGGTGGGTATGGTACTTGCCACCATTCTAATGAGCATCGTTCTTCTTGCTTGAGATAATACCTGTTGTCCAGATGACTAACACAAGAGGGGGGTGAATTGAGTTGTATTTAAAAAAATAACAATTATAAATCAAATATACAATATAAAATATAAACAAAATATGAAACAACAATAAATATAAAGAGTAAGGGTAAGAGAGAAGTAAACTCAGTATGTTAACGAGGTTTGGCCCCACTGCCTACGTCCTCGCCTCAAGCTACCCCTTGAGGATCCCCGAATTCACTATTCAATCTCCTTCAGGTGGAGATAGAAACCTATTACACCTTTGAACAACACCGCTACAAAGGATCCGTGTAGAACACCCTCTACACTTGCAATCACCTTACACGTGGTGATTCAACGATTCCCTGTGTAGAACACTTTCTACACGCACAAGGGTTGTACACACCCTTTTACTGATACAAGAATTGATAGTGGGTAGAATATCAGAAAACACTCCTCAATGAGTGAAATAAGAACAATACAGCACAACCTATATCTCTCAAAATGAAAAAGGATTAAGGCTCAATGCTTAGAGAAGAGAGAATGAAAGCTTTGAATGAGAGTTGTATGCTCTTGGTGTTGTGAATGTGAAGCTCTCAAATGATCTATTTATAGGCATATGAGACTTCATATTCAAATTTAAAAAGATTCACATGTCAAAGACATCATCATTCATTTTTCAAAAATTTCAAACCTAATCTTTTTACTTTTTGCATGTGACAAAATGAGCACACTTTACTTTTCAAAAAATTCAAACCTAATCTTTTACTTTTTGCATATGACAAAAGGAGCACACTTTACTTTTCAAAATTTTCAAACAAAGGCATCTTCCTTTTGCATAAGTCAAGAAAAGCATCAATCACTTTTGAAAATATTCAAATAAAACATGCACATGTGAAAGATGACAATCAATCATCTTTAATATTTTCAAAGTTCAACCCTTTAATCATGGCATGCACATGTGAAAGATGACAATCAATTATCTTTCAAAATTTTCAAATTTAATTTTCAAAATATTCATGCACATGTGGAAAATGTATTTTAATGCTTTATGATAAAATATTAATTTTTGAGCCTTAATCCTAATTTCGAATTTTAAAGAGATTTACAACATTATTCTATGACTTTAATGTGAACTTGCTCCCTTCTTGCTCATGCTTGGTTTCTTGATGTGCTTGACTCCATTGTGTAGATAACTTGAGCTTGAGACTCCTTTATTCTATGAATTCATTTGTTATCATCAAAATCCATGTGTAAATATATAATTACACAAAACTTGAAACCTTAGGTTTAACAATCTCCCCCTTTTTGATGATGACAAATACTTGATAGAACCTGAAGCCTGTATTAATACTTAAGCTCCCCCTGAGAATGTGCGTTAGTTTTTCAAAAAAAAAAAAATAAATATAATTCCAAGCATATATAACAAGTTTAACAATTTAAACAATATTAATGTTCTAGTCTAAAACTTCTCCCCCTTTTGGCATCATTAAAAAGGATCGACAGCAAGTAAATAGACTGAAGAAAACGGTGCGTTAAAAAACACTGTAGATAGTTGAAAAAGAGAGCCGTCCGTGACCCGACAAGTCCTGCAAAGCCTCGAGGCCTAACTCTATGAATTTAGTGCGGTTGAAGATAGAAACAAATCGCCTGATGTTGTTGACAAACGAGATTGAAGGCTCCGAGTTTCTAAAAAAAATGTCTTTTTCACTGATCGGGAAAAAACACATTGCTCTTTGACTTGGATGATAGCTCGTCTTGTTCTTTATACTATCTCTATAAAAACAGTCTTAAAGTTCATCCAATCCGCATCAAGTTTTCTTCTTATCTCTATAACTCATCTGCATTCCTTCAACATTCTCGCTTTAAGTTTTCAATTCCTTTCTCAATGGCTCATTCTTCTACATCTCAACCTCCTGTCCTTTCTGCAGCTGCCATTGGTGCTATGTTGCAGCAAGAAAATAATAGTATGGCAAATAAGTCAGACTCCGATGCTATCTACGACTTGGTGAGTCTCGGGACTCGCTACTCATCCTCTATTGTTGCTTTTTCCCAGCGGGTTCAAGCAAAAAACCATGAGGTTGAAAAGCTTAAGGAACAAATTGTTGTACTTCAACGAATTGTTCAAGAGTCTCACACAAGGGAAGGAATCCTTCGGCAGAAGAATAAAAAGTTGAAATCTCTATTGGATTCTTCATTCCGCTTGCCAGTTCCCATGAATAGGGATGACATGATATTGTATGAAGAGAATGAGCGTCTCAAACATGAGGCTAAGAACCTCAAGTTTATGTAAAAGTATTTAAGAAAAATCTATCTATTTTTATGAACTTTGATCTGTCTTTTAAGAGATATTCATAATATGCATCATACCTATTTCTCTTCTAATCATAGATAATCTATCTTCTGGTAAAGGTTTTGTGAATATATCTGCTAACTGATCGTGTGTGTTTGTGAACTCTAGTACTATATCGCCTTTCTGCACATGATCTCGAAGAAAATGATATCTTATTTCAATATGCTTAGTTCTAGAATGTTGTATTGGGTTTTTTGAAAGATTTATAGCACTTGTATTATCACATTTGATTGGAATGTGATTATACATGAGTTTAAAATCTTCAAGTTGTTGCTTCATGTAAAGAACTTGAGCACAACAACTACCCGCAGCAACATATTCTGCCTCAGCAGTAGATAGTGCAACAGAATTTTGTTTTTTACTAAACCAGGAAACTAATGCATGACCTAAGAAGTGACATGCTCCACTAGTGCTTTTTCGATCTATTTTACAACCAGCATAATCTGCATCTGTGTAGCTGATTAGATCGAAAGATGTGTGTTTAGGGTACCATAACCCTAGGTTAATTGTACCACTAAGATATCTAAGAATGCGCTTAACTGCAATTAAATGAGATTCTTTTGGAGATGATTGAAAACGTGCACATAAACACACACTGAACATAATATCTGGTCTACTGGCTGTCAAATATAATAAGCTACCAATCATACCTCGATATACTTTCGAGTCAACTGTCTTACCGGATTCATCTTTATCAAGTTTAGTAGATGGGCTCATTGGTGTTCCAGTTTCCTTAGCACCTTCCATCCCAAACTTCTTCAGCAATTCCTTAATATATTTTGATTGATTGATGAATGTCCCACTTTTTACTTGCTTAATTTGCAATCCGAGAAAGAATGTAAGTTCTCCCATCATGCTCATTTCAAATTCATCCTGCATAGTCTTAGCAAAAACTTGACACATATTTTCATTAGTAGCACCGAATATTATATCATCAACATAAATCTGAACCAAAAGAATATCATCATTTTCGTATTTAATGAAAAGAGTTGTGTCGATTTTTCCTCTTGAGAAACCTTTTTTAATCAAGAAACCACTGAGTCTCTCGTACCACGCTCTAGGAGCTTGTTTGAGTCCATATAGTGCTTTTGTGAGTTTGAAAACATGATTTGGAGAAATATGATTTTCAAAACCTGGAGGTTGCTCAACATATACCTCTTCATTTATAAAACCATTTAAGAAAGCACTTTTAACATCCATTTGAAAAAGTTTGAAATCTTTATAACAAGCATATGCAAGTAGCATTCGAATAGCTTCTAATCTTGCGACTGGTGCATATGTCTCATCATAATCAATTCCTTCTTCTTGATTGTAACCTTGGGCTACAAGTCGAGCCTTATTTCTAGTAATGACTCCGGACTCATCTTTCTTGTTTCTAAAAACCCATTTTGTTCCAATAATAGTATGATTTTTGGGTTTAGGAACAAGTGTCCAAACATCATTTCTTTCAAATTGATTAAGCTCTTCTTGCATAGCTAGAATCCAAGATTCATCAAGAAGTGCTTCATCAATATTTTTAGGTTCAATCTGAGATAAAAAAGCAGTATGATTGCAAATATTTCTAAGAGATGATCGAGTGCTTACACCTTGTGAAGGTTCTCCCAGAATTTGTTCCACTGGATGATCTTTCACAAATTTCCACTGTTTGGTTGCATCTCGTATTAAATTTTGATGATCTTTCCTGATGTCTCCATGTTGGACTTCCTCTATTGTGTTCTCTTTGTTGAGATTGAGACTTTCTGTATTATTTATACCTCCTGTTTCTTCATCAATGGATTTCTTGGAGAGTAGAGAATTAGATTCATCAAATACTACATGCATAGATTCTTGTACAGTTAAAGTCTTTTTATTGAATACTCTATAAGCTTTACTATTTGTAGAATACCCGAGAAAAATACCTTCATCCGATTTTGCATCAAATTTGCCTAAATTATCCCTGTCATTCAAAATAAAACATTTGCATCCAAATACATGAAAGT
This sequence comes from Carya cathayensis, assembly GCA_011037825.1. NCBI lineage: Eukaryota > Viridiplantae > Streptophyta > Magnoliopsida > Fagales > Juglandaceae > Carya > Carya cathayensis. Next base: position 1,301,345 of record QGSO01000195.1, on the reverse strand, counting down.
AACCAATGTTGGGCTTTTTCTCATTCCAAAGCTCATAGGGGGTTTTATCTAATTTAGACCTTAACATAACTCTATTTATAACATAACATGCAGTACTTACCGCTTCGGCCCAAAAATAACTAGGCAAGTTGTTCTCATTAAGCATTGTTCTTGCCATCTCTTGAAGAGATCTATTTTTCCTCTCTACTACCCCATTTTGTTGAGGAGTTCGAGGAGCAGAAAAATTATGCACAAAACCATTTTCATCACAAAATGTTTCAATATTTTTATTAACAAACTCTTTTCCCCTATCACTTCGGATACTTGAAATAGTATAGCCCTTTTCATTTTGAATTCTCTTGCATAACTTGGTAAAAGCATTATGTGCCTCATCTTTATGAGCAAGAAAGATGACCCAAGTATATCTAGAGAAATCATCAACAATAACAAAAGCATAATATTTTCCTCCTAGACTTGCAACTCTATTTGGTCCAAAAAGATCCATGTGTATCAGTTGCAGTGGTCTAGTAGTGGAAATATATTTCTTGGTTTTAAAAGAAGTTTTTGTTTGTTTACCAAATTGGCATGCATCACAAATTTTGTCTTTAAGAAAATTTGCCTTTGGTAAACCTCTCACAAGATCATTTTTTGAAAGTTTGGAAATAAGTTCCATGTTGGCATGACCTAGTCTTCTATGCCATAACCAATTAGTTTCATTTTGTACTGAAAAACAAATAGCATCTTGTGAGGTAATTTCTTCAAAATCGATTGTATAAACATTATTACTTCTAAAGGCAGTAAAACAAATGTTATAATCATGATCATTCAAAATAATGCACTTATCCATTTTGAAAGTAACTGTAAATCCTTTATCACATAATTGACTTATACTCAAAAGATTATGTTTTAGACCTTCAACAAGTAGAACATCTTCAATTATGAGAGAAGATTTATTACCAATTTTACCTATTCCCACGATCTTCCCTTTCGAGTTGTCTCCAAATGTCACGTGTCCTTCTTCTTTAGATCTAAGATCAAAGAACTTAGTCTTGTCTCCCGTCATGTGTCTTGAACATCCACTATCTAAAAACCATTTGTTTTTGCTTGTAGAGGACTTCATGCATACCTATAAAAACAATTAAAATGATTTTTCTTGGTACCCAAGTTCTTTGGGTCCTTTATTTATTAGTATTAGAAGAAACAAGATTTTTAGGTACCCATATGGCCCTAATAGTCATTGTATGTTTTCTTCTAATAGGACAAGTATGATAATTATGACCATTTCTATTACAAAAATTACAAATAGCATGTGACATATATGAAAATCTTGAATGATTATAATAGTATCCTTTTTTGACAAACTTATTATGAAAAGAATTTTGAATATTAGACTTTGATGTAGAAGGATTATCAAAGAAGTTTTTATAAGGTTTGAACTTTTGTTTTGGCATATATCCCAAGCCTGCCTTGTCAAAAACACATCTTTGACTACCAAGAAGTTTTTCAAAATTTCTTTTTCCATTCGTAAAGTTTTCAACAATATTTTCTAAATCAGTTTTCTTTTTCTTCAACTCAAGATTTTCGTCTTTCAAAACAATATTTTCTTTTCTTAAAATATCAATTTCGTTTGTTAAAGAAGAATTTTTCTTTTTCAAAGCAGTATATTTGATACCCAATTTTTCAAATTCTTCATATACCTCTTCTAAAACATTTTGCAATTCTTCATATGAAGGATTTTCAATATTATCAAAATTTGTTACCTCAATATCATCTTTAGCCATAAGACAGAGATTTGCTGATTCTTCATTGCTTGCTTCACTATCTGAGCTACTTGAATCATCATCCCATGTAGCTTTCATTGCTTTCTTGCCTTTGTTTCGATCTTTCTTTAGCAGGGGACAATCTGGCTTGATATGACCAGGCTTATTGCATTTATAACAAATTAAAGTATCATTTTTACCTGAATCTTTCTTGGAAAACTTTTTGAAGGATTTCCTCGGAGGAGTTTTATTTTTCTTTAAGAATCTCTGAATTCTTCTTGTTATCATCGCAACTTCTTCATCTTTATCGTCATTTTCCTCATCTTCATCACTTTCACTTTCATGAGGAACAGCTTTAAGCGCCAAGCTCTTCTTTGGCTTTCCTTCTTCTTCTCCTCTTTTCAATGTGTACTCATGGGTGATAAGTGACCCGATGAGTTCATTCACTTCGAGCTTCTTGAGGTCTCTAGCTTCAAGAATCGCTGTCACTTTTGATTCCCAACGTTTTGGTAGAGAGTTGAGAATTTTTCTTACCATTTCCACTTTGGAATAAACTTTGCCAAGAGCTGTCAAGCTGTTTATGATGTTAGTAAAACGAGTGTGCATACTAGAAATAGATTCATCATCATTCATCTTAAACATTTCATATTCATGAGTAAGAATATAAATTTTTGATTCCTTAACTTGAGAAGTTCCTTCATAAGTAACTTCCAAGTTATCCCAAATTTCTTTTGCCGTAGCACAAGTCATTACTCTATTAAACTCATTACCATTGAGAGCATTATATAATAAATTCATAGCAGTTAAATTCAAAGTATAAAGTCTATCGTCTTCACGATTAAACTCTTCTTCTTCCTTTTTGACCTTTACTCCATCAACCACTTTTGTTGGAATATAAGGTCCATTTACAATGCATTTCCAGATTTCTCGACCTTGAGCCTGAAGGAATATTCTCATTCTAACTTTCCAGAATGAGTAATTGTCTCCACAAAAGAGTGGAGGCCGACTGCTAGATTGACCTTCACCAAATGAAGCTGCAATGTTAGCCATAAGATCTTAACTCAAAAGATAGTTAATCTTATAATAGAGCATTAGCTCTGATACCAATTGTTGCCCAGATGACTAACACAAGAGGGGGGGTGAATTGAGTTGTTTTTAAAAAAAATAACAATTATAAATCAAATATACAATATAAAATATAAACAAAATATGAAACAACAATAAATATAAAGAGTAAGGGTAAGAGAGAAGCAAACTCAGTATGTTAACGAGGTTCGGCCCCACTGCCTACGTCCTCGCCTCAAGCTACCCCTTGAGGATCCCCGAATTCACTATTCAATCTCCTTCAGGTGGAGATAGAAACCTATTACACCTTTGAACAACACCGCTACAAAGGATCCGTGTAGAACACCCTCTACACTTGCAATCACCTTACACGTGGTGATTCAACGATTCCCTGTGTAGAACACTTTCTACACGCACAAGGGTTGTACACACCCTTTTACTGATACAAGAATTGATAGTGGGTAGGATATCAGAAAACACTCCTCAATGAGTGAAATAAGAACAATACAAGCACAAACTATATCTCTCAAAATGAACAAGGGTTAAGGCTCAATGCTTAGAGAAGAGAGAATGAAAGCTTTGAATGAGAGTTGTATGCTCTTGGTGTTGTGAATGTGAAGCTCTCAAATGATCTATTTATAGGCATATGAGACTTCATATTCAAATTTAAAAAGATTCACATGTCAAAGACATCATCATTCACTTTTCAAAAATTCAAACCTAATCTTTTTACTTTTTGCATATGACAAAAGGAGCACACTTTGCTTTTCAAAAAAATCAAACCTAATCTTTTACTTTTTGCATATGACAAAAGGAGCACACTTTGCTTTTCAAAAATTTCAAACCTAATCTTTTACTTTTTGCATATGACAAAAGGAGCACACTTTACTTTTCAAATTTTTCAAACAAAGACATCTTCCTTTTGCATAAGTCAAGAAAAGCATCAATCACTTTTGAAATTATTCAAATAAAACATGCACATGTGAAAGATGACAATCAATCATCTTTAATATTTTCAAAGTTCAAACCTTTAATCATGGCATGCACATGTGAAAGATGACAATCAATTATCTTTCAAAATATTCAAATTTAATTTTCAAAAATATTCATGCACATGTGGAAAATGTATTTTAATGCTTTATGATAAAATATTAATTTTGAGCCTTAATCCTAATTTCGAATTTTAAGAGATTTACAACATTTATCTATAACTTTAATGTGAACTTGTTTCTTTCTTGCTCATGCTTGGTTCCTTGATGTGCTTGACTCCATTGTGTGGGCAACTTGAGCTTGAGACTCCTTCATTCTTTGAATTCATTTGTTATCATCAAAATCCATGTGTAAATATATAATTATACAAAACCTGAAACCTTAGGTTCAACAATACCTTTGATTTCCATCATTCGAGTTTTTTGTTGATTTTCTCCAGCATTTCTTTGTAGTCATTCTTCTTGGATTTGCTGAAAGCTGTCTGTATCCCCAAATATTTCATTCTGGCTAGGGTTTCCTTATATGGTAGATTGGCCAAAATTGTCGCTCTTGCCGAATTGTTGGTATTTTGAGTGATAAAGATTGATGACTTCTGTTGGTTGATGTGATATTGAAGGGCTGTTGCCGCTGATTTTGACCCCTTTAATTTGCCCTATTAGCTATAAGTCTTGAGAGTACCTCTGTGCATAGAATGAATAGGAAAGGGGAAATTGGGTCACCTTGTCTTAGACCTCTCTGACCTTGGAAGAAACCTCTTGGAGAGCCATTGATGAGAATAGAGAAAGTAGCTGTAGTAATGCACTCCCTGATTAGATTAATCCAAGTCTGGCTATATCCCAATGCTTTCATTATGGTGAACAAAAAATTCTATTCTATGTAGTCGAAAGCTTTCTCCTTATCCAACTTCAAAGCCACTTGCCCTTTTTTCCCTATATATTTTTTGAGGTAGTGGAGCATTTCATGAGCAATGATAGAATTTTCTCTAATGTTGCAGCCCTGGACAAAGGCTGTTTGGAATGGGGATATGATATTTGGGAGGGTTCTCTTAAATCGATTGGCCATGATTTTTGTGATGATTTTGTAGATGACATTGGCCAAGCTAATCAACCTTTAGTTCTGAGAGGAGTTTGGATTCTCTATTTTTGGGATGGGTGCAATGTTTGTATGATTCATTTGCTTTAGCAATTTGCCACTTCTGAAGAAATTTTGGACTGCTGCAATAACCTCTTTTTTAACGATCTTCCAGTAGTGTTTGTAGAAGAGAGCCGTCATTCCATTTGGACCTGGGGCTTTGTGATTCGGTATTTGCTTCAGTGCTCCATATATTTCTCCTTCCGTTGGTAGAGCTGTAAGTGACTCATTTTCTTGGTCTGAGATTTGCTTTTCAAATAAATTTTCAAGATCCTCCAGGACATGTTTTCAATGAAGCATAAGTTGCCATGAAATGGTTAATGAAAATTGATTCAATAATATCCGGGTCCATGGTCCAATTACCTGGGTTTATTTTGATGGAGTCAATTCCATTTCTTCTCCTTTTGATTGTTGTTGAGAGATGATAAAATTTTATGTTCAGATCTGAAGTCAAGAGCCAATTTACTCTTGATTTTTGTCTCCATAATGTTTCTTCATGTTTGAGCTATTCATGAAGCTTGAATTGCAAATATTTTTCTCTTGCAAACCCCATTGTGTTGGAGGATTACTTTGTAAGAAGTTGAGTTCCCCTTCGATTTGCTGAATATTAACCTGGATCTTCCCGAAGTGCACTTTGTTCCAATGCTTGAGAGCTTCCTTAGTGGCCTATAATTTACTGTAGAGTATAAAGGCCAGGTTGCCATTGAAATTTTTTTGCCAAGTTTCTTGAATGATAAGGCTACTAAGCAGATCCCATGTCCAGAATTGTTCAAATTTAAAATATGTAGCTCTTCTCTCTACTTTTGTTGTATTTATTAAGAGAGGATGGTGATCCGAGACTGAATTTGTGAGGTGCTGTATTGTTGCATCTGGAAATAATAGGCGCCATTTTGAATTTGCTATTCCACGATCCAGCCTTTCTTTAATCATTGTTGAACCATGTTGGTTATTTGTCCATGTGAAAGAGGGTCCAGAGAAACCGATGTCAATGAGTGCATGCGTGGCCATAAGGTGTTTCAGCCCTCCTGTTGATGTTGAAGTGACTGGACGTCCTCCATGTTTTTCAGATTGACTTATTAAATCATTGAAGTCACCAATACAAAGCCAAGGCCCTGTGAAAGAGTTTTGAGTTGATTCAAGAAGCTTCCAAAATTGTGTTTTGTTTTGCCATTGTGCTGGTGCATAAACAAAAGTAGCTAGCCAAGGATTGTTAGGAGGATCAGAGTAAACCAAAATAGATATTGCATTAGTAATAATATGGACCGGTTCGATATCAACACCCGGTCTCCAAAGTAATAAAAGGCCTCTTTTTTTCCTTGAGGCTGGGGATTTTACAAAATGGTGGAAACCCAGACTATTTACAATAGTACTAGTGCAGTCGTCTGACACCATGGCTTCTGACAAAAAGATTATATCCCGATTATGTAGACTAATATTTGCCCTTAGACTTCTAATTGCTTTCGGGAGGGAAAGTCCCCTACAATTCCATATCAAAGCTCTCATAGAGGGTTGAAGGCTTGGAACCTGCCTCGTCAACATGTTTTGGATTTTCTTGAGTGGTCATTTTTTTGGAGGTTCTGCTATATGGCTTTGCTTTTGCAATTGATTTTTGTTTCTTTACTTTCCCAAATTTTTTTGCTTGCATTGATAATAGCATGAGTGTCATTTCCTTATCTTCTGATTGATATCCTTACCTGATTGCATTGCTTGACTAGATCTGCCTGAGGATATTTTTTGCATTTTCTGACTTGGTTGGTGATCAGCTTCAGCACTTGGGGATTTTTCCCTTTTCAGCACTAACATTGGTTGTGTAACCATTTGGGTAGAAGGGGATGTTCCTTTGAGATTGAGATATGAGAAGTAGGCATGGGTGAAAGAAGGTGGGGTTGTGACGTGGGACTGTTTTTGTAGGCTACCCGTTGGTGGGTTGGGTGGGGTGAGATGAACTGGGCTAAAGGAAATTGTGGGGATGAAGTTAGTTGCTTTGATCTGTGGGTTGGATGGGTTTTTTCGTATCTTAGAAAGGGGATTGTGGGGGCTTGGACTGATAAAAGGGAAAAAATGTATTTTTGGCCTTACTGGGAAAGGCTCCTCGTTTTGTTCAACCAGTGCTTTCAATGAGTGATCCATAGCAGCTAAAATTGTGGGCCCATCTTGCTTTTTTTTTGTTTCAGGAAGTCTTCTTCATCTGTTGGCTCCGCTGTGGGCTTTGCTTGAAATTCTAGTTGTTGGGCTTCAATAGAGAAAGAATTTGGCCCATGAATTTGTTGTTGACTTTGCAATGCTTTAAAACTCATAACTGTTTGTTGTATTTTCAAACATTGACTTGCCCACTCTTCTGAGTTCAAAGCTTACGGATATATGAAACTTTGAAGTGTCGACTCCATTAAATTCAAGTAAAGAAGCTGTGTTGTCGTCAGTTGAGTATTGTCATGCGAGTGAATGATTGATGGAACCGTATTAGGTGGGAAGGAGTAAACGCTCGGAGTGGTCTGGTACACACTGGTTGGAGTCAAGCTTTTATTGCTAACAGTGTTCTTTGTGCTACAGTACGCTACAGTGGACGAAGCTCCTGTTTGCAATACTACTCATGTGATGGTGCTATCCGGCATGAAAACACTTTTCGGCGTGAAAAACTTTTCTGAGAAAACGCTTTCCAACGTAAACTTTGTTCCATCGCATTCTTTCCTGCTGAAATTCTTTGCGGTGCTGTCCGTTTCCTGGTGCTTTTTCGTCGCCTTCATCCCAAGTGAAACTGAGTGTACTGAGACTTCATGAAAATCTCGTCCAGTGTTAATTAATATTTCTTTCTTGCCCGAGTTCTTGTTTGCATCTTGAGTATAAGTGATGAGATCTTTGGGAGAATGAACCTGGATTAGCGCACTGGTTGATTCTTGAAATTTTACCTTTGACTGCATCCAGCTTTCGACATCAACTAGTGGGTTTTGATCTTCAATCATCAACTCTTTCCCTTTTCTGAGTTTTGCTTCTTTTTTCATTTCTTTTTCTGACTTCAGCATCAACAAGTGGGTATTTTCTTCTCTTCTCCCTAGAATGCTAGACTAGTCCGTGAGGAATGGGTTTAGCATAATCAGGTTTGGGATGTCCAGTATCATATTTTCACTGTTTTCACTCATGCTCGATTGATGCATTGGATTTCCACTCGCTGTTGAATTTTTCAGTTGGAGGAAACTGGGTATTATTGCTTGACTTTGATGGGGTGGGATATAAGGGGATGAGTTCTGGAACTCAGCTCTCAGCCATGGTCCGTATGGAAGCAGGTTTGGAATATTTTTAGAAAGATGCAGAAAACTTGGGAGTGTCCTATGCGACCACATGCATAGCAAAAATCTGAAAGACGTTCAAATTTTAGAGAAACCCATGTATCAATGTTATAATCCCTTGGGAGCCAGAAGCCTATTTTTAGAGGCTTTGTGATGTCTATTTCAACCTTGATTCTGAGTGACTTTTTGCATGCAATACCAAACTGAGGGTCCACATCCACGTCCAAAAATTTCCCTAGTGCATTCCCTATTTTCTCAGCATTTTTTTCATTCATATGATCTCTTGTCAACCCATGTACTTGAACATAAAAGATTGAGGTGTTGAGACTTATCTCTTGCCAAGTAAAACCAGATGGCCATGGCTTTAGAATGAGGACGTGACCTTTGATGTTCCAAGGAGCTTGGTTCCAGACCCTTTGTTTGTCACCTGTTGTTTGGACGGTGAATAGGAAAAGTTTGACATCCAAATTTTCAATGTGGAAATTTTTGATAAACCTCCAAGCTGCTTTGAAAGTTGAATGTAGAGATATTCTGTTAAGAGGATGAGTCACCACTATTCTTCCAATAAGAGATAGCTCAGAGTTTTCATTTGTAGTGTTAGTTTCTGGAGTAAGATTGAGATCATTCCAAGAGAGGGACTCTGTTTGTTGTATCAGATTTTCTACATCCATGACTGAGTCAGTAGAGTGGCTTTGAGTTCATAGGAAAAGAGTTTTAATTACTTGAAAGTTGAAGATTGTTTGGAGACTTCTGGAGACACTATACAGTGTAGAGAGACTCTAGTGAGAGAGTGGGTTAATTCATATTCTTACATAAAGTGGTTAATAAATAGGAAAATTCTTATTGCAGTCCCCTTAAGGGGTCTGCAATACAAGCATAATGAAACACTCTGTTTCATTTTAATGAAACACTGCGTTTCATTAAACGGAGCCCAGCGACCAGCGAAATAGACCCAAATCCTTTCCCTTGACACATCAGCCGATATATTTAAAACAAAAACATAACACAGATGAAAATATTAGAAACTAGATCGCGTTTGGGCCTGGGGAGATGTGATAAACACTGCGATTTTGGGTCTGGAAGAAAGATCGCGTATGGGACTGGGGGGGAAGATTCAGATTTCAGAAGTGTTTTTGGACATGTGATTATCATGTCGCGTCTAGGTCTGGGGGGAAGAAAAACACTGCGATTTTGGAGTTGGAAGAACGAAGAGATCACTGCCGTCGTCGTCATCTTCGTGTGGGTGAATACCTGCCAGAAGATAGAGTGCATCATCACGCGGGGGCCCTTCAAGGTTGAGAGAAAATGGAGATGAGTATGGATAACCTGAAAGGCCTAGAAGAAGCAACAAAGCTGCAAAGTATTTGATGGGTTTTGCTTGTATTGACATTTGGGTTTTTGGAGGTCTGAGTTTTGGTGGGTGTGTTTGAAATTACTAGTCCTTCATCTTCATAGCTTAGGGTTCGCAACTTCTTCTTCTCATCTTCTTCTTCGCATCTTCCAAACAGAGTTCTAAGTAATAATTAATTCTTTTGTTCTCAATTCTAATTTTTTTTTCCACCTCAAAATCAATTGGAAAATCAGCCATTTCTTTCACACGAAGAATGCAAAGTTAAAAAAGTTTTTTTTATTTTTTAAAACTTAGTACTTGCCTGAATTTCATTAGCCATCCAAATTTGGAAGTTCGCACATAGGAATAGATCTAGACTGAGAATGGTTGATTGGAGTAGCGCAGTGGTATCACATTGATTGGGAGTTCACCTAAAAGAAAGAAAATAGAGTCCAAGAAAGAAAATAGAGTCATCATCAAGCAGCAATTGCATCTACCGCTCGCACCTTATGAAGCAACACCTGATCAAAGTGCCAAACTTCTGAAAATCCACGAACCAACTAGTTTAGAGAGGGAAGATGGAAGGGAGGTCTGGAAATGGGGGAAAGGGGGCTTTCAACTGGGAAGGTGGTAGATGGAGGGAAGATGGAGAAAAAAATCTGAAAAGAAATGAAAATGGGAAGACAGTGAAAAGATTAAACAAGATGGAAAAAAAACTTTGAAATAAAATGAAAAGATGAAAACGGACGAAAGAAGAAAACTGCCTCGTTTACATTTTGTAGTGATTGAAGGGTAAAAATGTCAATTCACCGGTAAAAGTGGGGATATTATTGCTATTTCCTATACAGGGACTGCAATACAGACCCCTTAAGGGGACTGTATATAGCAGCGCCCTAATAAATAATAAATATTGTAAGGAGATTTTTCCCCTAGGCCAAAGGCCCAAAAGACAAGCCCAAACGCAGAGAGTCCAGGCCTGTTGGACGACCCCTCGGCCCATCAAGGGCCCCTGGCCACCGAGTTGAGGCCATCTCATAATCCTAATTACGCGGGAAATCCCAAAGTGCAAGGAAGGAGAAGGCATGTCACACTAGCCTTCTCCTACGAAACATAGTCTCAAAGAACCTATGCAAGCAGGAAGGCATGAAATGCAGAAAGCCCTTGATCTTTTGACAACGAGTGAGGAAAAGTCTGATAAAATGCACCTATAGCAGGGCAAAAGGGACAGGAAACCATGTTGCATTTATTACGCCACCCCATGAAGCCACGTCACATTAAAGAACTCTGACCAAGGGAATAGCTGAGGTGACATGTACCCCTGACATAAGGTATGAGCGGTTGACCACAAGAATCCTAATATAAAAGCCAAATTCTAAGTATGAAGAAGTCTCTCTAAACTCTTTACTCACTTACACAAACTAGTAAGGTGATTTTGAATTAAGTATCGAAGACTCTCTGGCCTACACCAATGCCCCTGAATCTTTGTGTTTTCTCTGAGTGTGCAGGCCTAACACCGAAGACCCGAGTCACTGGAGTCTGGCCCAAAGGCATACGAAACATAACGTTAATAGTGGTGTCGTCTGTGGGATCATCATAGACTTCACGTATCCTTTGTATTCTTACAACAACCCGTTCTTAGACGACTCAGGAATAAGAAGAAGCAACATCGATAAACATAGAAACAAGGCTTGATGCGATGGAACAATTGGTAGGGAAAGAGAACGAGGCGCTCAGAGGGGCCACCAATGAGCCGAAAAATGACTTGGAGCCAAGCAATAGCGAATGCAAAGGCTCTAGAAATGCTGGAGGGAAAGGCGACATGGAGTAAGAAAGGAAGAATGGGCAGAACACCCTTCCACCTCCACCTGAGTGCATCCCGATAGATAGCGAGATCCCAGATGAACAAGCGCTTAGGAAGGTGGAACTAAACAAGTCGCTAGAGTTGGTCTTTCTGGAGTTGAGCCGCCCGAAAGCCATTGCCAGCATTAGCACCAGGATGGCTCTCGAAATGAGGGGAGCCATGCAGCAACTCCTCATGAAGCACCATGATGTCTTAACTTGGACTCACGAAGACATGTCAAAAATTAACCCAGAGATCATGCAGCACCACCTGTGTGTAGACCCCAAGGTTAAGGTAAGACAGAAATGCCGAAACTTCAGCACTGAGAAGAATACCATCGTCACAAAAGTTGATTGGTTACTCGAACTGGCTATCTAACATGTGTTTGTAAAAAAAAAAAAAGCAAATGGAGGATATGTAGACTTCACTGACTTGAATAAGGCTTGCCCGAAGGACAACTTCCCGCTTCCCCTCATCGACTTGATTTTTGACTCCATGGCGAGTCATCGTATGTTGAGCTTCATGGAAGCCTATTTAGGGTATGACCAAATCCACATGAACTTGGACGAAGAGGAGAAGACATTGTTCATTACCGACCAAGGGCTATACTACTACTCAGCCATGCCATTTGGGTTGAAGTACATGAGGGCCACCTACCAACGACTGGCCAACCATATGTTCAAAATCAGATCAGGAGAAACATGAACGTCTATGTAGACGATCTATTGGTCAAAAGTGGAACTTCGGAGCAGCACCTAGACGACCTCCGTGAAACCTTTGCAATGTTGAGGCAATACCAGATGAAGTTGAACTCGAAGAAGTGTGCTCTCGGTGTATGCTCTGGGAAATTCTTGGACTTCATGGTGTCGAGTAGACATGCCCTCCCATCGGAGTATAAAGGAAGTATAGAAACTCGTAGGTCGGGTAGCAACCTTTAACCGTTTCGTATCATGATCCACCAACAAATGTCTCTCCTTCTTCAAAGTGCCGCGGAAGGCTCAAAAATGGGATGGTGAGTGTGACCAAGCGTTCAATTCCCTCAAGAAATACCTCACCAGCCCTCCTTTGCTCAGCCAGCCCAAGTGTGGAGAAGTTCTAGTCTTGTATTTATCGGTTTCCCAGCAAGCGGCCTCCTCAGCCTTGGTATGAGATGAAGGCGAGATCCAGAAACCTGTGCACTACACCAGCCGAGCCTATCGGGGAGTGGAGGCCAGATACCCGTGCATTGAGCAACTCGCCTTCATCTTGGTGGTAACCACTCGGAAGCTCTACTAGTACTTTTAAGCTCAACCAGTAAGGGTCCTCACCTAGGCCTCCTATAAAAGATCCTGCAAAGACCAGACACCTCAGGCCACCTCGAGAATAGGGCTGTGGAGTTGAGCTATGAAAATGGAGATCTAAGGGAGAGGAAGATGATGGGAGTGAGGACGCGAACCATGCCGACACGTGGAATCGGCATGGGGGTGGATGAAGGTGGTGGCACAACCACTACCTTCAGGGGGAGAAAAATCGAAAAAGAAAATGGAAGGGGGAGGGAGAAGGGTGCGGCGTAGGAGGGAGGGAGAAAGAGATGAGACCTAAGGTTTTTCCTTCTTACACTAGCCAAAACAACATAGTTTTGGGTAGGGGTAGGGGTTGGGTTCCAATGTACACTGGCTGGGCCCTCTCTTGTACCCAATTCACATCAATGCGGCCCAAACCCATCAGAAAAATAAATACCCAGCTATCCCACCTACTTGGGCCCCAGATTTGCCAAGGAACAGTAAAGAGCAACTAAAAAAACACAAAACCCAGAAAGAAATAGTGGGTCTCACACACCCATCTCCATTCATTCCTAGCTCTTCGACTGTCTCACTACTGAAGAGTAACTTTCCAAAACAAGATAAAATATTGATAATAATTTTGTTTCAATTAAGGTAAATCATACATATTAAATTTTTCTAAGTATCTCATTTCCTTTGTTTCTACTATAAATATGATTTTCTTTAAAGCTAATTGTACAATCTTGTCGAGGGTGATGAACTACTAGAGGCATCACATTGGAAAAATATCGTGAAGTGGGTAAGATTAAGGTTAACATCCATGATAAACATATCAAAGGTGAAGGAGAACCAACGACTTGACTTGTTTCACATGTGGATGCTCTTAAACGAACTGATGCACCTTTAGCTACGAGTTCATGGAATAAAGCCTCCTAAGATGTCAAAAGCATTATTAAGAAGTGTTGTTTGGTAATGTTTAATTGATTTCTAATATTATTTAATGTGTAGGCAAAATATAGAAGATGCAAATGCTTTGTTCATATATATATATATATATATTTTTTCCCAAGGATGTCTTCAAGAGCGTAAGACTGTTGATGAGCTTATGCGTAATGTATTCCACAAATATAAGTCGAGATGTTATGAGCATTACAACAAGTTCAATAACAAGGGTGAGGCATGCCAACATCCTTTTTAGGATGTCTGACTTCCAATTGAAAAAAAAAAATTATGATGTGTTTAAGGATATTGCATATAAAGTAAATGATTTGTTTTACAAGTCATATTTTAAATTTTCTCTTATTAATATTTACAAATTATTTTCAAGAGCAAAATTCTATAAACAAAGCAAATAGATCAAACTTGAAGATTTATTATCAAGCAGGGTCAAGATCTTTCCATTGACTCTCTTAGAAACTGGTAATGCTATTTTATATAATAGGTTGCTCAAGTTTGTTTTTTGTTGTATTCTAATGAGTTTATGTCTATAAAATATGTGTTTTGTAGGAAAAATCAGATAACAGTTATAATCTGAAAAAATTATGCCGCATCACATACTGATCGTAATGAAGAGTGAACTCATCCCGATACCCATGAAAATTATGAAAGTGTTATTATCTATTTTAATTAAATATATTTGTATATTGTAACAATATTAATTTTTTCTCTTATGTGTAAGAAAAAATGGTTATCTTGCTTGTTGAATCTGCGTCCAATCAAAATTTTTCAATAAATGATGTTAACATTTTTACAAAAATGTTGGATTCACGTTCAGGATATTTGAGAGGTTTAGGTTGTCAAGCCTTATAGCTCATCCCCGTTATCCAATAATGCCTCAAACACTTCTAGAATTTTAGAGGAAACGAGTCTTAAGATCGAGAAATTGATGACAAAGTAGCATAAGTTAGAGGCTCAAGTGGCACAATAAGCATACATGAAAATGCAATTGAAATAACAAGAACATCAACAAAAGTAGTTCAGAAGATATATGCAACTCCACATGAAGATGCTTATGCAACAATTTTAGGCATCTAAGCAACTGATTTAATTTATAAATATTTTAAATTGTTTATGTATGATAAAAATTGTTTTTTTCTTTTTATTTAGTTTGCAGACTACTTTTTATATTTATTGCACAAATTCTAATGCATTTTTTTAAGATATTATGTATGTCTATATTTGGCTTTTATTGGGTAAAAAATAAGCCTATTGTTCGAATATATAGTCAATCTAACTATTCAAATAGTTACAGAGAACATTCAAACATAATCCGTAATCAGAGTTAGAACAACAATCATACATAATGAACTCCTCATTCAAATGTAATAAGATTTCGAATGCTTTCTGACAAAATCCAACATTACATCAACATGATTCGAAGACCATATTGAACATTCGAATATCTTCTCCTAGTAACACGTTCAGACATATAATAATTCGATCGAACAATTAATGTAATGCGTTCAAACATAGTTATATGGTCGACCATACAATTTAATGTTTAAACATTTTTCCGAGTCAATAAGTTCAAATGAATTTATTTTGATCGACCACTCAACCAAATGCGTCAAACATACTTTTACAGTTAGACATTAAGATTTGGCCATTCGAACACTTTTGGGATGACCTTGTGACATTTTTTTTTTTGGGTCCTAAAACACTTTTTATGACGAAATCATAGTTTTTTGGAACAAAATTTTTGTTCCAAAAAACCTCTTTTATTGTAGTATATATGTTGGAAGAGAGGCAAAAGAGGCCAATATACTAGTAACTAGAATGTCATGATCTACATTGAAGATGCCATTACAATATTATAAGCTTATAAGCATTGCTGTTTTTAAGTTCGTTGAAGAGAGGGATGATGAGCTATCATCTACCAAGAATGATGTAGAAATATTTAAGATGTTATCAAGGATCACCATAAAGGAAGGAGGATCGATAACAACGTAGCATATTCACACAAAAGTTTTCTAACAAGTGTCTTATTTGTCGCAGTCTTCATCCGACCACACACCGATGCTTGTTCAGATTACTCTGGAGGTTATGGTTCAGCCTTTCAAATTCCTTTGTATGTGGGGTTCGCATGAGGGGTTTATCCCTCTTGTGCAGGAGGTGTGGAATTCTAGTATTAATGGATGTGCTATGGTGCGAATTAGTAGGAAATTAAAACTGCCCAAAGGTGCTCTACGGAATTGGAATAAAGTCACTTTTGGCCAAGTAGAAGATGAACTTAAAAGGTTGGAAGCTCATATTATTGAATTGGAGATTGAAGTTTCCAATAACTATTCAGGGCATGTTGAAAACGATTTGCTGCAGTGTAAGCAAGAGCATTTACAATGGGTTTATCGGGAGGAGATTTTGGCATGCCAGAAGTCTCGGATTAAATGGATTGCAGAAGGTGACTCTAATACTAAGTTCTTTCAAGCTACAATGCAGTTCAAAAAGAAAAGTAAGCAGATCAAAAAGATGAGGTTGGCAAACAGAACTTTGCTAGAGTCTTCGGAGGCTGTACATGATGGGGCTATACTTTTTTTCCAGGAGCTTCTTACAGCGTCACATGTGATAAGTGAGTCGGTTGACTTGGCCTTACTTGATCCGATTGTTTCCATGACTAACAACGAGAGTTTATGTGTTGAGCCTTCTTTGTAGGAGGTGAAAGAAGCTTTATGGTCTATCCTAGCAGATAGTAGTCCAGGTCTAGATGGTTTTGCTGCCAGTTTCTTCGTGATTGCCTGGGACATTGTTAAAAATGATTTGTTAGAAATGGATACTAATGTATTTGAAGGGCAACCATTTTCCACTTTCTTTAGGGCTACAAACTTGGTTCTGATTCTGAAGGTGGATGAACCTTTGGGATTTAGCCAATTTCAGCCTATTAGTCTTTGCTCGGTAGTGTATAAAATTATGTCAAAAATTATGGTTTTTCGAATGGCCTCAATTCTGGATAAAATCATCTCCCCTGAGCAGGTTGCGTTCATTCGGGGAAGGAGTAGTTTTTATAATATTTCAATAGCTCAGTAATTTGTCCGAGGAATTAACAAGAAATGGAGAGGTGGAAATGTGATGCTGAAAATTGACATGGCAAAAGCTTATGATCGTGTGAATTGGTGCTTTCTTTTGATGGTTCTTTGTCGGCTGTTTTTCAGAAAAATTGTGTAGTATTGTTTTTAATGCTATTTCATCCCCTTTCTATTCAGTGATGCTTAATGGTTACACTAAAGGCTTCTTCAAGGCCTCCAACGGGCTTCAACAAGGTGATCATCTTTCCCCTTATTTATTTATTTTATCTGAAGAGATTCTCTCGCGGATGCTCAACAAAGAGTTTTGCCTGGGCCGGATTAAACCTTTTCATTCTAGTGGAGTCTATGTGATTTTCCATTTGTTATATGCGGATGATGTGCTGATTTTTGCCAACGAAGGAAGGCCATATATGCACAATCTTATAGCGGTTTTGAGGAGCTATGAATTGATGTTGGGCCAATTAATTAATTCAAGCAAGTCGTCTATATTTTTCTCTTCTTCTATTTCGGTTGAAAGAAAGATGGTTTTAAAAGGAATTTCTAGGTTTGTGTAGGGAAACTAGCCGTGCACCAATTGGGGGTGCCATTATATGTGGGTCGCATGAGAAATAATATGTTTGATCGGTTCTTGGCTAGAGTCCAGAAGAAAGTAGCTGGCTGGAAGAGTAAAATCTTATCTTTTGGGGGAAATTTTGTGTTAATCAAACATGTGCTTGATAGTATGCCGATTCATATGTTATCAGTGTTGAATATTCCAAAAGGGGTTATCTTGGGGATTAAGAAGATTTTTTCGAATTTTCTATGGGGGCACTCAGTAGAAAATAAGAAAAGAAAACGGATTTCATGGAAGCAAATTTGTTTACCAGTGGAGGAGGGGGAACTTGGTATTCGGGCTGTTGCCCAGATGACTAACACAAGAGGGGGGTGAATTGAGTTGTATTTAAAAAAAATAACAATTATAAATCAAATATACAATATAAAATATAAACAAAATATGAAACAACAATAAATATAAAGAGTAAGGGTAAGAAAGAAGCAAACTCAGTATGTTAACGAGATTCGGCCCCACTGCCTACGTCCTCGCCTCAAGCTACCCCTTGAGGATCCCCGAATTTACTATTCAATCTCTTTCAGGTGGAGATAGAAACCTATTACACCTTTGAACAACACCGCTACAAAGGATCCGTGTAGAACACCCTCTACACTTGCAATCACCTTACACGTGGTGATTCAACGATTCCCTGTGTAGAACACTTTCTACACGCACAAGGGTTGTACACACCCTTTTACTGATACAAGAATTGATAGTGGGTAGGATATCAGAAAACACTCCTCAATGAGTGAAATAAGAACAATACAAGCACAAACTATATCTCTCAAAATGAACAAGGGTTAAGGCTCAATGCTTAGAGAAGAGAGAATGAAAGCTTTGAATGAGAGTTGTATGCTCTTGGTGTTGTGAATGTGAAGCTCTCAAATGATCTATTTATAGGCATATGAGACTTCATATTCAAATTTAAAAAGATTCACATGTCAAAAACATCATCATTCATTTTTCAAAAATTTCAAACCTAATCTTTTTACTTTTTGCATATGACAAAAGGAGCACACTTTGCTTTTCAAAAATTTCAAACCTAATTTTTTACTTTTTGCATATGACAAAAGGAGCACACTTTACTTTTCAAAATATTCAAACAAAGGCATCTTCCTTTTGCATAAGTCAAGAAAAGCATCAATCACTTTTGAAAATATTCAAATAAAACATGCACATGTGAAAGATGACAATCAATCATCTTTAATATTTTCAAAGTTCAAACCTTTAATCATGGCATGCACATGTGAAAGATGACAATCAATTATCTTTCAAAATTTTCAAATTTAATTTTCAAAATATTCATGCACATGTGGAAAATGTATTTTAATGCTTTATGATAAAATATTAATTTTTGAGCCTTAATCCTAATTTCGAATTTTAAAGAGATTTACAACATTATTCTATGACTTTAATGTGAACTTGCTCCCTTCTTGCTCATGCTTGGTTTCTTGATGTGCTTGACTCCATTGTGTAGATAACTTGAGCTTGAGACTCCTTTATTCTATGAATTCATTTGTTATCATCAAAATCCATGTGTAAATATATAATTACACAAAACTTGAAACCTTAGGTTTAACAATCTCCCCCTTTTTGATGATGACAAATACTTGATAGAACCTGAAGCCTGTATTAATACTTAAGCTCCCCCTGAGAATGTGCGTTAGTTTTTCAAGCAAAAAAAAAAAAATAATTCCAAGCATATATAACAAGTTTAACAATTTAAACAATATTAATGTTCTAGTCTAAAACTTCTCCCCCTTTTGGCATCATTAAAAAGGATCGACAGCAAGTAAATAGACTGAAGAAAACGGTGCGTTAAAAAACACTGTAGATAGTTGAAAAAGAGAGCCGTCCGTGACCCGACAAGTCCTGCAAAGCCTCGAGGCCTAACTCTATGAATTTAGTGCGGTTGAAGATAGAAACAAATCGCCTGATGTTGTTGACAAACGAGATTGAAGGCTCCGAGTTTCTAAAAAAAATGTCTTTTTCACTGATCGGGAAAAAACACATTGCTCTTTGACTTGGATGATAGCTCGTCTTGTTCTTTATACTATCTCTATAAAAACAGTCTTAAAGTTCATCCAATCCGCATCAAGTTTTCTTCTTATCTCTATAACTCATCTGCATTCCTTCAACATTCTCGCTTTAAGTTTTCAATTCCTTTCTCAATGGCTCATTCTTCTACATCTCAACCTCCTGTCCTTTCTGCAGCTGCCATTGGTGCTATGTTGCAGCAAGAAAATAATAGTATGGCAAATAAGTCAGACTCCGATGCTATCTACGACTTGGTGAGTCTCGGGACTCGCTACTCATCCTCTATTGTTGCTTTTTCCCAGCGGGTTCAAGCAAAAAACCATGAGGTTGAAAAGCTTAAGGAACAAATTGTTGTACTTCAACGAATTGTTCAAGAGTCTCACACAAGGGAAGGAATCCTTCGGCAGAAGAATAAAAAGTTGAAATCTCTATTGGATTCTTCATTCCGCTTGCCAGTTCCCATGAATAGGGATGACATGATATTGTATGAAGAGAATGAGCGTCTCAAACATGAGGCTAAGAACCTCAAGTTTATGTAAAAGTATTTAAGAAAAATCTATCTATTTTTATGAACTTTGATCTGTCTTTTAAGAGATATTCATAATATGCATCATACCTATTTCTCTTCTAATCATAGATAATCTATCTTCTGGTAAAGGTTTTGTGAATATATCTGCTAACTGATCGTGTGTGTTTGTGAACTCTAGTACTATATCGCCTTTCTGCACATGATCTCGAAGAAAATGATATCTTATTTCAATATGCTTAGTTCTAGAATGTTGTATTGGGTTTTTTGAAAGATTTATAGCACTTGTATTATCACATTTGATTGGAATGTGATTATACATGAGTTTAAAATCTTCAAGTTGTTGCTTCATGTAAAGAACTTGAGCACAACAACTACCCGCAGCAACATATTCTGCCTCAGCAGTAGATAGTGCAACAGAATTTTGTTTTTTACTAAACCAGGAAACTAATGCATGACCTAAGAAGTGACATGCTCCACTAGTGCTTTTTCGATCTATTTTACAACCAGCATAATCTGCATCTGTGTAGCTGATTAGATCGAAAGATGTGTGTTTAGGGTACCATAACCCTAGGTTAATTGTACCACTAAGATATCTAAGAATGCGCTTAACTGCAATTAAATGAGATTCTTTTGGAGATGATTGAAAACGTGCACATAAACACACACTGAACATAATATCTGGTCTACTGGCTGTCAAATATAATAAGCTACCAATCATACCTCGATATACTTTCGAGTCAACTGTCTTACCGGATTCATCTTTATCAAGTTTAGTAGATGGGCTCATTGGTGTTCCAGTTTCCTTAGCACCTTCCATCCCAAACTTCTTCAGCAATTCCTTAATATATTTTGATTGATTGATGAATGTCCCACTTTTTACTTGCTTAATTTGCAATCCGAGAAAGAATGTAAGTTCTCCCATCATGCTCATTTCAAATTCATCCTGCATAGTCTTAGCAAAAACTTGACACATATTTTCATTAGTAGCACCGAATATTATATCATCAACATAAATCTGAACCAAAAGAATATCATCATTTTCGTATTTAATGAAAAGAGTTGTGTCGATTTTTCCTCTTGAGAAACCTTTTTTAATCAAGAAACCACTGAGTCTCTCGTACCACGCTCTAGGAGCTTGTTTGAGTCCATATAGTGCTTTTGTGAGTTTGAAAACATGATTTGGAGAAATATGATTTTCAAAACCTGGAGGTTGCTCAACATATACCTCTTCATTTATAAAACCATTTAAGAAAGCACTTTTAACATCCATTTGAAAAAGTTTGAAATCTTTATAACAAGCATATGCAAGTAGCATTCGAATAGCTTCTAATCTTGCGACTGGTGCATATGTCTCATCATAATCAATTCCTTCTTCTTGATTGTAACCTTGGGCTACAAGTCGAGCCTTATTTCTAGTAATGACTCCGGACTCATCTTTCTTGTTTCTAAAAACCCATTTTGTTCCAATAATAGTATGATTTTTGGGTTTAGGAACAAGTGTCCAAACATCATTTCTTTCAAATTGATTAAGCTCTTCTTGCATAGCTAGAATCCAAGATTCATCAAGAAGTGCTTCATCAATATTTTTAGGTTCAATCTGAGATAAAAAAGCAGTATGATTGCAAATATTTCTAAGAGATGATCGAGTGCTTACACCTTGTGAAGGTTCTCCCAGAATTTGTTCCACTGGATGATCTTTCACAAATTTCCACTGTTTGGTTGCATCTCGTATTAAATTTTGATGATCTTTCCTGATGTCTCCATGTTGGACTTCCTCTATTGTGTTCTCTTTGTTGAGATTGAGACTTTCTGTATTATTTATACCTCCTGTTTCTTCATCAATGGATTTCTTGGAGAGTAGAGAATTAGATTCATCAAATACTACATGCATAGATTCTTGTACAGTTAAAGTCTTTTTATTGAATACTCTATAAGCTTTACTATTTGTAGAATACCCGAGAAAAATACCTTCATCCGATTTTGCATCAAATTTGCCTAAATTATCCCTGTCATTCAAAATAAAACATTTGCATCCAAATACATGAAAGTAACCAATGTTGGGCTTTTTCTCATTCCAAAGCTCATAGGGGGTTTTATCTAATTTAGACCTTAACATAACTCTATTTATAACATAACATGCAGTACTTACCGCTTCGGCCCAAAAATAACTAGGCAAGTTGTTCTCATTAAGAATTGTTCTTGCCATCTCTTGAAGAGATCTATTTTTCCTCTCTACTACCCCATTTTGTTGAGGAGTTCGAGGAGCAGAAAAATTATGCACAAAACCATTTTCATCACAAAATGTTTCAATATTTTTATTAACAAACTCTTTTCCCCTATCACTTCGGATACTTGAAATAGTATAGCCCTTTTCATTTTGAATTCTCTTGCATAACTTGGTAAAAGCATTATGTGCCTCATCTTTATGAGCAAGAAAGATGACCCAAGTATATCTAGAGAAATCATCAACAATAACAAAAGCATAATATTTTCCTCCTAGACTTGCAACTCTATTTGGTCCAAAAAGATCCATGTGTATCAGTTGCAGTGGTCTAGTAGTGGAAATATATTTCTTGGTTTTAAAAGAAGTTTTTGTTTGTTTACCAAATTGGCATGCATCACAAATTTTGTCTTTAAGAAAATTTGCCTTTGGTAAACCTCTCACAAGATCATTTTTTGAAAGTTTGGAAATAAGTTCCATGTTGGCATGACCTAGTCTTCTATGCCATAACCAATTAGTTTCATTTTGTACTGAAAAACAAATAGCATCTTGTGAGGTAATTTCTTCAAAATCGATTGTATAAACATTATTACTTCTAAAGGCAGTAAAACAAATGTTATAATCATGATCATTCAAAATAATGCACTTATCCATTTTGAAAGTAACTGTAAATCCTTTATCACATAATTGACTTATACTCAAAAGATTATGTTTTAGACCTTCAACAAGTAGAACATCTTCAATTATGAGAGAAGATTTATTACCAATTTTACCTATTCCCACGATCTTCCCTTTCGAGTTGTCTCCAAATGTCACGTGTCCTTCTTCTTTAGATCTAAGATCAAAGAACTTAGTCTTGTCTCCCGTCATGTGTCTTGAACATCCACTATCTAAAAACCATTTGTTTTTGCTTGTAGAGGACTTCATGCATACCTATAAAAACAATTAAAATGATTTTTCTTGGTACCCAAGTTCTTTGGGTCCTTTATTTATTAGTATTAGAAGAAACAAGATTTTTAGGTACCCATATGGCCCTAATAGTCATTGTATGTTTTCTTCTAATAGGACAAGTATGATAATTATGACCATTTCTATTACAAAAATTACAAATAGCATGTGACATATATGAAAATCTTGAATGATTATAATAGTATCCTTTTTTGACAAACTTATTATGAAAAGAATTTTGAATATTAGACTTTGATGTAGAAGGATTATCAAAGAAGTTTTTATAAGGTTTGAACTTTTGTTTTGGCATATATCCCAAGCCTGCCTTGTCAAAAACACATCTTTGACTACCAAGAAGTTTTTCAAAATTTCTTTTTCCATTCGTAAAGTTTTCAACAATATTTTCTAAATCAGTTTTCTTTTTCTTCAACTCAAGATTTTCGTCTTTCAAAACAATATTTTCTTTTCTTAAAATATCAATTTCGTTTGTTAAAGAAGAATTTTTCTTTTTCAAAGCAGTATATTTGATACCCAATTTTTCAAATTCTTCATATACCTCTTCTAAAACATTTTGCAATTCTTCATATGAAGGATTTTCAATATTATCAAAATTTGTTACCTCAATATCATCTTTAGCCATAAGACAGAGATTTGCTGATTCTTCATTGCTTGCTTCACTATCTGAGCTACTTGAATCATCATCCCATGTAGCTTTCATTGCTTTCTTGCCTTTGTTTCGATCTTTCTTTAGCAGGGGACAATCTGGCTTGATATGACCAGGCTTATTGCATTTATAACAAATTAAAGTATCATTTTTACCTGAATCTTTCTTGGAAAACTTTTTGAATGATTTCCTCGGAGGAGTTTTATTTTTCTTTAAGAATCTCTGAATTCTTCTTGTTATCATCGCAACTTCTTCATCTTTATCGTCATTTTCCTCATCTTCATCACTTTCACTTTCATGAGGAACAGCTTTAAGTGCCAAGCTCTTCTTTGGCTTTCCTTCTTCTTCTCCTCTTTTCAATGTGTACTCATGGGTGATAAGTGACCCGATGAGTTCATTCACTTCGAGCTTCTTGAGGTCTCTAGCTTCAAGAATCGCTGTCACTTTTGATTCCCAACGTTTTGGTAGAGAGTTGAGAATTTTTCTTACCATTTCCACTTTGGAATAAACTTTACCAAGAGCTGTCAAACTGTTTATGATGTTAGTAAAACGAGTGTGCATGCTAGAAATAGATTCATCATCATTCATCTTAAACATTTCATATTCATGAGTAAGAATATAAATTTTTGATTCCTTAACTTGAGAAGTTCCTTCATAAGTAACTTCCAAGTTATCCCAAATTTCTTTTGCCGTAGCACAAGTCATTACTCTATTAAACTCATTACCATTGAGAGCATTATATAATAAATTCATAGCAGTTAAATTCAAAGTATAAAGTCTATCGTCTTCACGATCAAACTCTTCTTCTTCCTTTTTGACCTTTACTCCACCAACCACTTTTGTTGGAATATAAGGTCCATTTACAATGCATTTCCAGATCTCTCGACCTTGAGCCTGAAGGAATATTCTCATTCTAACTTTCCAGAATGAATAATTGTCTCCACAAAAGAGTGGAGGCCGACTGCTAGATTGACCTTCACCAAATGAAGCTGCAATGTTAGCCATAAGATCTTAACTCAAAAGATAGTTAATCTTATAACAGAGCTTTAGCTCTGATACCAATTGTTGCCCAGATGACTAACACAAGAGGGGGGGTGAATTGAGTTGTATTTAAAAAAAAAAAAAAATTATAAATCAAATATACAATATCAAATATAAACAAAATACGAAATAGCAATAAATATAAAGAGTAAGGGTAAGAGAGAATCAAACTCAGTATGTTAACGAGGTTCGGCCCCACTGCCTACGTCCTCGCCTCAAGCTACCCCTTGAGGATCCCCGAATTCACTATTCAACCTCCTTCAGGTGGAGGTAAAAACCTATTACACCTTTGAACAACACCGCTACAAAGGATCCGTGTAGAACACCCTCTACACTTGCAATCACCTTACACGTGGTGATTCAACGATTTCCTGTGTAGAACACTTTCTACATGCAAAAGGGTTGTACACACCCTTTTACTGATACAAAAATTGATAGTGGGTAGGATATCAGAAAACACTCCTCAATGAGTGAAATAAGAACAATACAGCACAACCTATATCTCTCAAAATGAACAAGGGTTAAGGCTCAATGCTTAGAGAAGAGAGAATGAAAGCTTTGAATGAGAGTTGTATGCTCTTGGTGTTGTAAATGTGAAGCTCTCAAATGATCTATTTATAGGCATATGAGACTTCATATTCAAATTTAAAAAGATTCACATGTCAAAAACATCATCATTCATTTTTCAAAAATTTCAAACCTAATCTTTTTACTTTTTGCATATGAAAAAGGAGCACACTTTGCTTTTCAAAAATTTCAAACCTAATCTTTTACTTTTTGCATATGACAAAAGGAGCACACTTTACTTTTCAAATTTTTCAAACAAAGACATCTTCCTTTTGCATAAGTCAAGAAAAGCATCAACACTTTTGAAATTATTCAAATAAAACATGCACATGTGAAAGATGACAATCAATCATCTTTAATATTTTCAAAGTTCAAACCTTTAATCATGGCATGCACATGTGAAAGATGACAATCAATTATCTTTCAAAATTTTCAAATTTAATTTTCAAAATATTCATGCACATGTGGAAAATGTATTTTAATGGTTTATGATAAAATATTAATTTTGAGCCTTAATCCTAATTTCGAATTTTGAAGAGATTTACAACATTACTCTATGACTTTAATGTGAACTTGTTCCCTTCTTGCTCATGCTTGGTTCCTTGATGTGCTTGACTTCATTGTGTAGACAACTTGAGCTTGAGACTCCTTCATTCTTTGAATTCATTTGTTATCATCAAAATCCATGTGTAAATATATAATTACACAAAACTTGAAACCTTAAGTTCAACACGGGCATTTCATGAGGTCTAAGAATCCTTACTTATGACGTTTGCTTGGAAATTAATTAAAGGTGGAATGATGTGGTCAGATTTTTTTGCTTCAAAATATGTTGGTAATGACCATGTTTATTCAGCTATGCAGGGACACAGAGGCTCGAGATTCTAGAGGGGGGTTATGGCCCTTATGCCGAGAGTTCTGAATAACTCGAAGTGGTTAATTCGGGGAGGAAATATGAATTTTTGGTTGGATAATTGGTTAGGAGATGGTCCTCTAAGTGATTCTGTTCCTATTATTAGGAATCTTAACTTGAAAGTCAAGGAGGTGGTTGATGAAACGGGACCCATATTGAGTCAATTACGTGATCTGGTGAATGACAAGATGCTTACAAAAATTGCTGCCACGGGCATTCAGCTTCAACAAGGCAGTGACATATGTGTTTGGCATCGTTCAATTAATGGGGAATTCTCCACAAAATCTGCATGGCAATTAATTAGAAATCGGGGTGAATTGTGTACATGAAAGAAATGGCTTTTGAAGGATTGGATTCTAAAGAAGATGTCTTTTTTTGTTTGGAGATATAAGAGAAGAGCTATTCCGGTTGACGATGTTATTCGGCATCTAGGAATTCCTTTAGTCTCTAAATGCAAGTGTTGTGCTCAAGCCAAGGCTGAAACATTCAATCATTTATTATGTGAAAGGGATGGAGCTAAATTGGTTTGGAATTTTTTTGCAGATGCATGCCGAATTCGTATTACGTAGATCCGAAGTTGGGAGGGAATGATGTGGTCCTGGTGGCATAGAGCTTCTATGTGCTCTTAGGTTGGTTGGCTTTGGGGGTCTCTCCCTATAGTCATTTCTTGGGCGATATGGAGGGCAAGATGTGCGGCAAGAATGGAAGGTACTAAATTTTTTCCTAAAAATATTATTCGATTAGTTAAAGTATGGATTAGAGATATGGCTTGTTAAATGAAAAAATTCCAACATATGGGTGGAGAGGATAGAGAGGTCATGGAGTGGCTCATATGTCTGATTATTCCTATTTCTTCAAAGCCTATTAAATTAATTGCGTGGAGTCCTCCGGACAGAGGAAGAATAAAGCTCAATGTGGATGGAGGTTCTTGCGGGAATCCGGGTGAGGCTGGGGAGGGTGCATTCTTTGGGATTATAATGGCGACGTCAATGGGGGGTTTTGCGCATACATATGGTTGTGCCATCAATACCATTGCTGAATGTAGAGCTTTGTATGATGGACTTCGGTTATGTCGGCAATTAAATTTACGAGATGTGTTTGTAGAATCGAACTCTGCAGTTATTGTTTGTTGGTTAGCATCTGGGATATGCAAGTATTGGTTCCTTTGGGATTTTTGGGAGGAATTACAAAGCATGGTATGTGAGCTCAATGTTCGTTTTCGCCATATATATAGTGAAGCCAATATGGTGGCTGATTTTTTGGCAAAGCAGGGATCACAAGGTTTGATGTCAGATTTTTATGAAGCATCTTCCATTCACGGACAGATTCGAGGTTTAATTCGATTAGATAAAATTGGCTTTCCATATTTGAGATGGTGATCAGTGACGTTCTATTTAAGTTTTTGATTTTTTGGCACTTGAGTGTTGGTTGTACATTTTTTAAAATTTTTCGATGGCCTTTGAGATTGTTCCCATGGTATTCATCTACCATTCGTGAGGGTTTTTTTAATAAAATTTGGGACGGTGTCTCTCATGAACAGGGGACCTTCGACTATTTAAAAAAAAAAAATCAGCTTGAACTATAAGATTAATTATAGTTAGGGTTCTTGATTTTTAAGACAATTCACAATTTCTTTCTTTAGAATGATCGTGTAATAGAAGTGAATAACATGGCTTCCTTGCGATGTTTTGAGTTGCACACATGATACATGTCACTCTTAGGCACCATTTGTTTACCTAAAATAATTCATATCATCTCATCTCATCATTACAACTTTTTTAAATCTTAAAAAAAATTAAGATTAAAAAATTATATTATAACAATATTTTATTCAACTTTTAAAAAAATATCTCTTCTCATCTCATCTGTATAACTAAACGAGACCTTACTTAACTTATGATATATTTAATTTAACATCTGGGGAGGTGATGTAATTGTACGTCCAATATGGCAATTAGAACACTTGTCCATATGGTATTGGTGTGAATATGGCAAACATGCCAACTCTCGATCATAAGTTTATGATACGAAGATCATATGCGAATTGGATTAGAGGTAATTAATTTTTTGAATCATATTGCAATAGGTTATATTTATAGTATAATAAAAATTTCAAATAAATGTAAATAAGAGAGTGTAACTTATTGTTATTCTACAAAGGAACTTTGTTTCACATCTTTTTCTTTTAGCCACCACAAAAAAAATTAGGCTGTGTAAATAGTACATAGTAACCTATAAATTGTTATCAAGTGTTATATTTCAAAGTGTGTGGGCATCTAAGACGTAGCACAAAAATCCTAGGGTGGCTGAAAATTCCCTTACCCCACAAACAAACACTGTTCATCTTTCTTTTTCTTTTTTTTTTTTTTTTTTTTTTTTCTTTTTTCTAAGACAACATCAGGTTAGATTAGTTGGAAATTAAGTGAATCAAATATTTACTTAATGGGCTCTAAGATTTTGGCCAACCAAAGTCCACCTTGATAAACAATTGACCCAAAATACTCATTACAACCTATTAACCCAAAATTTTGAGGGTTGGTTTTGGATAGAGGCAAGAAATAGAGAAGGGGTGGCTAGTGGCCTCAGAGAGAGAGAGAGAGAGAGGGCAACGGTGACACGTGACAAAGAAGGAAAGAAAGAAATAGAGAGCGACAAAGACAAAGGAAGGGAGAGAAAGTGAGAGATGAGCAGAAGGGAGAATTTGGTCCTCGGCAGTGGCCTGAGGAAGGAGGCACAATTGAGAATTTTTTAACCCAAAAATGGGTTTGGCTTCGGGGTTGAGAGAGTGAGGTAGATAGAGAGACCAAGAGAAGGAATAGTTCACCGTCGCCGGCGTAAGGCTGATAAGGTGAGGCAAAGACAGGGATGATTGGAGAGGAACTGAGTGCGACTAAGGTTAGGGTTTTGAGCTTTAGGATTGAGAGAGGGGGGAAGATCAATGACTCTTACATCGGCCTTAGGTTGGTGGAGGAGGGCAGTGGAGGCTAAGGTTTAGCCACAAGTGTGTGTGTGGTTGGTGTACAGTGGGACTGTGGGGTGCACTATTAGTCATGGGAGAGGAAATGGAAGACAACGGGGAGGGGAGAGAGAGAATGAGGAAAGGGAAAACAAAAGGAACTAGGATTTTGTGTTAACAAGGCGTAAAAAACAACGCCGCTTTGTTAGTCGGCTAGGCAATCTTCTAAGTTTGAGCTTTTGTTTCAGGCTGGGCTTCACATTAACCCTAGGCTGCACGTGTAAAACTAGCTAGTATATGGAGAAAACTATGAAACACAAAACTCATGGATTGAAAACCCAAACAACAACAATTTTCATTTATTGGTAAAAAACTGATGGACAAAGAGTACTGAAAAAATCCAACTTTTGTACTGTATGCCACCACTCTGCTGGCATTTATATGAACAAAACTCTTGTAAAAACTACAAAGACATTAATCTTGAGATATACAAGACCATGTATTGCCAATTGTCATCAATTAGCAAGGTTCATCAGTTTTGGTAATTATGCAGCATGCATATAAAATCCATCGATCTCAACTTCAAGCGCATGAACCCTCGAGCAAAAATCCTAAATTGTTGCTTTTTGATTGACGAATATTGATGAGTGCAATTACTAATAAAAAGTTCCAACATTGGAGCATACTTGCTGGGGATGAGTGACCCCAGCTGGAAAAGGCGCCTGCATTCAAATTTCTTAAGTAAGTTCCTTTATAATTCTCAATAATTATGTTAAATGTAGTTGAACTAATTATGCATGTAATTGTGAAAAATATCAAATTGAAATTACTTGTTAAGCGCTGAAGACTGCTTCTGCTGTCATCTTAACTCCTGGGATGATGATATCTGCTTGGTCTGGGGGTTAAAAATTAAGATTTAGATACTTATGAAAAATACACTAAATAACCTAAAACAACATTTAGTGAGTACTTACTAAGTGGTGTTTTGGATATGAAGAAGCAAGCTCCAATGACAACATAGAATAAGAGGAGAATTAATCCTTTAAGGTAGTGAGAAGTCCCATCCTACAAAATTGGAAGTGAAAAAGACTTCAATTTGAATGAAGTACAATAATTAAATAAGAGGAATTGAAGCTTCTGCAAGAATAATATACACTTACCTGCAAAGTGAAAGCTGTAGCAATTATAGATAAAGCAAGAGAGCCAGTCTCAAGTATATTGAAATCAAGATTCATGTTGATTCCCATAATCCAAGCTAAAATCACGCATAATGGAACCTGAGTATTTACACCGTATATTTGCTTAGTATTTTTTCCAAAGTTCATGAAGAAAGCTTTAATTGATGCAGCTAGCTTCTATTTTAAATTCTCACCACAAACATTGCAATTTGAGCTGCAGACCCCAAAGCAACACCTAAAGTTATATCCTGCATTTGTGCCCAATTTAGATTTCACTTAGATTAACAATCTTCTTGTTATTTCAAAATAAAATGACACACAGGAATATTAAAGCCAATGCCAATATATATAGTACTCACCAACTTGTTCTTGAAAGCAAATATGATTGCTCCTGCATGTTCTGCTGCATTTCCCACAATCGGTAGCAAGATTATGCTAAGGAAGCTTACAGACAAACCCCAAGAATCTGATGCATCCTGAAGGGGATTAATGGAATAATAATGAGTACCATGGTAAACAAATTTGAGTAATTATTATCCCTAAATATTGGAGCTTCTCCAAATGCCATGTTGAGTGTGTACAATGCAAGTAATGTTATCCATACTATCAAATAGTTTTCAACCACACCATATATATATATATATGAAAATTAAATGGTTTTTACTTGCCTCAATTGTAACCACAACATACTCAGACAACAAAGCTATGATTATGGTCATCCCGAGTAACCAAGTAAATCCACTCCAGAATCCTATCACGGCTGTTTCTTCTACAGCATCTTCATCACCTTCTGAGTCCTGTTAGGTTAATTGCACCATTGTTATTACGCCAAATTTGCATAATTGAAAACTAAAAGAAGTTTTCCCTCAAATTTGAGGTGATTAATTAGGCGGGTAAAAGGAGACATTGCATGCATGCTAGTTGACATAAAGAACTTTGAGATTTTGTAGAATACGGCATGAGACTTCTAAAAGTAAGCTCGATCCAAATGGCATATATATATCAAATTAAGATAAAATTACCTCCTGGGATTCAAATAATTGGCGATGTGTCCACAATTGGAAGAAAATGTAGGCAACGTATCCAATTAGCATTACAATGCTACTAGCTCTTGACAACTGGAGGGCAGGTTCAGCAGTCAAAGCAGCCAAGGCCCCAGAATATCGAAACAACATCGGCAACAAGTGGCACAACAGTGCCAACAGCAGCAGGAGTGAGTTCACATCGGCTTGTCTCTGTTAAATCAATAAAGTCAATCATGTCAATTGAGCACCAACTTCAGTCGTATGTCTGTATAATATAGGACATGTACTAGAATATATTCTAAATTTTTTTTTATATATAATACTATTATATAACTCACTCTGTCGTATTTTTGTTCTCTACCAAGGTTGGCAATGCCACCACAAAAGAGAGATGTCCCAAGAACCAGAAGAAGGTTGGAAAGAATGGATCCCAATAGAGAATACTTGACCACGCTTATTTTACGGTCTTTTAGAGCAAATATTGCTATAATGAGCTCCGTTGCATTCCCACAAGTTGCATTTAGGAGCCCTCCCACTGCAAAATCACAAAAATAAAGTAATTAACCTCTTCAATATGTGATTTATGAACTTCTCAATATTAATAATGTTAAAGTATTCTAGTAACATATGTAAATAAACTCTCACATACAACACTCTTTCATCTCAAAATTCAAGCTTGTGGATTTGGGCTAAAAAAAGTTATATCAACCGTGCACTGAAATTATATAATTAATATTCTTATTTGACGTGTGAACTAATTATCCTATAGTCACATTCAACCTCATAGTCACACATATTCCAACAAAAAGAAATCAAGCTCCTATAATTTTACAATGATGACATGATTCTATATCTTTCATAGACATGAGGTTTTGATCAATGAGTTGACCTCGTGCGTACTCGAAAATGTACATTTAAATGCAAAAAGACAAAGATGTTGGATTCAATCTCGGTTGAATTGTCCGGATTCGACAACTAGAAAGGACAAATATATGAGGTTTCAATGTTAAATTTTGAGTCTATGATCACGAGACATGCACGTCCTTATAATTTGTAATTATCATGTACGTATCCGTGTTTTGGAAAAGTCAGAGGGAGGGAAGGGGGGGGAAGATCTTTTTAGAACAAAAACCATCCGTTTCAATGTATATATAAATGGATTTCTACATGCTCTTATTATGCAGTGCACCAGAAGTTGAGTAATTACTACCTTGATGTATTTTTATAAAAGAACTAAATTAGCACTCGGAAAGGATTATATATGGAAAATTTTTTGGTCACATTTAAACTGATTTAATGCACAGTCTGTGGTGAAGTATCAAAAGCTGGAATCGAGAGATGCATGGAGAGATCAGATTGCAGGCTTTTTATATACCTGTAGGACCTGTGTAGTAAGCAATTTGTCTGCAATTTATGAGGAAAGAAAAGAAGAGAAAACGAGAATCAGCATCGATCCCACAGATAAAATGCTTTTTATAAATGATGAACATTAAAAACTATATATCATGTAGAGAAGTACAGAAAATTTGAATAATTGGTCTTACTCTGTGAGAAAGCTGACACGTTCAGCCAATGGTACCAGTCCAAGTAAACTCAACGCGAAAATCCATGGCTGTTTTCGACCGATAGAACTAATCAGCACACTAGTATTGGTTGCAGAATACAAAACAATATGATATGAAAGTAAATTATAATTCCAGTACTGCCTGTTTGAGCTGTTTGGATCTGCAGCTCAAGAATCATTTTCACAGCTCTCATGATTAACAGCTTCAGCCATTTTTCGTTTTTAAAAGAGTTTTTTGCGATGAAAATAAATTTATTTATTTCGCCCCAATCACCGTAATATTAATAATAAGAAGAAGAAGAAGACCAGGCCGGACTCATTCATAAGAATTTCGAAAGGCCATATATATATTATATATATTCAGTATATATATATATATAACTTATATTCAAAGTAATCCAAGTTAGTTAAATTCTGATACAATTATCGTCCATTTTTTTCAACTGATCATAAGCATCTATCTAGTTTACAGTAGTACTTACACATAATATCTAAGATAGAGCAAGATGAAGCGAATTAATTTACCACTTCATATGAAAAATAATGTCCAAAGTATTCATGATTAATGTAAAGTTAATTTGATATCATGATATGAATTAGTGATATATCATTATTCCAAATAATTAGCTTATATATATATATATAGATAGAAATCAAAATAGTGAATTAAATCAATCAAGTCCGTTATTAATTGTTATAATAACTTATAACATGAATTACTTACTCTTCCAAAACCGTAACAATTGGCGAGAATGGCCAGAGGGATGGCAGGAAAGAGAACAAAAAGCTTAGTTCCAAGGAAAACTTCTTGAAGGTTAGCCAACAAGCGTCTAAGGCAAGCATATGGAACTCTTGAGACAAGAGTGAGGTCGGACTTTTTGCGAAGGGAAGAGGATGACATGTTGTGTGCTGTCCGGCCATGCCTCATGATCTCCTTGTTCAGGATCTTGGGGTTGCCACTTTCCAACAGCCGTGGCTCTTGGTGATGAGGAGGGACTGCTACGTTTGAAGCCATGCTTGGTGCCACAAAACCAAATTACTGTACTAGCTAGTCTACCAAGAAAAGTACGTACGTACCAGGCCGGCTTAAAGCAGATTTCTTAGTAAGATAGCTTTTTCTGTATGTATATGCGTTATGAGGAGTGAGATACGAAAACAGTGGCAGTACTACCGTTATAAATAGCTAGCGCTGGAGATGAATGATTATATGGTAGCTAGGTTAGCAAGGCCAGATAAGGATGTACTGCATCTTCCTCGAAGTTTCATATTTTTAATTTTAATTTTGTAGCCAATTGTGCATTGCCAAGAATTTTGTTTCTGGAAGTCATGCCACGTGTAATTTTTATTAATATATATACATCTTATATATAATAAGCGGGAAAAATAATTTTAAGTCGGTTATAACCATCTGAAGCCATGCATAATGTGATATATATCTACCAATTTTAATACAAAAACGTACATTTTTTAATTAATCCAAATGTGATAATTATTATATGTGACTATAACAAAGTCAGCTGTAAAATTTCAAGTTTAATTAGACTAGTATATACTGTGCACGTGCTATTAATTTGTAGGTTTATACTGTACTGCATGCATTAATCTATGGCCAGTCAAAGCAGCTTCTGAATGCAAACAGATGAAAACAGTCAACATGAGTACTTCATTAAAAGCTTGAAAACTTGATTACTTTGGCCTATTCTATTCAATTCTTGTTCAAGTTTTCAATGATGAGAAATTTATCTCATGCATAAAGTTTGTGCCTTTGGAACAACTCTAAGGTCTTCCCATTAATGAACACAAGTCAAAAACTCTAATTGCAGATGGGGCCATGCAGTTTCACCGATTGAGTCATCATCAACATCATTCTCTAAAAGTTGCATGCAGGATACTGTGACACAAAATTAAATATCTGAACCAAGAGAATTCCAATATTTCTTACTACCTTGCTACTGGAGCCACTTAACCATATGCAAAAACAAAAAACAAAAACAATAGGGCCAGGAACGATGCAACTTTTTCTATTTTGTTTGGGTTCAGATGTTAACTTGCATGCGAACTGTTTTCATCCACAAAAACATCATATGGTAATGGGAGTGACCGTAACGGGCTGCAATCTTTGCAATGATTCACCTCTTAATGCTTTGTTTGTATATTTATGTCACTTTCGTATTGCCGTGATGCAAAAGATCAAGACCAACTTGCATAATTTACAGCCAGAGTAAATTAGTAATTAATTTCTTGTGGCCGGCCAGCTAGCTAGCTTTGCGTGCGTTATATAAACCACGGGATCGAGCTACATAAGTACGTAGGCATGCATGGGAACCCAGCTTCCTGGAAACTTCACAAGTCTGTCCGTACAAAACCAGACGGTACTTATCCTGAGTCATGACCCTAACATGTCACAATATATGATCTTCTGACGCTCGAGAAAACATAGAAAGGACAAAACTGCTAACATGTTATAGATGTTCGAAAGGCAAGTTTTGCTAACAAATGAATTAACTTAATTTGCGTGATGAGCCTAATATTATTTAATTTATCTTATTTCTTGTTACATAATCAGTAATTTATCACTAGCCCACTAATGTTTAAAAAGGCATATTAATTATGGTTTTCCCGCAAGAAAATCGTGGCATGAAAACTGCACAAAGAGCCAAGGTAAGGAAAGTAGAAAGAAGCTTCGCTAGCTATATATATGGTAGAAGTAGATAAAGCAAAATTAGCCTTCCGGGTGTCTATATATATAAGATCATATTTGCAACACCAGATTGCGGCTATATATATGTATGGATGAAATATTTGGCATCAACACGAGTTTTTTTGGGCATTCTACTCAAGGTTAGTGCTTATAACGGGTATTTAATTTACCGCACCGTCTTGCTATTTGACACATGCATGTTTGCAAACCTGCCCTCAATTATTAATTTGAAGTATGAAACTCTTGGGTAGGTGGATATATAGAATTTGAAGGGCTTGTTCAT
This sequence comes from Carya cathayensis, assembly GCA_011037825.1. Taxonomy (NCBI): domain Eukaryota; kingdom Viridiplantae; phylum Streptophyta; class Magnoliopsida; order Fagales; family Juglandaceae; genus Carya; species Carya cathayensis. The sequence continues at coordinate 1,265,466 of QGSO01000195.1, read as the reverse complement.
TTGTTCACGTACGTACGCTCGATCCACATTTTTAGTCAATTTGCAAAACCAACTAAAATTATTTCAAGTACTACTTTAATTTGCGTACGTTGTTTTATAGCTATATATGTGGTTGTTGACGATCAAGCATGCAGGATCGCGCTTTCTCAAACCATCGATCGAACAGGTTTCGGGTAGTCAAATCTGTTTATATATGTTAATATCTTCGCCGGCCCCAACCAGCTGGTTAATTTATAATTAGGTCTGATTTCCCTAGTTTGTCTGATCAATTATTCTGTTTCTCAAAAATTTGTCCTAAAGCCGCAGTATTCACTTTTTTTGCGCCGAAGTTTTGTAAATAGCCTAAATATATATATTTATATATATCCTTTATCATCTGTTTTTTGGATTCAGATCATCATGCATGGCGAGTTTACAACCATTTTCTTGCCGACACACATTATTCGGTGCAATTTTGTTTGTTTTCATCTTTTTGGGTAATGCTTATATATATATAGTTTTTAAGTTTTTGATCTAGGTGGGAAGAGGTGTGTGCTGTTCTTACAGGCGATTTGCACGCATTCGGCTCCTGTGTCATCAAGACATGGCCAGGGATATTCACAGGCCCACTGCAGATTTGTGATGGGCATGCGAAAGATCAAACAGTTTTTTTTTGTCGTCCCCATCAATATGCCACTAGAATGCGTGAGATAACCCCGAACTGATCCCCACCTTTGCTATAATTGATCTCTTCGCCTCTTTCATATATATATATATATATATATATAGATATTTATGATCACTTGAGTCCAGAACCAACCCACATGGACTGAATGGATGCATATGCAGTCCCATCCCTATCTAGGTTAACGTTGAGCCTGAGCACCCAAGTCCAAAATATATTTGCCCCCACCCTGCATGTGTTACGTTGCTTCCGCGAAGCTTCGTCTTTCTACCTCAGCTTTACCCGACGGTTCTGTACGGACAGTTGGTATATCATGTGTATTTTTTCCACTTCCATATGATATAGCAGCTGAAAAATATATATAAACATGATTCTGAAAGTGTAGAACTAAGTCGAAGTCCTGATTTACTCTTGATCAGAACGTTGAAACGTCAACCTTGTGGTAATATATGTATATATATACACACAGAGAGAGAGAGAGAGAGAGAGAGAGAGAGAGAGAGAGAGAGGGGGGGATATAATAATATATACCACACGTGACACGTCTTTTGTTTGCATGCAGTACTGCTGGGGGTGTCGATATATATATATTTCTACGTACGCTATAGAACCTCTACTTCGTTAGGATATTATTGCCATGTGTGATTTGGAACTTGACATTGGTTCTCTCTCTGTGGTTTAATCAGAAGTTAGAACTTGATATTAGTTCCATCTTAAGGATTATGTCTGATTAGGGCATACAGCATACATGCTTGTACGATACCTTCTCAATCCATTCTAATTGATCACGAGTGAGTGTACGAGATCGCCCATATACTTGACGGGAAGAAATTCTTGTTCATTATAATAGTTTTAATGAGGCTTCAATTACCATTTGACTAGTATGGGAGTATGGGGCCCAAATGTAACCATGAGCTCCCTTGGAGCATTACATGTTTGTGTTTGAAATAAAATAAGATCTAATGCATGTCACATGCACTATGCTTAAGTAACCAAGTCGAAATAGGAGCTTAAGGCAATTTCCAACTCGTTGATATCTCCCTAATCAAGCAGTACTATTTTAGGTCAGACTATCTCAAAATACATGCAAACTACAAAAGAAATCCGTAGTTTTGGAAAGCTAGTGCAATACAAACTGAAAACGAAAGCAACAACCTATTCATGAATACAAATGTACTTATGTAGTGTGTTAAGGAGATGAAACTTATGTCGACAATCTTTGTCCACTGATTTAATATCAGTCAAGGCTAATCTTTTTACACAGGAATTTCATTGCCCATGCTTCAATTTTTGAACTTGAGGCTAAAGAGTTCACGATCAAACAATTAAAAATTTAAACAAGCCATGTGGTCCGAGCAATACTAGCAATAAACAGTGGATCAGCTGCCAACAATTATTGATAAACGACAGCTATATTATTTGTGGGATTATTTTTATAATGACTAGCTGGTAGCTTTTCCGGATTAAACATTCTCAGAAAGCCTGTCTCCCAGTCACATTCCAAGATGATGAATCGTTCGAGGGCATCCAAGGAGTGAAGGGAGGAGTGTGATATTATCTTGGTCCAAAAGAAAACCTTCCAAATTTGTCAGAACTCATAGATTCTATGTCATTGGTTCGTTCAACTAGGGTTCTAATAAACCAGAGCAAAGTACAAGATCATGTGAGCTGGCCTGGGCGACGCTTATGGTCGCAATGCGAGCATAAAGCATCAGTTAAGAACATAGACCACATTGCACATGCTACATACTGATTATCAGTACTGTGACAGCCTAGCTAGTTGGCTCCTGACAATTGAAAATAGTAGATCCCCAAGACCATACAATCGGCCAAGATCTACATCTTCAGACAAAAGTTATGGTCCCCCATCAACAATTCTCCCTCTCCAGTTAGATGCCATTACAATATTTGACGTGGTCGTAAATGATGGGCAACCTTCCAAAAAAATGGCAGTCAATTGTGTACAGAGAGGCCACGGATGATTTTACATGAATAACGTGATTCACGAAAGCAAAAATAATGAAAATGTTGACCAAAATTCATCTCAAACTCTTGAATGACATAATAACTATTGTGCTCAAGGAATACCAAAACACTCCCGATGTAAGCATATCTACTGAAAATTCTAAAAAAGAAAAAGGAGAGTGCAAAGAATTATTGACCTTGTTTGACTCAACTGATTGTAATTTTTAATTTCGGCTTCAACTATTAACTATATATTGTCTCCAGAAACAGTAGCATGCCTGGGCTTGATGCAATACACACGGGAACCAATGTGCTTTACTTCAAGACCACCATTCTCACAGCCAGTAAAGAAGAGGGACTCATCCTCCTTCCCAATTCTGCGCCTCCAGCTCATTAAAAATGCTGGCTGGGGCAACCTGACCCCTGCTTCTGCAGGTAAGAGGCAAAACAATATCAGCAAGATTAGCAATCCAGTCCATCACATATGTACACATAATTTTTTATCACTGTACCGCCATTCCGTTCAATCTCCATCCTTTTAACTGCTTTGTTATCCTTGGGCTTGTAAGATTTCAGAAGAAAGGACAGAGTCTTTATCAAGTTTGTGTACTGTTTCACATCTACAAGCAGACAAGAAAAAAACACATTAAGACCTATTTTTTCTTTTCGCAGAGAGGGATATGGTGGGCAAACAGAATGTGGCAGGGGATACGGTGCTAGAAGTGTGTAATTAACCCATTGGGGGTTCACTCAAGTAACTTGGGTTGGCTAAGTGGTAAAGGCCTTGGTCTTAATGGTATGCTCCCTCCAAGGTCCAAGGTTCGAATCCCACTAGGGGCAAACAATCTCTAGGAGCCATCTGATTGGTGGATTTTTCCCATAAATTATCCGATATGCACTTGTGAAAAACTCCTTACTGAGGGCCTGTGCATCCCCAGGATTAGTCAGGATGCTATTCCTGGACACCAGGTGCCAATAAAATAAAATAAAAAATGTGTAATTTCCTGTTTAGGAAGAAAAATTTTAGCAGCCATGTCTTGCCAAGTTTTCCAGGCATGAAGAGAAGACAAACACTAGCTCTTTCCCTTTGAGGTGTAAATTAATTCAAGGTTTTCTACCATAAAATTCCCATCGATTTACATTGTCCATAATCAAGTTGAAAATTTAATCCAAGAATCACAAAGCCAAAGAGTCAAAAAATATCGCAACATACTTTAGCATCTTACCAATGCTCAGAAATCTTTACAAAACTGCTAAAACCATTGAAGTAAGTATGTAATCAGCAATGACTTGGGAAAGAGTTCTTCACTGGAACAGCCATATTGGTTTTCAACACCAATATCTGAAGAAATTCCAAACCTCCAGACTGTAATACATGGAACTCGTAGCTTCAGATGGTGGGTTTCTCCCCCACTTTGCTGGTCTAATTTTATGCATGGCTTTTTTTCTTTTGTTTTATATAGCCAATTTCTGTCAGTGCATATTGTGTACTTTGAAGTGTTCATTGCATGAAAATATCCCCTATCTCCCCCACAAAAAAAAAAAAAAAGGCCAGTTTAATTGAGTGAAATAAAAAAGATCAGAAGCTTACACAATAAGATATCACTAGCAATAATCAGGTCCCAATCTGGGTCAGTGATAGGAAAGGTTTCTCCCCATGTATCTGTAAACAGAAGCATGGTCTGGTATTAATGACAACTACACCATAATAGAATAAATTATGAAAATTCAATAACAGTGAATGAGAAATGCCACATTCTACAGAGTGATTGCATTAAAAAAACTCGTACTCCTCAGTAATTGACCACATATGACTCACAAGTTAGTGGGCATTAAAAGAGAACCCACGCTTTATGTGAGGAAGGACAGGTGTAATCCCGTTAGCCCTGCAGTTATGAGCTATGTTCTCTTCAATTTCCTGGTCATCATAGTCTGATGTCGTGATGTCAAGACAAAAAGACTTTCGGAGATATATGGCCAAAGCACCAGTGCCACTGCCATTAAAAAGAACACTTAGAATCTACAGACAAACACAAAACCTTTACACATCAAGTTTAAACAGAGAGAACTTACTCTATTGCACACTAATCAAGAATAATTAAGTGTATCCTAATTTTTTTTATCGGTAATTAAGTGTAGCCTATTTAATGTAAGCAATAAAAAACAAGTATCAGAAGATAATGAAACCTAAAATGTGCAGTAACCACAATTAAAAATTCAATATGGCATATTAGGTTCACATCCCAAGCCACTGCCTCAATGGATTCATGCTGCAGAAGAATGAGTCACTGATGCACAAACCTCATACATAAGCACAAAGTTTGGGTATTGACATGTATTCATTACCCATATTGCTCCAACCAGGCTAGAGACAAAAGGTACATCCACATATGTCACAGTCCACAAATGAAGTGCTTGGGCCATGGACCTTGGGCTAGTTTAATTCCAATTACAATTGTTTTTCTTTTAATTTAGCAAGTTATTTGGACTATAATGTAGCTAGTGGGCTGGGGCACTTAGTTTTATTTTCTTGTATGCCTTTAGTTGTGTTAGCCTGGGCCCATGTCGGGGTCATCTTCTTTATGTACGAGTCAAGGGCTCTCGATCTATCCAGAAAGTTAATGAAAATTCCTATTTCCTTTCTCTTATCTTCTTCTTCATTTGTTCTATGGAGGTGCTCCCCTCGAAGTGAGCAATTTCAGTCTATTTTTCTTTTAAGTAATCAGAGGTGTGTTACATGTGACATCTGGAAATGGAAATGGAAGAAATTCTCTCATCCTTACTCAATATCATGAAGCAACTCGAACAATCACAGCAACATTTTGAAGTTATTTTACAGACATTTAAAGATGTTTTTTTTTTTTTTTTTGATAAGTAAGAAAAAAATTTATTGATCTGAAAGAAATAGGCATAGCCCGCGTACACAGGAAGTATACATAGCACACCTAGATACATTCTAAGAGCGATATATTAAAGAGAGGAAATCTTGAACGTTGTCCCCGTTTAGTACAATAGCAGAAAACCAAAGCATTAAAGTGTGTAGAAAAAAGTTCTTTAGCTCCATCCTAGTACGTTCCTTGTCCTCAAAGCAGCGCGCATTCCTTTCTAACCAAACACACCACATGATGCACAACCGGATCATCTTCCACACAGCAGCTACTTGATGACAACCTTGTAACTTCCTCCAACAACCCAACAAATCTACCACCTTCGCAGGCATAACCCAAGCCACTTCAACCCTGTGGAAGATCTCATCCCACAACTCCCTAGTTACCTCGCAATGCAATAAGAGGTGATCCACAGATTCTCCATTTTTTTTACATAAATAACACCAATCCATAACTACACACCCCCTCTTCCTCAGATTGTCCGTGGTTAGGATCTTCCCAAGAGCGGCGTTCCATACAAAGAAGGCAACTTTGGAAGGCACAGATGTCCTCCAAATGTTCTTCCAAGGGAACTTAGGATGATCTCGATTTATCAAAATTTGATAGTACCCCCTAACAGTACATTTCTTGTGGTTATTAGACCTCCACTTCAATCTATCATGTTGTGTCACCAAAGGCCCCATGGAGTATAAGAGGCTGAAAAAATCTGCAACGATAGGTACTTCCCAATCATGGAAGTCCCTATTAAAAAGGATATTCCAATGATGAGAATCATGAGATAGTAATCGCATATCTGCTACGGAAGCCTCCCTATTAGTAGCAATACGATGGAGAACCGGAAAGGCTCTTTCCAAGGCATGCTCTCCACACCACACATCCTGCCAAAAACTGATTCGGTTTCCCTCTCCTGCTACAAAACGAATGTGTTTTTCAAAGCAAGGTCAACCCCTCCTTATATACTTCCATAATCCCACTCCATGTCCCCCTCTCACTTCATTGGAACACCAGCCACCCCGAGCAACTCCATGTCTTGCATCAATAACTTCCTTCCACAATGAGCCCCCCTCCAAATGATATCTCCATAACCATTTGCCTAGTAATGCTTTATTAAAAGTTTTCAGGTCACACACTCCCAACCCCCCATGAGCCACTGGATCACAAACTGTCTTCCATTTAAAGATGTCAAGACCAACCTTGAAAATTTTCAGAATAACTTCAATGAAGAGTTCTCAAATCTGGAAAACCAGCTTTATGCTCTGCAAGAAGAGGAAAAATACACAGGAACGGGAGAAGAAAAAGAGGCAGTCAGTCCTGCTCAGATTCCTCTCTCATATTCCCAGAAATCATGTTAGACAGCAAAAGTCGATTTCTCCATTCTCAGAACTCCCTCTTCAACTATCATTTCCTTCCTTTCCTCTAAAAATTTATTTTCCCTTTCCCTCATTTCCGTCAGTCGTTCCAAGCAAAGCCCATACAATGATCAAAAAAGGAGAACCCATCGGGATGATTATCAATACTAGATGGAAATTTGACCCTGGGGGATTCGATCTTCATTTTCTCAACTCCTCTCTGCCTTCTCTCCAATCTGAAACAACCCCCCTAACCAAATGGGTTATCGGTTCCAGGAGGACTTGTAAGCAGTGATACATCGTGCTCGACGACCTCGCCATGGTTTTTGCAACTGGTTGTAGCAGCAGTGTCTACCGAGAAATACCCTTCCACTTGGTAATTCCCATAGTCAACAAGCTACAGGACACATTTGTGCAGCTCGGGAGCCAGAGAAGCGGCAAGTCCTACTGTCATGATTTCCTACTCAGGGGATGGGAAAGCTCCACTGGGAGGCTGCTTGGGCTGCAATCAAGACTGACGAAGAGGAAGCCCAAACGAGATCTATGGCCGAAGTTTTCTGATTTGGGCCAACCTAGGTTCTAGCACTGTAAGTGATTCAAGGTCATGGTTCCCTTCTGAAGCATTAGTCCACGCCACAAGCACCGCAGGGAAGAGGAATAAAGCTTTGGTAGTTGAGGTTGTCAAAGCTAGAGCTACTGTTGCAGAGCAGTTATTAGTGAAGAAGACTCCACTAACTTCCACTCCCATGCTGAAAATCTGAGGGGTAAGAAATTTTTCACTCCTCTTTTGCTTGAGGTATTGCGACTGAGGGGTGTTTTAGAGCCTTTTGACAGAGGAAGGGAGCCCTTTGATGTATTGCTTGGTCTTAATTGTTCAAGAACTTCTCGGTTTTCTCAGTTTGCTTGGTCTTATTTGATAGAAGAGCTTGTCACTGTCGTCACAAGAATAATTTATAGACAGAGTGTCTCTCTCAGTGGACTTGCTGGTGTAGTTTCATTGGAAGGATCTAGGGGAGGGTTGTGGGCCATTGAAGGAGGAAATTGGCAGATGGCCATTGGATCAATTAATCCAACATGTGGACCTGATCTTTTGACAATAACCACCGAAGGGTATGAGTCTGTCTCCTTACTGCAGTTAATGAATAATTCTCTTAATATATATGGGTTGAGACTTTGTAGGCACTTGGTTGAACGCCCTTTATGTATGGAAACTGTTGATAAGTGTTTGGGGGATGCTCAGAGGGACAAAAGCACTGTACATGATGTAGTGTGTGTCAGTGGCTCTACCAGAACTCCCAAGGTCCAGCAACTTTTACGGGACTTATTGAACGGGAAGGAGCTCTGCGAGAGCATCAATTCTAATGAGAACGTTGCCTGGGAGTTGTTCGATAAAATGGCTGAAGAGACTTGTGCTCAAGATTTTCGCACTTGCCTGCATAATTTCGATTCGACAACACCACCCATCTTCGGACATCGATCCATCTTTTTTGAACCATTCTCATTAAAGCTTCGTTCTCTTTTCCTGGCCTTCAAAGATTCTCACAAGGTTTTTTATGGCGGTAAAGTTTCTTATAGAATGTAATAACAGTAGTGCTCTCTGGGATCTGAATTCTTTTTTCAAAATTATTGGTGGCTTCAGAGGACTTTTCCTTCTTGGTGACTCATACCTTGTTGCAGGTACAGATGGTGTGGCAACTAAACTTAAGCTTGCATTTGAAACTGGACTCCTTGAAACTACTGGGACTGATCGGGTTGCAATGAGTGTTAATGACATCGTCACTGCTGGAACAAAGCCATTATTGGCATCTCGATTATTTTGCCACTAACCACCTTGATGTTGACCTTGCTGAAAAGGTTAGAAAGGGCACTGTTGCTGGTTGCCAACTATCTGATTGCACCCTGTTAGAAGGCGAGACTGCAGAGATGCCAGATTGTGGTGTTAATCACCAGTTAATAGAATTACTACTAATTGGTGCCCCTTCACCTGAAAAGAAACTAAAGCTTATGAAAGAAATAGATGAAGGGCATGAGTTAGATTGGGATTCAGTGGAGATGGATTCTTCTTTCTGGACCATCGAGTATGATATAATGCACCTAACACTGCAGAAGAGGGATAAAGTTTTGGTAGGTATGACTTTTGCTCCCCAGTTGCTTGATATATTGCCACTTAATGGTGTTTTCTGGCCTTTTGATTAAGGAAGAGAAAGAAAACTTGTGGGAACTATTTGTAAGAACCAACATAACGCCGATTCCATGGGAGCTGGGAAAAATCAGCATGATGTGGACAAAGCTTTCTATAAGGAGCTGGGTACTCACTGTGTTGATATATAGATGTTGGTGATGAGATTCGTACCTCACAAGACTCTAGTTTTACTTCTGAATAAAATTGATCTTGTTCCTAGATAAGCTGTTGAGAAGTGGCTCAAGTATCTTAGGGAAGAATTACTAGCATTTTCATTTAAGTACAGTACTCAACAGCAAAGATCAAGCTTAGGGTGGAAGTCGTCATCCAACGCAGCAAAACCAAGCATTCTTCTGCAAACGAGGGATTGTACAGGGGCTGAAACTCTTATTAAATTGTTGAAGAATTACTCAATAAACCATGAGATCAAGAAGTCAATTATGGTGGGTATTATTAGCCTACCCAATGTTGGTAAGAGTAGTCTCATTAATAGTCTGAAAAGGTGCTATGTCACCAACGTTGGTGCCACTCCTGGATTTACAAGATCAATGCAAGAAGTTCGGTTAGGAAAGGATGTCAAATCGCTGGACTGCCTTGGGGTTGTAATGCTTAGATCTGAACCAAATAAGGCCAATCTTTCCATAGTGGGCCAAAAAAATGATTTGCAAAAATATGGTGCTGTTGCTGTGATAAGGAAAATCTTCATTTTTTACCCTGGTGGTGGGATAATTGTGGGCAATGATACAACACCTTGTGGACAAGGTGCTTCTATGGGGGATGGTTTGTCACAATCCACGAATGAAGTGCTTGGGCCATGGACCTTGGGCCAGTTTAATTCCAATTACAATTGTTTTTATTTTAATTTAGCAAGTTATTTGGACTACAATGTAGCTAGTGGGCTTGGGCCCTTAGTTTTATTTTCTTGTATGCCTTTAGTTGTGTTAGCCTGGGCCCATGTAGGGGTCATCTTCTTTATGTACGAGCCAAGGGCTCTAGGGCTGATCTATCCAGAAAGTTAATAAAAATTCCTACTTCCTTTCTCTTATCTTCTTCTTCATTTGTTCTATGGAGGTGCTCCCCTCAAAGTGAGCAACTTCAGTCTATTTTTCTTTTAAGTAATCAGAGGTGTGTTACAACATAATAGATAGGATATGGAGTAGTCGTAAATAAACAACAAAGCAAGATTTTACTGCACATAACAAAATCAAGGAGCAGCAAAACAAAACAAAAAAATCACTATCAACAGGAGTGCAGTCACATGCTAAAGACTGCCAAGAATGAAGCAATACGGTCACAATTTCATCAAATACTAACAAAGACGAGTAATAGACCCACCTGCCCAATTCAATGCATCGCCGGCCTTCTATCCATGAACGGTGCTGAACCAAAAATTCTGCAAAAGCAAATGTCCCAGGCCAGAGTAAATTGGCATTCAACTGGTGAAACGAAAATTCCCGGATGAACAACTCCTACATACAAGCAAACGCATGGGTAGTGTAAGAACAGGAATATAACCCCGTTTAAATGCCCAGTTGGCTAGCTAGCTATGTGGAAGTGCAGGTTTGCATTTTCACTTATGAACTCCCAAAGAAGGAAAAAGAAAATGCCCTAATGGGTAGAATTTTCGCACCAACAAACCAAACCCAATTTAGCAAATCAATCCAAATTAACAGTATTGATCATGTAAAGGAATAAGCTTTACCATTCCGGGAAATTCATGCCTCCTCTCCTCGTAGCTTTGCTGAGCCTCTGTCTTCTCATTATCTACGAGGAAATGGGCAGGATTTGTAATTGATATGAAACGAACAGAGCGAGAGAGCTATGCAATCATTAAAAATAAAAATAAAAAGAGCGCGACAGAGTACGAGAAGAAGTGTCATCTTCGTCGGGGAAAAGCGAGGATGGAGAGAATAAAGCTATGTCCATTCTCTGGCTTATTTTTCGTTCTTTTTCTTTCAATCCAGGCTGCCGCTACAGACCAGAGAGACCAGACCTAGCCAACGCTTCCTCCTCAGTTTCCTTCCTGGCCCCGCACTCCGTGTATTTGACGCCAACGCCGAGGAACCCAGGGAACGAAGTAAATACGAAAACGACATGCCGTTTCGCCACCACAGGATCTTCTGCCCGTCATGATGATGTGATTTTGTTCTCTACTTTCGTGTTCGCTGATTTCGTAATTCATCGGAGTGAGTTAAAATTATGACGGCATTCGCTGTGAAACCGAGTAGGTTTGAGTTTAAGAGTTCAATTTGAAATCTAATTACTAGATTGGCTGTGAGTTTTTCGTTTAGTTTGGATACATAAACAGTTTTATCTCATCTCATTTTATCATTATAATTTTTTTAAATTTTCACACAAAATATAATAAATAATTCAAAATTTTCAAAAATTTTAAAACAATAATAATATAAAAAAATCATCTCATCTTATCTCAATATCCAAACTACATTATAAGCATTGGCTGGTCTTTTTGATTGGTTCAAATCTGTGCTAGGCATCAGTGTTGCATAGAATGGATGGAATTTTTTTAAAATACTCATGATGGCATGGGTCTATTGGGTTTCTATTGAAAATAAGATTGTGGCCCTGGAATTTCGTAGGAAATACTAAAAGAATAAATTAATAAAGTTAGGAACTTCATGTAAATCACAGTGACTAAATTGGTAATTGAAAAAAGTAAGCATTGTCAAAAGCAAAGGATTGCTTGCAATTCCCTACCCTATTGCAGGCAATTCAAGCAGAACAATGCAGGCAATCATGTCTCTCCAGTTGCTTGGCTACCTCCCATTTTATTTTATTACAAGATTCTTCTCATTTTAGATTTTTTCTTACAAGAGTTTGATTTTGACATTATTTTGTGACCTTCAAGTAGTTAAGGTCCACATTGAGCAAGCTATTCAAATCCATCCAACAAATCCTTTCCTTAAGATATGTTTGTTATATGAAAAACACTATATGCAACTGGGAGGGAAGCCGTGGGGGAACCGTTGCCCGCCGTGGGGGAACCGTTGCCCCCATGGAAAATGAAATGGTGCATTTTGGTCCCCTTTTTTCTTCCCTCCTTCTTCACCTTCCTCCCTTTGTCTTCAACAAGCTTTGTTTTCACTCTTACCTCCATTCCTCTCTAATATCATCTTGATTTCAACTTCAACAAAGGTTAAGCTCGGTGGGACCTGAATCTTCCACAACAAGTTTTGTTTGAGAAATGAATGCTTTTTTAATATTGGAAAAGACATTACTTGATTGCTTTTGATAAGTTTCGAGCGAGAGATAATAAAAAGATGGCTGAGATGGATTTCTAATTAGAGAGGCAATTTTGATTGCTTCTAAAAAAATATGGTTGAGATGGATTTCTAATTAAATGGGTGGTTTTGATTGCTTATGATGATTGTGTGCCATTTACACTTGCTTGAGATCCCAACAAAAGTGTACTAGTTTTGGAGTTATCAATAGAATAGAAGTCAAGCAATAAGAGAACCTAAGTTCCTTAAGGTGGGAAACCAATGACAAGCGTCCTCATCCGAGCCCCACCAGGCTACACCTTAGTTGAAACTCCCTCATTGTCACACCCACAACCCATCTCCCTCCCTCTTCAAAAAGCTTCGTTTTCAATCAATTTTTTATTTTTTTCATATTATTTTTTTAATATATCTCAACTAACGTGGCAAGCCGATTCCCCCGAGATTCCCCACCCCCGGTTGCCTGTAGCAAAACTGTTGTTATATACTACACTTATACCACCATCATGTGAATATGGTATTATCTATTAACTACTTGAAACATAACATTTTTCTTTCTCTAAACATAATATTTTCTTTCTCCAAACATAATAATAATGGACTCATGAAACATGGAATACTTGACATTGCGTTTGAAGAGAAAAAATTGAATTTAAAATTTCATAATTCAAATCAATCATGATTTCAAATTCAAGAATTTTAAAAAAATTTAAAATTCTTATATGGCTTTAGTGCAAACCCAAATAAAAAATTTAGAGAAATAATATTTACAGTCGTGGTTATGCAAGTGCCGTACAGTATATTTGAAAAGAGTGAATTAATACGGGAGTTACATGGAAAAAAAAAATAACTTTTTAATCATGGACCCTACTCTTTTTCAAAACGATTGTGCTGTGTTTACACACTCTATGACTGCATGTAACATTACTCAAATATTTAATATATGAACCAAACAGGGGATTTAGATTTCAAGGACTCAAATCCAAATTCGCCTTCTCAAATCCAGCCATCCAACACACGATAAAGGGTAAGATGTTTAACTGGATGATGATAAATGCAACTTTGGGGCAAAATCATCTTAAAACAAGTCCCAGTATGCTGAAATCCAGAACACGTTAATCAACTCAAACAACTTTCATAATCTTCCTTAGCACGCAAAGGCTTTCTTCTATTCAGCCTTTCTAATACCTTTTCGAACTAAGTACAAGACAATATAAACACAAAATTATAAATCGTAAAAACGGATGGCTCATACAACTTTTTTGTGCTTGATGGCTAGATTACATCAAGGGAAAATTATCAAAACCCCGTTCCCACGTGTGCTGCTCAAGCCAATATATATAACACAAGTTAAACAAAGGAATAATACATAAACAGAGAGAGAGAGAGAGAGAGAGAGAGAGAGAGAATAAACAGTTGCGGCATTCGCAGCACCCACCACGCCATTCTCACTGCAGCAACCCAATTCAACTGGGATGATATCTGCCTATTTCTCTGACCTTCCAAATCAGACCTTTCACGTAGAACAGAAATAGGCTATACACATCCGACATGAAATCGCTCCAAAAGAGAGAATTAACTGAAAATCTGACGCCACCAGGTGGGTGCATGCTCTTCTAAGCAAAACATACCTTAAGTAGAAAGTTGAAACCTGCCACTGGGTTTTCTTCTTCTCCATCCCTGAAATTTTGAAGGAAATATGTAAGATCCTCAGGTTCAGGCAAGGCACAACACGTGCTTTCAAAAACAAGGAAAAACAAAAGTTTCAGCACAGGAAGCTTACAAAAGCAGCGTAATACACAAAGGTCAATCCCGCAAGACAAACAAAGGCAGTTTGAAACACGTTGTACCTGCAAATGCAATGATTAATATTCCAAGCAAAACAGTAGTATACCTGCCAAATCAGAGTTAATCAGTGCTAAGGGTGTAATCAGTCCGGTCCCGAGGGGTTTCACAGACCGATAATTTCAGTCCACCCTTTTTCCGGACCAGACCGTTAGCCATCGTTCCGGTTTGGCCCATATGAGCTAGGAATATTTTTTCTTCTTTTCTTTTTTTGGCAGATAAATTAATCAAACAATTAATTAAATTAGTAAAATTTATTAAGTGAGCTCTTTAATATTGATTATGTAACTAACTCAATAAAAAATAATTATTTATAATTATTATAACCAACTTATTACTTTAGTATTCATAATAACCTATATTAAAATTCTAATATTTTATATATAGTTAATGAATATTAAATAATTTCATTGTCCATTGATTATTCATGCTTACTTGCAATTTAGATATCTTAATTAGGTGTAAATAGTAGAGTATGTATCTCCATATAATAACATATATTATTATATAATTTATCATATGATATATTAGTTAATTGATAACATATATTATTTTACATTTTATATGGTCAATGGTGATAGATTAGATGAAAGTTACATAATTAACTTATACAACTATTATATAAAATAATATTATATATATGAAATATTCAAAATATTTATATGTAAACATTTCGGTCTAGTCCAGTCCAATCCAAAAAAACCACACGTCGGGACCAGACCGAAAACCGAATTTTTCAGACACCATGAACCACGACCAGCCAACATGATTTTCGGTTCGGTCCAGTCAATTTTTCTGGTTTGGACCGAAAAAATTTCACCCCTAAACTCAGTGCATTATAACCATTATAACTCACTTGTACAAATATCTAATTCCACGAAGTGATTGCAGCGTGTGGCCAAATATTTCCTGTGCTGCAGTTGCTTGAGCATAGTACGCAAATGCTGTGGAGCAGAACTGTATCACACTGAGATAGGAGAACAAAAAAATTAAGACGATTTTCCATGTAACTGCCTACAGGCATTTTAGAGGGTAATTATTTCTTTAAAGGCATTTCTTACCATGTCAATTTGATTCATAGGAAAAAAATATGATATCTAATCTTAAAAGCAAAAGCGAAATTGCACATTCAACAATGTTATACAATTGATGGAGTTAAAAACTATACGTGGCAAGTTTCATGGTACACAGTAAAATACTTCAACAATAAGTGGGATTAGAATTGGTTATTAAAGTTTCTACTTCAAATATGCAAGTGGAAAATTAAAAGGATCAAAGATACTAACCTGATGGAGCAAAGAAGAATAAGACCAACGTTAAATAGAAAAGAGTTCATAAGAGTGGCTCCCCACCTGTGAACAGATTATAATTAAATTGATGAGCCACAAGTGTCGGGCTACAGAAAAATAAAACAAAAGCAAAATGCTAATTCTGCAAGAGTCATTACTTCATGGGGTGGATAGTAATAAAAACTAATCTCAGACCAAGCATCATTGCCCCAGCAATCACCGCAAGCAGAAGGTAAAAGCAGAAGAACGCAAATGCTGCAGTACCCAGAAGACCTGAGGTAGTAGCAGTGTATCATAATATTTTTTTTTTTATAAGTATCATAAGTAAAAATAGAATGTAAAAGGAAAGTGATATATTTATTATTTTTAAAATAAAAATCCAAAGTTACCCCAGATATCATCCAGCTTGATGAAAACTTCATTCAGAAAAGGAGAAAGAGGAGGGTTTATCAACAGATATATGACAATATGTGCAACCCAAGCAACCGAAACAATCAACCTGATACAAAAGCAGTAAAAATCCTTAGGAAGACTAAGACGTATCATTGTCCAAATCATAATACTGAATGAGCATCAAAAAATATGCATACCAGAATATAAGTAAATAAAAGAATGGCTGCATCTATATCAAATTCGAAACAATCATGCAAAATTCACTTCATCCCAATCGGGTTATAAATCCTACGATCACCGGATCATTATCTATTGTCCATCATATAAAGCTCAAAAAATAATAAAAACATTACATAAAGTTTTCGCTCAATACAATCGGCAGTTCCTTCAATAGAAAAGAAGCCATGGTATTCATCCAGATGATAACGTATAGTACAAAATACAAATACTTACCCCAAAATTCCCAGCACAAGTTTAGCCAAGTACCCAAGAATAGTCATTGCCCACGAAGTCTCAGCCTGAATCAAAGACATAAATTACCAGCAGTAGAAAAAAATCAAAAGCAACAGGTCAAAAAAATTGAAAACCATCACCTTTTCTCCTTGAGGGTACATCTCTTCAAGAAGCTTCACATCCTCTTCCAACTGGAGCAACTCCTGCAGATCCCAAAAGTGGGAAGAAATCCCTCAAAAGAGTTTAGTACATATTTGTTTCCCCTAGCACAACCAGAATAACATGCATAGAAGCCTTGTGTAACTAAAGCTTGGGGATTCTCAAGGATCCAAACATGATATGTGGTACTTACTGCGTAAAATATAAACTCAACTGCCAAGTGTGAAAACAAAATTTTATAAATACCAAAGGTTTAGATCTACCTTTTCTACTGCCTTCACATTTTTACGCCACTTTCGACCCTTGGAACCACTTTTTTCTTCTTGACGGAGGCTGTCAGCTGCTTTCTTCAGTTCTCTCGCTTTTTTACCTAATTCTGTTGCTTCCTACAGATATATCAATAGCACTATCCATAACCAACCACAACCCAGAAATAAATCATGGAAGCGCTTCACAAACCAAAAAACGTAGGCACATGTAGACACTATATAATGCACGGCCAAGAAGCACCTTGATATACTGTGAGCGAGTGATAACAGCCTTTGGACGCCTGATGAATGCAAAGATAAGTCCCAAAGGCAGACAAGCAATACCAACTCCACCAAATATCTGTATATATTAACAGTAGTAAATGTTTAAACTATTGGTAAGTACGTAAAAGAAAGAAGATGAAATGATCTTGCTCTAAAAAAGGCTGAATTTGATTAAATGTGACATTTGTTCCTAGGGACCACTACAAAGGTAACAAAACTTGCAGATAAATCATCAGAGTTTAATGAGATTCTTCAAGTGTATAAACAACACAACTCATATCTCAAATAATCATAGATAATAGATATAGAAACATGATGCGGGCAGTTTCAACTTTAAAATTACATCTATGTCTAATTACTAGAGACAGTTTCAATAAAGAGTGATGCATTCAAAATTTTAAGGAATGAGCTTACAGCAAAAAGTACAGATCCGACAATGGTAGCAAGAGCGACAACATATTCTGGAAATGTAGTGCGCATGGTCCATGTTTTCTCTGAAGAAGCACTTGCAGAATATGCAGAGCACTGTAAAGAGCGGGATATAAAGCAAGGACAAAAAATGCACCAGAATGAGAAAGAGGTTTATTAACTACTACACGCAAGTAGTATGCCATATGATAACGTTAAAAGCAGAAAAAGAAATAAGAAAAAGAATAGTTTCTCAAAAAAAATATAACTAATCCAGTAAATAGGAAGCTAGACAAGGGAAGCAGGACCTGGTGTGTGCCTCCAATACACTGTTGACTACTAGAGAAGTCCCACGTACTAGGGAAGGAAGTAGTGGTTGAAGAAAGGTGCATAACAGTGAAGTCCACCTTTCCAATCAGTCCTAATTATCATCAATTGAAGGTTAGATGGTTGAAAGAAATCCACACAGACCGTTGCAACTTTCGACTCCACACTGACTCACGACAATTTCCAACCTGGCCTTTCTCA
The DNA here is from genome assembly GCA_011037825.1 of Carya cathayensis. Classification (NCBI taxonomy): domain Eukaryota; kingdom Viridiplantae; phylum Streptophyta; class Magnoliopsida; order Fagales; family Juglandaceae; genus Carya; species Carya cathayensis. The sequence goes on along the minus strand of QGSO01000195.1, from coordinate 1,247,571 downwards.
AGTGAAACACAATGCATTGAAACAACGTACATACACAAAAATGATGAAAAGGGGACCTAGAACCAAATAGAAATGAATGTTATTTTAACAATCATGGTACAAGAGCTGAAAACCAACCAAATTCAAGAGTGCCAGACTCAGATAGCTTTAGAAAGGTTTGCAATAACTTAATTGTGATCAGAAATAATCGTCAACTATCAAAATTCGATCAATGTAGCTCAAATTAACAACCGCTTCAGTTTTGACTAACCGAATAAAATGCCAAGCACGAGACCGCAAACGACCGCCGTCGTCGCAACCCAGAGCAGCGCGCTTTTGATCCTCTTACCAACACTCCTGCACGCATATACCAACATCGCACCCAAAAAGACAAAAAAATAATTAACGAGATTTCCTCGAAAAATTATATGATATAATAAGAGCATTTGAAGCCCTAGAGATACCCACTTTTCCTGATCCCCTTCGTAGTAGAACATGGCGAAGGGAATAATGAAGAATACCAGCACGGCGTCTAGAATGTAGATAGCTAGCCACAGATCCTTCATTGGCAGGGTGAGATTACAGGCGCCATTGTATATCGAGTGCCGACACGCCTGCCTATTCGCCACGTCGGCCGGTAACATAAGTATCGAAATCGCGGCGACGGAGAGCCCCAAAACGACGACGAATTTGGGGAAATATGCCTGGTTCGCGTCGTCGGGATGCTGGTAGTTGACGAGAAGGTAGACATTGAAGATGAAGACGAGGATGCACACGACTATGGCAACGATTACGAGAGCGAGATTGAAATCGCCCATCGTTTGGAGCTCCCGAATCGAAGTGATCGAGACCTTGGGGCTTTTTCCTCTTTTTTTTTTTTTTTTTTCGGGGGCTCTGTAGATCTGGCTTTTTTGTTATTTATTTTTTATTTTTTGGAAAGCTAAAGGTGACGAGAGAGAGGCTCCGGCGAAGGAAGGGGTATGGCTCCGGTGAGCTGTAACTATAAGAGAATCTGAATGACGTTTTATTCTTATTCAATTATAAACGAGCTTTTTTAAACTTAAAATAAAAAAAATTATAAACGAGCTTTGTTATCAAGTCTAGATATTACGTTTGATATATTATATATATATTTTTATTTTTTTATTTAAAATTTTTTTTTTGATTTATTGTTTTTAAATTAATTAAATTATTTTACTCATTATTTATATACTAAACATTTGATAAAAGGAAAAAAAAAATTTTTAAATGTGATATGTAGTGTATGGACTTATCTTTAAAATCTTTCTCTATAAATTATTGTATCGTTGAGGGTTTTATACTTGAGAAAATTTGCCAATAGTAATGTGCCGATCTACTAGGCAACAACAACAATGGAATGTAATGCCAAAATGCTCGGTTGGTTAACGAATCTAAAGTCAAGCCAAATTCAAATAAGGTTGTTGGAGCTTAATTAGTATATATGTTTATTCGGCTAAAACTCGAATAAAATTTGAATATATTTATTTAAATTTGACTAGCTAACTATTAATATATTATTATTAAATATAAATGATTAATGCATTACTAGATGTTAGGGAGAATTTTTGTTAGGAGCCTATAGCCCATGCCGATAGCCGAAGCCCATCAACTTTCATCGGCCCCATGAGTCAAGGTGTCACTAGTCCAAACATGCGAAGGTCTCCCCCTAGTAGATCGGGACGAGCCCCTAAGCCATGCGGATCAAAGGCAACTACCCACTTTGAGATGGGACATTATTGTAACAACGCAGGAAACCTCGGTCAAAGGAAAGAAAGAGAAACACGCCAAGAAGAAGGAACGGAACTGAGCAGTAACGCCAGAAGATCATGCCTCATTAAATGAAGATATCAAACAATCACGCCGCATTAAATAACTGACACCAAGAGACCATGTCCCATTAAAAACAGCATGGTGGTGAAGGCTTTGGGAGAGGCCTCCCTCTTCCCCAGAACGCAGGGTATGGCCTCCTGAATTAAGGGGCTAAGTATAAAGGGACACCCAGAATCACGAGGTAGGGGAATCGATCCATGATAGCAAACTGTTATTAGACTTTCGTATTTTTTTTTTTTTAAGCATTTTCTGGAGGAGATGACTGACTTAGGCATCGGTCCTCTAAGACTATGAGAACATAATAAATATATTAAATAAAGCAACTTATAAATAAATTAATAATATATAATTAATTATATAAAATACAATTTAGTTGTCTACTATAGCGAAGGTAAAATAACAAGGCTAATGAAATCTTGGAGAAGTGGGGTAACTTTTGGTTTCACTAAGGTTGAACAAAAAGAGATTTCTCTTGATATAACTGCATCAATTGCTGATGCAGTGGTTAGGAGGCAAGGGAAATAAAGTTTGATTGGTCTAGTTATCTTTGGCAGATCCATCAACAGGGAAGCTTTCAAGGCCAGATGGTGAAGGTATGGAAACTAAAGGGTGGAGTGGTGTTCAAAGAAGTAGGTGCCAACATGTTTTTGATTGAGTTTCATAATGATGTGGATCTACAAAAGGTGCAAAAAGGCAGGCCATGGTCTTTTGTTCGAAACCTAATATGCCTTAACACATTTGACAGTAGATCTGCTCCAAAAGACACAGTGTTCAATAAAGAATTCTTGTGGATTCAAATTTACAATATTCCTTTTGGTGGCATAGCAAGAGATGTAGGGGTGCAAATTGGCACAATGGTTGGTGAGATGGTAGAAGTTGATGTTGATGAAGAGAGTATCGGATGGAGAACTTATCTAAGGGTAAAAGTTACTATCAATATTCACAATCCCCTTATGAGAGGCATGCATCTTAACATGGCTGGGAACAAAGTATGGATCTCTTTCCTCTATGAGAGACTGTCATCTTTCTATTTAAAGTGCAACATCATAAAACATGGGGAGATTGATGTTTAGTGGATTCTAACACAGTTTCTTTGCATGGTAACTCTAAACACCAGTATGGGGTGTGGCTCAGAGCCCCAAGCTCAAGGGACATGTCCAAAAATAGTCGGTTTGGCTATGGACTCAAGGAGCAAACATGCTCTCAATCACCAGATATACATGGAGAAGATGATGACGTGGTAGGGATTAAGGCCAATTATGGAAAGGGAGTAGGCAGAGCAGAAGTTGTTGCAGAATCAAGGGATAATTCCATGAAGTCAAGAGATGATCAAGAAACTTACCATGGAGAGTAGCCAATAGTAACCAAAGATCATGTATCCCATAAGGAAGGTGGATATTTCAATGAGGAGCCATCACATGAAGATAATGATCATTTGTTTAAGGAATTATCGAAATCTGGGGACACCTATATGGTAAGTGTTTAGGAAGGCAACCTAGAGAAGATCTATCATCTAGTCACTTGTGTTTTGAGCAATTTTAAGGAGAATGACTTGCACATGACCAATTCTACTAAGGCAACAAAATGAAAGAGGAGGGCACATGATAAACAAGTTCAGTATATTGATGTTCATACTTCTAAGCAAATAGGTCCTGTTGATTAGGTGAGTCACAAGCTTGGTAGCAAAAGGTCTAGAAGAGGGGGGGAGGGGGAATGGAAATAACTCTGGTGCTAAGAAAAGCAAATGCTTGTTGAATGAGGATGAGTATGAGGAGGTTACCAATATATTGGCAGTGGCTGGTCTCTAGCCTTGCCAACCTCAACTAGTCTGTTAAAATGGAACTGCCAAGAGTTTGGAAACCCTTAGTCAGTCAGATTATTTAGTCTTTTGACTAAGGAAAAGTACCCCAACATGGTGTTCTTGGTAGAGACTAAAAGTTCTAAGATCCATATGGAGGAAGTTAGAAGAATTTTGAAATTTGATAGTTGACTTATTGTTGAAAATGTGGGCCGTTGTGGTGGACTTGCTTTAAAGTGGAAATCTAAATGGAGTGTCAGAATTTGCAACTACACCAGATGGCATGTCAGTGCAACAATTCAAAAGGGTGAGAATGGACCTATTTGGATGTTCATGGGGTTTTATGGGAATCCTAACACTTCGAAAAGGGATGATAGTTGGGAGCGTCTGAAATATCTCAAACCTCCATCATCTATGGCTTGGTTATGCATAAGTGACTTCGATGAGATTACTTACTAGAGTGAGAAGGTGGGAGCAACCTATAGACCTTATAAACAGATAGAGTCTTTCAGATAGGCTCTTGATTTTTGCTCTCTTAATGACTTATCTACCTCGGGCCAAAAGTTCACATGGTCTAATAACAAACATGGAAGGGAATTCACTAAAGAGAATTGATAGAACCATGGCAAATCAAGAGTGGAAGAATTTGTTTCCAGATGCTATGTATAATGTGCTGCCTGCTGTTAAGTCTGATCATTCTCCTCTTCATATCACATGGCTAGGAACTTTATAGGGAGGAGGAGGTCGAATGCTATTTTCAAATATGAGGTAGCTTGGGCTTCAAGGGAGAAATGTTCTAAAACAGTAGAAACAGCTTGGTGTAAAGGGACAATAGGAAATGATGGGGCTTCTATGATAAGGAACAAGCTAGCAAACTGTCAAGTAGCTCTCCAAAAGTGGAATACTGTAAGAATTAGACATGATTCAAGAGTAATCAACAAGAACTTGTCTATCATTGGAGAACTTCAAAAGCATGAAACTGGTGATCATATTGACAAAGTTAAGAAGCTACAACTCTAGGTGGAACAGTCACTAGCTAAAGAGGAAACTAAATGGAAGCAACAAGCCAAGCAACACTGGCTGAAAAACGGTGATAGAAATACTAAGTTCTTCCATATGCAAGCCAATCAGAGGAGGAAAACAAATGCCATCAAAATTATCCTAGACCACAATGGAGTATTGGTCGCTGAGCAGGATCAAATTGATAATGTGTTTACAGGTTTCTTCTCTAACCTTTTTACCTCCTCTAATCCCATTGAAACTGGGAGAAGTTTGCATGGTTTGGTCCCAAAGGTCACTCATGATATGAATCTTAGATTAATGAGGCAATGCACTGAAGAGGAAGTTAGGGAGACAGTTTTTCAAATGAATCCATTGGGATCCCCAGGTCCTGATGGCTTCCCAATTCAATTCTATCAAAATCAGTGTGAGGTAGTTGGGAAGGATAACTATCAAAACTAGGGTGGGACCCTTAATGGTATTAATGATACCTTCATCACTCTCATTCCCAAAATGAAGAAACCAAAAAAATTGACTGACTATATGCCTATTAGTTTGTGCAATATGTAGGGGAGTAATGGGTCTGATTCGGTCTTATTTTGTACAATTTTTGGAACCGAACCATTTACAACGGTTTTGTATTTTCAAGAACCAATTCCACATCAATTACCTTCATAAACTGATACTTTTAGTTTTACTAGTTTCGGTCTGGTTCGGTCCAGTTTTCTGGTTTTAGTATAACTATATTATTATAAGTTATAGAAATTTAATATAGTATTAGTATTTCCTATATTAAATTTCTATATGAAAGTTATTTAATATAGTACTATTATTAATATTAAATTAATAAGTACTAGTATAATATAGTACTAGTATAGTATTAATATTAATATAGTACTAGTATTAATATTGTACTATATTAATATTATTATATAAAAGTGATTTAATATAGTATTAGTATCACTAATATTATAGTGATTTAATATAGTAGTAGTATTAATATACATTAGCATACTAATTTATACCAATTAATTAAAGCGAAATGTAATTACTATACTAATATATATTAGTATTACTAACGTATTATGTATTTTATCAAAAGGATTTAAAGAAATATGTTGAGAATTTATTAGGCATAAAAATGTAATTGATATATAATTTTTATATTAATAACATATGATCAAAAAAATGTTCATGTTTAATATTATAATTTTATGTTATAAATTATAATATAAAATTATTTCATATATAATTATATATTATATATAAAAGTCATATATAATATTTTATATAATATTAAAAATTAATTATATATAAATACGAACCGGTCCGGTCCCGAAAATCCTAGAATCGGAACTGGAACGATTCTATCCGGTTTGTGAAATCATGGAACCAGTATCGGACTGAACCGGTCCAAAACAGGACCAACCAGTCCGGTCCGATCTGGACTGGTTTTCTAGTTTAAACTTTCACCCCTGGCAATGTGATTTATAAAATATTTTCAAAAACATTGGCTAATAAGCTTAAATCAGTGCTACATGAGATCATCTCTTTGAACCAAAGTATTTTTGTACTAGGAAGGCTTATCACTGACAACATTGTAGTGGCTTATGAGACTCAGAAAACAGGTTTTATAGCTCTTAAGCTTGACATGAGTAAATCTTATAATAAAGTTGAGTAGGGCTTTCTTAAAGTAGTGATGATCACATTGGGTTTTAATCAAAGATGGATCTCCCTCATTATATCTTGTATTACATCAGTGTCATATTCAATATTGATTAATGGAGAGCCTCAAGCAGCTTTCAATCCTTCTAGGGGCCTTAGACAGGGAGATCCCCTCTCACCCTGCTTGTTTATTATTTGTACAGAAGCTTTGTCTTCTCTATTATCTCAAGCCAAGGCTAGTTGTAGTATTACTAGTATTCCAATTGGAAGGGGCCCAATTAGCATCAATCACTTATTTTTTTTACATATGACAGTCTTCTCTTTTGCAAGGCTAATGCTGAAGAATGGTACAGGATTTCTCAGATCCTAGAAACTTATGAATTGGCTTCTAGACAAGTCCTAAACAAAGAGAAGATCTCTACATTTTTCAGCAGGAACACACCTAAATCTACTCAGAGGAATATTCTAGGTATTGTTGGGGTCAAATCTTCAATTTCTTTTGAGAAATACCTTGGACTTCCTGCTACGGTAGGAAGATCAAAATATGCTGCATTTCATTTTCTTATTGGCAAAACTTGGGCATGGATTTCAAATTGAAAAACAAAATTCCTTTCAGCTACTGGTAAAGAGGAGCTTTTGAAGGCTGTTTTTCAAGCAATTCCCACTTATGCTATGGGAATTTTTCTCCCTCCTCTATCTATTACTCAAAAACTTAACAAGCTCCTGAAAAAATTCTTGTGGGGTTATAATTAAGATTACTCGAAGATTCAGTGGGTTAAATGGAACCAGGTGAGCCATTCCAAGGACTAAGGTAGGTTGAGTTTTAGAGATTTTGTGATACCCCGCTTTTACGTGTATTTTTATTGAATGAGTATTTTAATTAATTAAAATATTGGTTCTTTTGTTTTAAATTCATCGAATTTTAATTGGATTTATTTAGTTGTAAAATTTATTTTGAGGTGCTTTATTAACATTAATTATTTTTTTGTATTTAAATTACTTTTTAAATTAAATTAATTTATTTTTGGGCTTTAAAATTATTGTGTTTTAGATTTTATTATTTTATTTTATTTAATTACTGCGTTTGAATTATTTTATTTAACTTATTATTTTGAAAATAGTTTTCGTTGGATCAGTTTCTTGACCCAAAATGTGAGGTTTGGGCCTCATTTTTTTTTCCCATCTTTTTTTTTCTCTTTTCCTTTTTTCTTTTCTTTTTCCTCTTTTTTTTTCCTTATTTCTTCTCTTTCTTCCCACTTTTCTTCATGTTTCTCACTCCTCTCCAGCGCGTCATACCCCTTCTCTTCCCGTTGGAATTTTCGTTCCGCCCTGCTTGCTGCTGTAGCTTACAACACTCCCACCGTTCGACTCCCCACCGGCCAGGGCACCTACCTACCAAATTTCAGCCCCAACCGAGCCACTGTTAAGCCGCACGAGCTCCTCCAAGTCGCAGCGTTCAAGTGCTCAAGCACCGCCTTCGTGCAACCACCGGCCATCATCTCTTCACCACATCATTACCGGCCCTCTAGCATCCCAAACCACCCATCCCCAACTCCGATTTGTCGCCGGTGAAGCTCAATCGCCTCCACTTCCGATTTGGTCATTTTTTACTTCTACCACCATTTTTACCGCTACCCACAGCCAACCATCATTTCCACTAGTTTCAGTAACACCTCTAAGTCATTTCCTATTAATCTCAAGTCTTAGTTTGTTCCCATTCAAAAGTGGGTATTTTATGACCCATGGCCACAGTGTATTTTACACTGTTACGTTGCCTTTCCGCCACCTTTTGCAACTCCTTGATCATTCGAAAAATATTTTATAGCACTGTAAATATTTTCCAAACTTCTTTTAAGATTTAAATATATTTTTGCTATAGCAATACATTGGGATTTGCTTGGTTGTGTAGGACTAAGTCTGAGAAGTCGAGGGTCGGATGAATTTGAGGATGGAGTTATTTATGTTTGGATGATTTGGATTGTTGGACATTTTGTGTCACGTTATTTGCATTGCATGGTGCATGCATATACATGTGTTGGAAATTAAAAACTGGGTTTTCATGTGTAATGGATTTTTTGGGTGCATGTGTATCATGACCCTAAGCCAAGATGATGCATTATCTCGATGGAGCTCTTCTGGTTACTCGGGAGCAGAAAGTACTGAGTGACATCCCTTGGGTTGTCGCTGGGCGACAACAGGATCGGAAGATACGGTAACGCTGTCATGCCGACTCCGTGATCCCTCGCGCTTGCGAGGACTAGAGGATACCTGGTCATGGTACGCGCTGGGTGCGGAGCTAGGTATCACTCATATAGATGTCACATGCGTAATCGTTACCTGCGGTGTGGCATAGAAGCCAGAGTGTGCGGATGATCCCTAAGAGAGATCATGGTGCAGACAATAAAGTGGAAACTGATTCGAGTTTGATTAAAAGATATTTATGGGCCATTTTCTGGGAAAATGACGGAAACTTATAAGTGGATTTTCGTGGACCATTTTCTGAGAAAATTGTGGATTACTTGTTTTGGATCATTATATGGGATAATGGTGAGGAAATATTATAAAGAGATTATTATGGGCCAAAAATGGGATTTTTGGCGTACATTGGAAAAATATTTACTTTTGGAAAATGTTATTTTCAGATCTCATGCATATGTCATCCTATTCATGCATATTATTAAGGTTTTAATGTATTTCTATCTTGTGGGTGTTTGAATTATTACTTACATGTGGTACCGTTTTTGGTACCATAGATTTTGATGCAAATGACGATGAGGCTGAGGCCGAGGAGGCGGCTTCGCTGGTTGACTGATTGGAGTTTTGCTTGTATTATTCAGAAATTATTTCATTGCCTTTAAATTATATATTTTGATTTTATAATGGTACCAGAAATTGTAATACTTTTGAAATACTTCTATTTAAGTGAAATTATATTTAAAATTTCTGGTATTTAGTTGGTTGACTCTAACATAACCGCTACGACTTCTGTTTACACATGTTGCATGTGCACACACTTGGCACTTAGCAATGAGATGCATGACCCTTATTGTCATCGTCCCGACGCCTCGATTCCCACGTGTCCATACGTGAAAGTTGGGGGCGTCACAGATGGTATCAAAGCGGTTCGGTTTTGGGTAAAACCATATGTCCCATAGGTGGAGTACCAGAAAATGTTGAAGGCTTTATTTGAAATTATTTTATTTCTTTAATTTGAGTTGTTTTTATCTAAATGGATTCGATTTTTGTTGATTTGAAATTATTTTAGTAAATTTGAATTTATTTTATTTAATTTGACTTGATTTGAATTTATATTATATTATTTAATTGATTTGATTTGATTTTGTTTTATTTTATTTTGTTTTGTTTTGTCCAGAATTGAAAAGTGGGTTAAGGGTTAAGCTATGGCGGGAGGATGGTACAACTAAGAATGTCATTGTTAGGCTTGAACATTTAGTGTAGTAGGCTTGAACTTTTATCGATGTAGGTTGTTTTAATAATATTGGGGCTTGAAGGGAACGTCATAGTTAAGGCAATTTCTAGAATAGGGAATAAAGTTATAGCTGAGGAGGGGACTAGTTTTAAATTATTTAGGATACTTGAGGTTTTAGGTTCTGTAGAGTTTATAGAATGAGTTTATAGAATGGGAGGGTATAGGTTCGATGAAATTCAAGGATAGTTTTATGAGACATCTAAGATTTGAGGCCCTATAGATTTTGGGAAATAAGTTTATGGAAATTAAGGTGTTAGGTTCGATAAGCTTTAGGGGATTAATTAAATTTCAAGTTTTAAATTTCGCTGATTCGGATAAGCAATTTGGTAGCAATTGGGCTTTAGAACTTACATACCTTATATGGTGAATGTTTTATATTAAGGTCATTGATCTTGAGGATGTCGGAGAGTGAAGCTTATATAGTTTAAGATTTAGAACTGCGGACTTGAAGAGTGATTTATAATAAGATTTGAGTTTTTAGTTCCATAGACTTTGTGCACTAGCGTGATCTATTTGGTGATCGATTAGTCTGTAACCATTAAAAATGGGGTGATCAGAGTGAGTTATTGATATGAAAAGATTTTCAGGAGAGTATTTCTTTGGGGGATTGAAGGTAATGATCTAGTTCGTGTATTTTTCTGAGGACTGATGGTATCGATTTAGTTCAGAAAATGATTATTGTTAACTTGAGGTTGTAGTAGTAGATTTTAGGAAATGATTTTTATCGATTCTAAAGACATAGGTCCACCAGGGTGTTGGAAACAGTAGATTATGTGTAGGTATTGAATGCGATTGAATTTGAGGCTATATGTTCCGCAGAATTTTGGGAATGGATTATTAGCAGGTTTAAGGTCAATCTCGATACAAAACTTTAAGCAATAGTTGTTTGCTGATTTTAAGGGTTTAAGTTGAGCAGATTCAAGAATGATTCATATTGATTTAAGGATATAGGTTCGGATTATGGAAATGGTAGGAATGGATCACTTGTACGTTGGAGGAGTATAGGTTTTAATAAGGATACACGACAAATCGACGCGTAATAGTTGTGAGTGTATGAATTTTGAGAGTGCGGGTCATTGTTCCATTTTTGGCTTGGAAGAAGTGGCTTTGGTAGGTGTTGTAGAGGAGTCGAGACGATAGTATTAAATTCAAGAGATCTTGACCTTGAGTTTTGGTGATTCGATTTGAGTGTATAATCGAAGCGGGTTACCCACTAGAATCATGGTTGGCGATAATTGTTGTGATTATCTTTAGGAATTAATTGTGACTTAAGGTCATCTAGGAATTTAAATTTTTGAGGTACTTTCCCTTGGAGATTGAGTGTTCAGTTGGGAGAATTAAAGACATTGTTAGTTAACTTGAAAGGAGATTGTTGGGCTGACATGTGTGGTGTATGATAAAATCTTGCAAATTGAAGCTTAGGCATCAACGGTGGATAGCATAACCATATTTATGAGGTAATCAAGCATTAGGATCCAGGATGGTAGTGCAATAGTTTTGGTGGATTGGAGATTTGAACAGCATGGCCTGCTTTGAGGTTTAATCATGAAGTGCTATTGAAGGTATTAGTCATGCTAATACTAGCTTATGGGAGTATAAGAAGGTGGGCGAGTTACCAAGAAGGTTTTAGTAATGTTTGGGTGAAATCTATAGTGGTTCGTATTGAGTTTAGTCACTGCCAGATTGGATGGTATTCAGAATTTAGGTGATGAGCTTGGAAGTGTAGATTATCGGGTAGAAGTTATAGGCGCTCTTGCTGGTTGGTTGGAAAGGACTTGAGCCTTTTGGGGCATGTTCCTTGTCTTTAGATGAGGCGGGTGTATTTTGAGAGGATGATACTTGTTTTCATTTTGGGATGCTGAGGTTGATTGGTATTGATTTCTGTCAACGATCATGGATGTATTTTGCGGAATGTTGATTTTAGATTAAGGCAGTGAGAGCCAAATGAGGAATGAGTGATAATTCGTCGTTTTTGGAGGTATATTATTTTCTATCGAAATGTGGTAAAAGATTTTCTTGTTATAGGTGTTGAGTTAGCCTGTACTCAATGATATTAATTTATGAGGACATAGTATTTTTACATTTTGGCCAATTATCAGAGTGCGCACGAAAGCGTGGTTCTTGGAAATAATTAGGTGTTCAAATTTTGTACTAATTTTGAGGAATTAGTAGTGACTCAAAATTTTGAGAATGTACTTGTAATTGGAGAGTAATCTTTGGTTGTGCAAATGATGATTATTGATGATTAACTTGAGAAGTGGTTATTAGATTACCAAGATGTAGTATACAATGAAGGTTTGGAGGTTATAGCATAGGAGTCGATTGAGGTTAGCACAATTTATTGTGGAAATATAGTAATAGTTGGAATTTACTTGGGCGTGGTATTAAGGTTCTTGTGAAAATGGTGATTTCGAATTACATGGCCACCCTAGGAGTACTAGTCGTGATTTGCAATTGGAGTACTAGTGCGAATATAATGGAATCACCCATAGGAGTAGATTTGGGAGAGCTTTACTTGTACTTCCATGGGATTAGTTGATGGTATGTTTTCTCAAATGCGTCCTTAGTTGTATCTTAAATCCTGCTTGGCGTTGATGTTTGACCTCACAAATTTCGAGTACAAAATTTTATTTTAAGGGGAGAGGATGTGATACCCGGCTTTTACATGTATTTTTATTGAAGTAGTATTTTAATTTAATTAAAATATTGGTTCTTTTATTTTAAATTCATTGGATTTTAGTTTGATTTATTTAGTTGTAAAATTTATTTTGAGGTGCTTTATTAACATTAATTATTGTTTTGTATTTAAATTACTTTTTAAATTTAACTAGTTTATTTTTGGGCTTTAAAATTATTGTGTTTTAGATTTTATTATTTTATTTTATTTAATCATTGCATTTGAATTATTTTATTTAACTTGTTATTTTGAAAATAGTTTTCGTTTGATCAGTTTCTTGACCCAAGATGTGAGGTTTGGACCTCATTTCTTTTCCCTATCTTTTCTTTTTCTCTTTTCCTTTTTTCTTTTTTCTCTTTTTTTTTTTCCTCTTTCTTCTCTTTCTTCCCACAGTTCTTTCGGTTTCTCTCTCCTCTCCCGCGCGTCATACCCCTTCTCTTCCTATTGGAATTTTCGTTCCGCCCCAGCCGTTGTCGCTCATCGCCGTGACTTACACCACCCCCACCGTTCGACTCCCCACCAAATTTTAGGCCCAATCGAGCCACCGTTAAGCCGCACAAGCTCCTCCAAGCCGCGGCGTTCAAGTGCTCCAAAGACACCATCGTGCAACCACCGACCACCATCTTTTCACCACATCATCACCGGCCCTCTAACATCCCAAACCACCCATCCCAGCTTCGATTAGGACTGTTCATCAGGGTTCCAACCCGAGAACCCGAGTACATCCAGACCAGAACCCGAATCTCAAATCCGGGCCAGAACCAGGACCGAGTTAAACCGGATCAGACCTGGTCTGAAACCCTGATGTATCTAGGTTTTAAAAAACCCGGATTCCGGTTTCCGGGTTGAACCCATTTTTTTTTCCTTTCAAAAACCTATATTATTAAATTTCTTTTAAAAGCATTTTATTTTCATCTTAAAGCCTATATTCTATTACAAATTTTTCAAGAAAAAATGGTTGAAGAGCATATTTTTTTATATATAAAACTAATTATTATTTTTAACTAAATGCATTTGAAAAAAATAAATTTATTATCGATCATGTAAATGCATGCAAAAAAAAAAAAAGCATATTACATTACAAAACACAATTACAATATATGAAATTACATATAAAAAATAGATTACATTGAGTCACCAATACATATTACATAATATATCTGCTTCATACAATCAATGCATTCTTCCAGCCATTGTTGGTCCAAGCTTATCTGCAATATGTACTCAATAATGTTCTTGGGTTGCTCTATCATAGTTTCCTGTAAAAGATGCAATCATAAGAAGCAAAAACAAATTAAAATAAACTGCACCTTTATAACCAACTAGTAATTGGGCATTAAAATAAACTTGGACTATGAAATCATATTACCCAAAACAAACAAAAAATGAAGATGAAAATGAAAATTTGATTATGTTTTCCATGATATTGACACTTCTTCTCCCAAGCAAATGATGAACATGACCTTCTGATGTACACATAAATGCCCACTTCCCTAATCCTAATTACAAGCTATAAGTTCAATCAAAATATAGATGATACTTGAGGCATCATTCAAGTTTTAGAAAGAGTAAGCACAAATCTATGCACCAGTATATAGTATTAGATTTAGAAAGAGTGAACACAAATCTCAGTCTCCACCCCATATGGTTAAATGATGCAGCTCAAGAAGAAAATTATGATCTAAATTGGGAGCTCAACCATAGGCTATACAAAAGACTAGTCTTTTTGGAAATGATTTTTGCAATGACATACAGGGTACCCATTACTCACATCCTGCCCTATATTAGCTGGAAGACCATCCATAGGCTGAAATCCCACCAAATGACAATGGTTTTTCTTGTCTTACCCAAACCAAATAACCAAGTCAAAACAGTGCCAAAATTCATCATTCTAAAATTGATAAAAACTTTATTTAAGAAAACAATCTAAAATTGTAGTAAAACTAAGAATATTGACTTCAATAAAACATTGTACAGGACAAATAGTACATCACCATCCCTGCGAAACATGAAGCACCAGATGCCCTTTATCATGTAAGTAACATATGTTTCCAAGAAGTTCCACAAATTTATTTGACTTACTTATTCAACAAGTATTTTGAAGTCAATGATTGATACAGTTTATTTATTCATCCAAGAATCATTATAGTAGAAGACAATAATATTCCCTAACAATCAACACCATCTAATTATTATAGTGTAGATGCAAGGGTTTGGGAAGGATTTTGATTTGGGTGTTTAAAATACAACTCCCTTGTTTTGTTTATATTTAAATGGATTTGCACCAAAGCCATACAAATGCTTTAAGTTTTTCAAAATCATGGTTGGAAATCCAAATCAAAAAAAAAAATTCCAAATTCTTTTATCCAAACAGAACCTAAAGCTATCCACTCCTGCTTTTTTCCCCACTTTTGCAAGATGTAAGGAGAAGTAACCTATTTCCCTCGATGAAAAGCACTATCTCACTTTTAGAGCCTTGGATGAACTTTTATTAGGTCTTCAGGCAGCAAGACAGTTGCCCTAACAACTGTCTCACTTTTATTTTTGACCTTTTGAGCATATAGGTTAAAACAACCAAAACAGATAGAAACAACTTCCAAAACATTTACAGAACCCATAAGGCCATGATTATGAACAACATAAAATAAACAACACAAAGAAGTTGTTTTCAACAGATTACATTTAAGCTCATGTTAGTCAATTGTCTTGAAGATTTCAAAAGGTTAGTCAATTGTGCTCATGCAGAAACAAATAATGTAATGCTACATTAATAGATAGATGCATAAAAACATATGTATCTTTCTCATTCGACATGGTTAAGTCATATAAGAAATAGTCAACCTTCTCTTACCTTAAGGAGGCTTATAAGGTATTGCTTGATAGGCAAGGAGAGCTTATCCCCGCACTCCACTTTCAAGTGTACAGATAGTCCTAGAAAGCAAATTAACACGGACCTTACAAGAAATATTCAAATTCAAACAACAATACCATAAGATTAACTTGGAGATAAAAAAGGGAAAAGTCAATACAAAAATCCTCAAAGATCATAACCTCATCGCTCTTACAAGAAAAAAAATTACGAAGACAATCCAGATCTGACCCACAAAAAAGTAAGCATCTATCATCAATTTCATCGTAAATATAAAGAAAATCCCAAAAGCTCCATTTAGAGGTGGAGACTGAACAACACTTGAAGTAAACAACAAAAAGATTAAAAAAAATAAAATCAAGCATAGGTTTGGTAACTCCCTTTTGCTTTCTTATATCACTAGCGACGGCACTTGTGGTGGTGAAGGTGTTCAAAATATGGCGATTTTGTTGAGTCCGTAGGACCACCCTCGCGCTTAAGCCATCATCAACTGAGACGAAACCCACAAACAATCGGAAACAAAACTGAGACGAAACCCACAAACAATCGGAAACAATTGAACAACTGAGGAACCGAGGGACTTGGGTTACGGAGAGAGAGAGAGAGAGAGAGAGAGAGAGAGAGAGAGAGAGAGAGAGGTAAGATTCAAGAGAAAGAAACAGAAATTAAAATGAAATCAGGTATCGGGTTTTTAATCCAGTACCCAGATTTTGAATCCGTACCCAGACCGCATAGGTCCGGGTTTTGCAATCCGGGTTTCAGCCCTTATGAACAGTCCTAGCTTCGATCCGTCGCCGATGAAGCTCAACTGCCTCCACTTTCGATTTGGCCTTTTTTTACTTCCACCGCCATTTTCGCCGCCACCCACGGTCAACCACCACTTCCACTAGCTTCACTAACACGTCTAAGTCATTCCCTATCAATCCCACGTCTTGGTTTGTTGCCATTCAAAAGTGGATATTTTATGACCCATGGCCATATTGTATTTTACACTGTTACGTTGCCTCTCCGCCACCTTTTGCAGCTCCTTGATCATTTGAAAAAATACTTTATAGCGCTGTAAGTATTTTCCAAACTTCCTTTAAGATTTAAATATATTTTTGTCATAACAATACATTGTGATTTGGTTGGTTGTGCCGGATTGAGTTCGAGGAGTCGGGGTCGGATGAATTTGAGGATGGAGTTATTTATGTTTGGATGATTTGGATTGTTGGGTCTTTTGTGTCACGTTATTTGCATTGTATGGTGCATACATATACATGTGTTGGAAATTGAAAACTGGGTTTTCACGTATAATGGATTTTTTGGGTACGTGTGTATCACGACCCCAAGCCGAGATGAGATATTATCTTGGTGAAGCTTCTTTGCTCACTCAAAAGTGGAAAATACTGAGTGACATCCCCTGAGTTGTCGCTGGGCGACAATAGGATCAAACGATATGGTAATGCTGTCGTGCTGACTCTGTGGTCCCTCGGCTTCAGGGGACTAAAGGATGCCTGGTCATGGTACGCGCTAGGTGTAGAACTGGGTATCGCTCGTATAGATGTCACATGCGTAGTCGTTACCTGCGGTGTGACAAAGGAGTCAGAGTATGCGGATGATCCCTAGTGGAGATCATGGTGCATACTAGGGGTGAAAACCAACGTATCGGTGCAGTTTTTTGTCCGAAACTGCACCGATGGATGAAAATGATGCAAATCTCAACCGAAACAAGCCAGAGAATGGGGAGGAAACCGTCGTCCTCGGTTTCGACGTAACTATGGTCAGTTCGTTGACGTCTTCGGTGGTTGTGTGCAACGTGAGAGAGAGCGAGAGAGCGCGATGAAGCTGCGGTGACTATGAGATTTTAGAGAGAGAGAGAGAGAGAGAGCTGGCGACGGAGGTGGCCTTGCATGGCTACGTGCGCCTTGAGAGAGAGAGAAGGCGGGCGGCGACAAAATGTCTGAAAGTAAAAAAGAGAAATGAGGAAGAAGAGGAAGAGAACGTGCACTGTGTTAACCCTAGAGTTAAAACGGCGCCGTTCCTTTTTTTTTTTTTTTCAAATACTAAGTCCTAAAATGACGTCGTTTCACTTCAGTTTAAGTGAAACAAACTTCGTTTCATATATGTATAATTTAAAAAAAAACACATTTAAACCATGGGTCAGTTTAGCGATCTGGCCCAGGTTCCAACCGAAACCGAACAGCTGGACATCGGTGTTGAATAAATTTCACTGTGGGCCGACCGATTCTGCTCCGGTTCCTGTCGGTTCCGATCTCTAGCAGCCGATCTGAGTCGGTTACGGTCGATTTTTCAGTATCTTGTACAGCTCGAATGCATACAATAAATTGGAAACTGGTTATGATATTGGATATGAGCCATTTTTTGGGAAAATGACGAGTTTGATTAAAGGATATTTATGGGCCATTTTCTAAGAAAATGGCGAGTTTGATGAAAGGATATTTGTAGCCCATTTTCTGGGAAAATGGCGGGAGCTTATAAGTAGATTTTCGTGGACCATTTTCTGGAAAAATTATGGATTTTTTGTTTTGGGCCATTATATGAGATAATGGCGAGAAAATGTTTTAAAGAGATTATTGTGGGCCAAAAATGGTATTTTTGGCGTGTGTTGGAAAAAGATTTATTTTTGGGAAATATTATTTTCGGATCTCATGCATATATGTCATCCATTCATGCATATTGTTAAGGTTTTAATATATTTCTATTTGGTGGGTGTTTGGATTATTACTTACCTGTGGTACCGTCTTTGGTACCGTAGATTTTGATGCAGAAAACGATCAGGCTGAGCTCGAGGAGGCAGCTCCGCTAGTTGACTGATTGGAGTTTTACTTGTATTATTCAGAAATTATTTCATTGCCTTTAAATTATGTATTTTGATTTTATAATGTTACCAGAAATTGTAATACTTTTGAAATACTTCTATTTAAGTGAAATTGTATTTAAAATTTCTGGTACTTAGTTGGTTGATTTTAACTTAACCACTGCAACTTTTGTTTACACATGTTGCATGTGCACACACTTGGGACTTAGCGATGGGATGCGTGACCCTTATTGTCATTTTTTTGAAGCCTCAATTCCCACGTGTCCGTACGTGGGAGTTGGAGGCGTCACAGATTTCAGGAGCTTTAATATTGTCGTACTTTCCAAACAAAGCTGGGGGATTCTTCATAATCCTACATCTCTCATTGCACAAGTTTTTAAGCAGAAATACTTCAAAAATGAGAACCTGTTGGATGCTAAACTATGCTATAGCCCCTCCTATGCTTGGAGGAGTATTTTTGCTCGTATGAAGCTACTAAAGAAATGCCTGTTTTGGAGAATTGGTAATGACAAATGAGTGAAAATTTGGGAGATACGTGGATTCCAAGACCTCATTCATTTAGGGTTTTATCACCTAGAGTGGATTCTGGAAGTTATGATCTAGTGGCTGACTTAATAGATTCTAATGTGAAAGTATAGAAAGAAGACTCTTTGCAATATTTATTTTCTCCTCAGAAAGTGGATTTGATCAAGTCCATCCCAATTAGCTTGGGGGGCAGAGAAGACAAACTAGTGTGGATTCATTCCAAGAATAGTTTCTTCTCTGTTAAAAGTGCCTATCATCTTCGCAAAGATATAGAGGCCAGCTCTGTAGGTGAATCATCATTAGAAGGAGGAACCAGGGAGATTGGAAAGCTATTTGGAAAATGAAGGTTCCTAATGTAGTGAAAATGTTCATTTGGAGGGCTTGTAATGAAACTCTTCCCACTCTTTCTAATTTAGTGCGTTTGGACAGTGAGTTGAGTTGAAATGAAAATGGAATAAAATATTGTTAAAATATTATTTTTTAATATTATTATTATTTTGGAATTTTAAAAAGTTGAATTTTTTATTATATTTTGTGTTAAAATTTGAAAAATTTGTAATGATGAGATGAAATGAGTTGAAAAAAGTTGAGAGGAGTTAGGGACCCAAACTGGAAGAGGAAGATAATAGAGGATTGTATATGCCCTATTTGTGGATTGATATCTAAAACCTCAGGACATGTGCTATGGGATTGTGATGCTGCTAGAGATGTTTGGAGCCAGAGCTATAGAAAAATTAAAAAAAATGGTGTGCTAGAGTATTTTTTTCTGGATATGTGGAAACACATGGTTAAAGCATTGGAGTAGGATGAGCTTGAGGAGGCTACTATGACCACCAGATTGATATGGGCAAGAAGAAATAATCTCACATATGTGAAAGGATTCAAACACCCAATTGTGCTTCTCAGAAATGCAAGAAATGAGTCCCTATTGTTTAAAAGCTCCATTAACCTGCCCCATAAGGAGCTCATTCCCCACTCAAATGGCAGAAACCTCTAGAGGAAGTTTATAAGCTTAATTGGGATGCCACTACTAAGAGTACAGATGGCAAGATTGGCATTGGCGTGAGAGCTAGGGACTTTAAAGGTTAGGTTCTTGGCACTCTTAGAGCTCCTAGACAAATGAATAATAATTCTTTCAATGCAAAAGCTTATGGTTTATTGGCAACTGCTATTTTTTGCAAAGAACTAGGTCTCACAAAGATCATTCTTGAGGGAGATGCGCTGCAAGTGGTTAACACGCTGAATAATGCTACTACAGATTGGACCTCAGGGGCTTATTGGTCGAGGATACAAGAAAAGTCCTAAATTCTTTTGCTACTTGGTTAGTGACTCACACCAATAGAGGTGCTAATATGGTAGCTCATTTTCTAGGTAAAGATGCTCTTAATTTTGATGAAGACGTGTATATTTTGGAAGATTTTTCTCAATGTATTCAATCTACTGTTATTAATGAAATGCTGTAAATCTTCAGTTATGAGTAAAGATCAATTTCCTTAAAAAAAAGTACATAAAATACAATTAACATGTAATAAATATAACATATATTATGAGTTTCAAAATGAGTTCAAACAAGTCAAGTTGAGTTTACACTAACTTTGCTTAGGAGCTTAATTTGAGTTAAGTTGAATTTATACGAATTTTGTTCTTTTAATATTCAAACAAATATTAATGTTTACAAATATCTCATTTATTAGACGAACTGAGTACCATATATAAGCTAAACTTGAATTGTTCACGCATTGCTCTATTCATTTGCAGCCTTGCCACAAAACATGGATTGAGTCCACACAAATCCAAGTTTTATAGATGCAGTAAGAAGATAGATACTATTTCTATAAGGAAGTTGGAGTTGAATGGTAGAGCCGAGATAAAGATGAACACAACTTTTCGCACTTTCATAGTTTCATGGTTAAAACTCAAAGCTTTTGAGAACCTTGAATTTATATAAAAAGATTGTTGTAACGTTCAATGGCAGGACTATGTTAAGCATGGCCCCTCCAAATTTTTTTGAAAATTTAAAATACCCTTAAATTTTATTCATAATTCTATGAATATAGAAAATGCCCCTAAAAAAATTTATAACCCCCACATGATCTCCAAAATTTTTTAAAATTTCATTATACATAGAAATATCTATCTTCAATTTTTTTCCATTGTAGCCCCAAAACTTTTTATGATTTCTATGTTTTATCTATTTTCAAGGATGTGACTACACCAAAATTAAATTAAAACTAAGTTTAGGAGAAATAATAAACTTATTAATATGGTTTCCAGAATTTTTTATTATATAATATTAGGTTTCTTGATATGAAATCCAAAGTGAAAATACGAGAAAACTCATTTGAGGTCTATGATCTCTATGAAAATAGTTGAGAGGTTTAACCTCAAGACTTTATTGAGTAAGAAAATATTTATTTAAGATTTCAATTGTAGCATTATATGCTTAATGTGACACGAAAACATCTAGATTTTACATGAAACTTTATAAATTAGCTTACATATTAAAATGAATAATGATCTTTTGAAAGATCACTTGATATTTTCTATATATAAAAAAAAAATCTAAATATTCCATTACAAAAATAATAATGGATGAATACTGCATGAAACTTTGTCATTAGAAATCTAAAACAAATATTAAGTTGTGTTTTTAGATTTATTTCTACATGTATGTGGTAGATTGTCTAGATCTAATTTTATATATAGTTATGTTTTTATGATTTTTTGTGAAATTAAGATTAAAATTGATCTATTTTTATTTCTACTGTTGATAAAGTTACTAACAAACGGAGACAACTTCTGTCACAAAGAGATATCACAAAAGTGAACTCATAAATTGACATTACTTGATACGTTAAATCTATTTTTTAATAAAAGTAATTTTACAATTTAGGTTCGGTTTGGCCATTAGAAATTCTCATCTCAAACTCAAAATTCTCATTTCATAATTACAACTTTTCCAAATCTTCATATAAAATATAATAAACAATTCAACTTTTTCTTAACTTTTTCAAATTCTAAAAAAATAATAATATTAAAATATAATATTTCATCTTAAAACTCAAAATTCTCATCTGAGAATTCTCAATGGTCAAACCGAACCTTAACGTACCATATCAAATTACATCAATTTATGAATTTATTATTATGAGATCTCTTTTTAGCTAAATCATTTTTCATTTTTAAAAAATGCGTGACATGAATTATGACTGTTATAAGCACTCTATACTTCTAAGTGCTGGTTTGATATCCAGAGAAAATACCAAGTATGTTCGTGTGATAGTTTCAAGCATAATTGAAGTCTCTAGTTGCAATCATAAATCATGAAAATCATGCCATAAAGTTAAAACTTAGGACGAGCATGGAGTTGAGTTGGTTTTGTGTTGTTAGTCGGCGATGTAAGTAGATCTGACTACATATTTGTAAACATAGTGTCAATACATTTATTTTTTTGTTATCTGACCTTCTGTGTTGTGACTTGTGAATGGTGGACATGTAGTTGATATTGGAACCTTGAAGCATTACTTGCTGGGCTGGTTAATCATGTGATTTGCACGTGACTTATAAGCTGCAATAGAAAGACTTCACGTTTGAGCTGCATGATCTTGACACGTGGTGGCATCTGACTTTCTCATATATATATGTTGCTATCCGATGCCTTGTAACCCTAATCTTCATTTTGTGCATTCGGGCTGAGGGGAGCTTTGAGCGAGAGTGACAACAGAGAGGGGAAATCTAGGGTTTGCATTAGGGTGCTCACTTGAGAGGAAAATCTCTGCGTTTTCTGGTATGAGATGAGGGCTTTGTAAATGAAAGGATTTATAAGGCTTCTCTATGATGGATTTTGATTATCAATAAAGCTCTGAGGCCATTCCTGCCATGGACGTAGACCATTCGGGTCGAACCACTTATATCCTGTGTTGATTCTTTATGTTCTTTTATCCTATTATTTCTTTCATTATTATTCTTGTTATTGATTATGTTCTTGCCATTTCTTGTTCTGTTTTACGATTGGTATTATTCTGAATCTGTTGGTTCTGTTGGATCTGTTTGGTTCGGTCAAGATTTATTTCAAGATCATTTCTATGTTACTAAGTTCTGTATATATATACGGATTCTCTTGAATAAATCTTTACAAGTGAGTCTTGCATTCTTTTTCTAGAACTTGGGTAATCTTTGAGTCTTGTACATTAGAGGGACTCGTGCATATAACTTTACAATATTGAAGTTATTTTGTTACAATTAGGAGTTCGGTCTGGTTCGGGGGTGATGGATCGAATTTTTCGATCTATCAGTTTTCTCAGATCGGACCAGATTAGATTGAACATCTAGTTTGTCCAGTCTAGTTATATTTTTATTTTTTTCAAATATATTAATAAAAAAAATTTATTTAAATTACTAAATTAAAATGAAGTAAGTTATTAATATAGATTATGTAACTAACTCATTAAAAAAATATTTTATATGGTCAATGATAATAAATTAGATAAAATTTGCATTATTAACTTATATAATTAGTAACTTAGAGTATGTCAATGCATTAATGAGCTATATTTTATATTAGCTAATTAAAATTTACATTAATAGTAATTGCTTTATATTTACTTCAAAGTAACAACTTAGGTATAAAAAATTTATCTAATAACTTTAATTAGATCTTGGAGTTACAGAAAGACAAGGTCAAGGATGAAGAGAAGAAGGTGGCCTGACGTAGGAAGATTTTGTTTTCACTCTGGACTTTAAGGTTGACATGATTTGCCCTGTAAAAATTTTTGGGATAGAAAATCACGAAGAGAATTAGATTCTCCTTTAATATGTTCTATATCAAAATAAAAAATACTTAATATAACTTGCCATCTGACAAATATTTGTTTAGGAGCCAGGTTTTTAACATCTTTAATTAAAACTTCTTTGGTTGATTTTGCGATCTATTTTAAGTAAAAACTTTTGATTTAACAAATCGTCTTGAAATTTGAAAATACATAATACAATAGCTAAAATTTCTTTTTTAATAGTACTGTAATTCTTTTGAGCAGGATTTCAACATCTTGAATAAAATCTAATAATTTGTTTTGAGTCATTTGATAATTTTTGTTTCATAACTCCTCCATAACCAAAATTAGAGGCATCTGTTTCAATAATTTTAAAAGAATAAGGAGATGAAAGTCATAAGCATGGTAATTTCTTAATATGAGCTTTTATCTGTTTTATAATATTTGTATGATTTTCTGTCCACGGAGGTGAATTCTTTTTTAATTTTTTGAATTATGGTTTATATAATGGTCTGAGAGATTGATAGAAGTCTGCAACATAGTTTAGATTTCCTAAAAATCTTTGTAATTAATGCTTATCTTTTATCTCATCGGTGAATTTTTCAGCAAATTCTATTGTTCTACTAATTAGAGTATTAGTTCCCTGATAAATATCATGACCAATAAATCTAATTTTATTTTGGAATAATTTGACTTTAAATGATGAAACAATTAATCCATTTTGTTTAATAATTTGGACAAAAGTATTTAAATGTTTCCAATGTTATTCAATAGATGATGAAAAAAATTAATACATCATCTATATAGACAATTGAGAAGTGAGTAAAAGAAGTAAATATTTCATTCAATTCTAAAACTCACTATGAGCATTTTTTAATTCAAATAGCATAACATTCCATTCATAATGTCCAAATGGAACTGTAAATGATGTTTTATATCTATTTCTTTCGCAATTTGGCTTTGTCAAAATTCACTTTTCATGTCAAATTTGGAATATATAGTAGTATTGTAAATGCGAGATAATAAGTCTTTTTTTATTAGGAATAAGATATCTAATCCATTGTAATACTTTATTTGATGGTTTATAATTAATGACTAGTCGAGGTACTCCTCTTTCTAATTCTGCCTGTTTTTGGATAAAACAGGCAACACAACTCAATGGTGATTTACTTTTTCTAATTAATCATTTTGATAATAATTCGTTAATCTTTTTTTACAAAATTCTAATAATTCATTATTCATTTGAATTGGTCTAGTTTTGGTAGGGATATTCTTTTCTAAAAAATCTTTTTTATAATGTAATTCAACTATATGTTGTTTTCTACTCCAAAAGGTATTAGGTAAATTAGAACATACTTCATTTTCAATTATTATTTTAAAATTATTAATCTTTTGAATTAGTAATGGGTCCTCCAATTGTTCCTCAATTCTTTTATATTTTAATTCTTATTTTAAAAAATTTATCTATTTTTCTTTCCTTTTAATTTTATTTTTTGTTAAAAAGTTAATTTCTTTAGTTAATGAAATTTATTTTAAAGCATTAATTTCTTATAAAACTAAAGGAAATATAAATTTAAATTGAATTTCTTTATCTAATATTTTAGTGAAAATTCTTTCATTTATTACAAAGAAATGGTATAATAAGGAAAGAAATGGATTCCATAATATTACTCTGTTATTAATATTTTTTACTAAAATAAATAGTTTTTTTAAAACAAATTCTATTATTACATATATGTGCATTGGATAATTTATAATTTATATTTAATTTCACTCCATTAGCTTGAGAGAGTGTATATTTTGTTTTCTCAAAATATTTAAAAGATATTATTCATTATTGTATACAGTTTAAATCTATTCCTGTATCTAATAAAGCAATTGTTGTAAAAGAAAATTTTTTGTTAATAGAAATAGTTACTTCAGTGTACCATTTTTGAAAATTTATCTTATTAAAGATATTAATGAAATTGTTTGACTCTTCTTTAATAATTATTGTTGAACTTTCTCCTTGTTCTTTTTTATAAGGATTAACATCTTTATCAATTTTTAACGGAATAATTTCTTGCATTAATTGTTCATTTGAAACTTCAAGCTTAGTATTAGATGCATTCAAATTTCTAATCTCTTGTTTTATTTCTTAATTTCTTGTTGTAAATCTTGCAATGTTATTTTTTGTATTTCTGATTTAAATTTGTTAATTATTTTTGAGAAATTATATGATAAAGGTGTTGGGGTAATTACTGAAGTATTTTGATTAGTAAAAGTATCTTTTAATTTTTCTAAATATTCTTTTATTTCTTGTGGGTTACTAATTTTATCAATTAATTCTAATATAATATTTTAATGAGTTGATAATACATTAATGGTTTTATTATAAATACAATTATTTTTATCTAAACTGTTACAAATTTGTACTTCATCTTCTTCTGATTCTCATCAGAAGATTGTTCTGATAAACTTGATTCTTTTAATTGATAGCTTTCCTCTTCTTCCCTTGAATTTATTATAAAAATATTTAATAATTTTTCTTTTAATGTTTCATGTACATGTAATTCATTAATTTGTTTTTTAACCTTACAATTTGATGCATAATGTCCAACTCTCTACATTTATAATAGACAACATGTTTTTGCTTTTTATTATACTTTTTTTGTAGATTTTATTGTTTATTAAATATTTGTTTTTCTTTTGTCGTTTTGTTATAAGGTTTTTTATATTTTCCTTTTTAGGATAATTTTTAAAATTCTTTTTTCACTTTTTTGTGTCTTCTAGATAGAGCCAATAATAGAGTGTAACCAAACTGTTCACAAAATGTGCCTAATTCTTTCTTAGCAAATTTCTTTTCTTTCTCCATTTGATTTTTTAATCTTATATCATAACACATAATTAAACCAGTTCTATTAATAGTTGTTATTATATCATCATATGTAAGATTAATAAAATCAATAGTACCATCTGATTTTACTAATGATTCTTGCTTTTTGGGCAAAGTTATATAGAAATCCAGCTATGTACTTTTCCTTCCAATATGGTTGTTGACAATCATTTCTGATCATAATTTTAGTTAGAAATATATTTTTATATCATCGAAAATCAAATAATTGGGGACATCTTAGATTAATTAATAAGTCACCAGTTCTTTCTTTAAATTGAATAAGATCTCTAACAAAATATTTGGTTAATATAAATATTAAAGTGTTAACACCATCTTTTAATAATAGACCATCTTCTATTTTAATAACTTGCATATTTTCATCATGCTTAACTTGTGATAATATTGAATATCTTTATTTTTATGTAAGATAATGATCTCACCAGCCTTTTAATTGACCAGTGAAACCTGTAACAAGAATATTAGCTACTTGGTGATCTGTTTTCCTATTTGATTTATAAACATTAGCAACCATAATCATTTCTAGGAAATGATTTAATATTTTATATTCAGATAATTCACCAATATTTCATTTATATAGTACATCCGGTGCAAACGCAGATCTTACTATATGTCCTATTTCTTCAAATTGCATATCCGAAGGGGTAGACCTCGGATACCAATTACGAGTAATAGAGATATTACGATTAGAATCCCTCAAAGAGAAATTATTCATATGATCTCATTTTATTTTATTTTATTTGTAATTAAATTGGTTTTTAATATTACTAATTTCAGAATTAGATAAGTTAGGTGAATCTATTTTATTTAATACATTAATATGATATTGTTTTAAAGTAAATGGAGTATTTGAAATATTCAATTTTTTTAGTTTGTTAGAGATTTGTTCTAATAATTCATCTTTAACTTTAGAAAAACTAGGTGTTAGATGAGAAGAGATTTCATGGAGAATGAACAAAGGGGTTTCTTTTGTTTCTTTAATAGTTTGTCTAATAGGATTTATTTGGATTTTAATTCTTTCTAATTGCTTACTCATGGTTTTTAAATATAAATTAGTATAATTATTTTATTGGATAATATTATCAGGATTTTTACTTTCTTGTATTGAATTATATTTTTTTATTGGAGAAGCTAATACTTGAGTATTTCTTTGATTATACTTAATTGCTTCGAAAGTGGGATATTCTTCATATATAAATTGATTATCTTCCTTAATCCATTGATTATTTGTTCTATTTAAGGTTGATAATTGGTTTGATTTTTAGATTTCAAACTATGCAAAGAAATGTATATTAATCTGTATACTTTCTAAGTACTCGTAATATTTTGTTTGAATATAATCTTTTTTATTTGTGTGAAAGTTGAGAAAATTCTAATCTTTTTTGTTTATTTTCCTCTCTCATATAATCTCGTTGAAGATATTTTTTGTTAATCTTAAATTCTTCTTTACACATGGTATATATCTGAGCATCATCTCCAATTACTTGTGAATATATCGGAGAGAAAGGTTCTTTAATTTGTTGAGGATTATGGGAGATGGATGCTGTATTAGGATGATTAATAGTATATATTGGTATATCTATAATATTTCTATGAATAACTCTCCGAATTTGAGTATCCAGATTCTGAGATCTGGTATCAAAATTTTGAGATCTGGTTCTAATGATTGAAGTGAGAGCAGATCTGGGTGTATGATAACTAGAGAGTGTTGGAGATAAATAGTGGGATATTGATCTTCTAAAAGAATGAAAAGCTATTTGGACTGTTTTGTTATGTTTTTGGTCTATGTTATCCAAATCATCTTTAGAATTATTTTCTATCTTCGGTAATGGAATAATATTTTCTAATTGACATTCATTAGGAAGAGTAATTTGATTCTAATGGATTTGTTTAGGTATCTATATACTAGAATTTGGTGTACTAGATTGTAATAATAATGTGTAGTCCTTTAGACTGGTAATAAGAGCTTGTGGCTCTAATATTATTTTCATCAGTTTATAATGGATCTTATATACTACAATTAAAGGGTGTGATCTTTTCGTTTTATGATAACCATTTATCTTAATATTTAATGTTAAAACATGTAAGATATTAGTATCGAATAATAAAAGTGAATAATTAGGATAACAATTGAAATAAACTGGTTCTTGGAATAAGATAGATTCTACCATACCAAGTAATGAATCATGAAAATTATAATATTTTTTGTCTCTTAGATAGAGTAATACTGATGCATTTAATCTACTTCTTGTGAGTGGTTTTACAACTACTTGCACTAATCCAATATGTATAAATGAATATTTTTGTTTTTATGATGTTTAATGGTTTCATTTGTTAATAATTGTAATGATTCATAATCATTATTTAGACTAATAGTTTTTTCTACAATTTTAATAGTATAATTACTAAGAAATGATAATTTAGAAGATAAAGTTAATTATTTATAGATTTGGTTCTTCAGTACATTAGGAATTGTCTAATCGTGTAAATTTCTTTCTATATTAAGGAATTGTCTAATTTTTTAAATTTTTTTCTATATCTATTATGCTATAATTCTCTTAATTTACGTTATCAGTTCTGTATGTATACTCGTACTACTAGTACTGAGTGTATCAAATTTGAATAAAGAATTCATTGAGACATGACTTTTAAACAATGATTTCCTATAATAAAAGAGAAATAAGTAGATCAAGATCTTGAAGGAATATCACCGGAACCTTCCTTAAAGCCTTACTGGCACGAATGGGCTGATCAACAGATTTCCATGACTTACCAATACAAGACTCCCAATATATTCCATTTTCTTTTATATAGGTTATCGTTGTTAAAAATCTGTATCAGTGAATTTTTACTCTTTTTTTTATTTTTATAAAGTAAAAATACTTAGGTGATATCTTACACTTTTAATTTCTTTTCTTAAGAAATCATAGTAATCTTATAATCTTTCTATAGCAGCTTGTCTACTTTGATATGTATGATATCGTTCCATTATTGAACAATAATTTAATCTCATTAATAATTATTCTTCTTTGAGATGCTTAATTCTTCCTATTAAGTTGCTTAATTTAAGTTTTAAATTATATTCTTTCCATCTTAATTCATAAAGATCAAAACTGTTTCACTTTCCTCTTCTACTCCTTTCCAAATCATTAATCCGCTACCATTATCTCAACTTTCCTCTACTCTTATTATCATTAAAAGTCATTGGCATCCAGTCTTTTCTATTTAATTAGAAATGCAGCACCTATTTGATCTCCAAAAATTACTCGATGTCTTTCTTTTATCAGATTGGCATTATGTTCCACAAAATATTAAGAAAACTCAAAATTTTTATGAATTCATATTAGTAGACATAGATTTTATAATTATCTTTAAAATTCCATTCTCTCTTCAAACTCAACTATCTCCACATTCTTCTCCAATTATTGCTTTCCATAAATTATTATTAAACAAATTCTCATATTAGAACAATGGGAAAAAAGTCTCTATTTAACCATAAAATTTTCGCAGTCTTATGATCCACCTTATTTCGATTATTATAATTATCAATAGGTATGGACAAAAATGTTCTTTAGACAAAATAAAATTTGTGCCATTCTTTGTTTTTTCATTTTGATAAATTATAAGAAATTAAAACACTCTCACGATGGTTCCTATTATAGTGGGATTACTTTAGACCAGAATCTCTTTTTCTCCCTATTCCTCCCCAGGAAAGTCTTCATATTTTTACACTGCAAAATGATTATCCACATTTTTTATCGCACTGCTCTCCACTTCTTCTTTTCTTCCTCAAGACAAAATTAAATTGGATTATGAACTGGAAATATGTTATTAAACCTCATCCATTTCTAAAAAATATTATGTTCTTGGTCCGCCAAGTTTATGTCAAATGGTGAGAAAAGTACAATTATGATCATGTTGTTAAAATATTTTCAAAAATTACCAAGACCCCTGAAGTACTAGTTCAATGGAGTAGATTTCAAACTCAATTAGCTTCCACTACTAGTATAAAAGACTTGAAAAAATTAGTTGAAACAATGTCATAAGTATCAAATAGTGATGATGAAGAAGATCGCTAACACAGATTATCTCTATTACAACAAACAACAATCCAATAGGCCTCTCATTCTAAGGACAACTCGTCCTATTATCCTTTACATTTGATGGATTCTCAAGATCCATTTGATCTAAAATTAGCAAATTACGATTCTTAAATTATGTGATTCTAAAAGATTACTATTATCATAATTATTAAATAAGACAAGCAACTTCATCTATTATCAAGATTGCTTTTCAGAAATCAAGATTCTCATCAGAATTATGTCAGAAGTGTTATCTCTTTAGGAAAAAGACAAGCAAAGTCACTCGGCCGCATATTTACTATTTAAGAATTATTTGAGTTACTGTTAATCTATTGACAAAAACGTCAGAGATATTATTGTAAAATATTGTTTGTTACAGTTTTGGTGTTTATAAATAGACAGTTTGTAAGTAAAGAATGCATTCAGAATTTCTCATTTGAAGTTATTCATTTTCTCATCCTTCTTACTCTCAAAATACTCTCTCTCTTGTAAACCTTCTATTATTCATGTCTTCCGCTCTCAACTCCTCTGAGAATTAGTCTCCTTGTAAGTATTATATTTTCAATGAAGTATATTTTATCATATTCTGTCTTTTATTTTATGCAAAGGGCAGGTTGTACCGCCTTTTATTATTTGTTTTACTTCTTTATTTTATCAGGCTGGTTATACCATTTCTAATTATTAATTATTCTATTTATATTTCCATTTTATATATCCTAGTATACATTAGTGGTCTATTTAAAATTTTATATTGTTAATGTATTCATAGTTTAGATGAAAATTACATAATTAATTATACAATTATTATATAAAATAATATATATAAAAAATATTTAAAAATTAAAAAAATACATTTTCCTATTCGGTCGGTTCGGTCCAATTTGGGAAAATCCCACCCCGGGATCGGACTGAAAACCAAAAATCAACAAAACCTTGGACCGAGATTGACCCGTCCCATGGTCGGTCTGGTCCAGTCCGGATCGAAACAGTCAGTCTGGTCAGTTTCTTCGGTCTGGACCAAACGTTTTTCACCCCTAGTTACAATTCATCTTATGAATTTTTTTCTTAATCTTACTATAAAAATGAAGAACTCATTTGATTTCATAGAATGCAATTTTGAAAAATAACAATCATCTTCTACCATATTTGAAAAAGAATATTCTATCATTTTCTAAATGTTAAATGAGCAAGTCGAATGAAAAATTATTTCTATAATTATTTTTTGAAATGTGATTTGCATTATGCTAGTTTGGTTGTTGAAGTGTTCTGAAATCAATTTAGTTAAATCTAATTTTAAGTTAAGTCTAATATCCAAACACACAACTCTTAAATTATTAAACTCATCTCAATTCAAACTTTCTTATACGTAAAACTCACAACCTTTTTCAACTCAACACTTTTTTACGCGTGAGACTTATAATTTTTTTTTAATTTTTTATAAATAATATTAAATTTATCTTAATATCTAAATTTATTTTAAATTTTTTTTTTATAAATATCACTCTATTATTTTAACTTATTACTATTTAAAAAATTATTACTATTTATAAAAAGTTAAAATCAACTGGCTTAGCTTAATATCGAAACGCAGCCAAAAGATAAAATTATGCAGAAGTAATAGAAGAAAGATGAAAACCGTTTGTCTTCTACTCGAGTCAACGTTACATGCCAAGACGACAT
Source organism: Carya cathayensis (assembly GCA_011037825.1). Taxonomy (NCBI): domain Eukaryota; kingdom Viridiplantae; phylum Streptophyta; class Magnoliopsida; order Fagales; family Juglandaceae; genus Carya; species Carya cathayensis. Next base: position 1,215,470 of record QGSO01000195.1, on the reverse strand, counting down.
AGGATGGAGATTCTATTCTTACATGGCTAGTTTACACAGCACAAGATATCGCCTATTGCCATTGGTCTATCCCGGACTCCCGGTGCAGGTGTCAAAGCCGGAACAACAGAGAAGCGCACCGTGACAGCTAACCTCTATTAACCGTCACTCTTCCCAACTACCTTTCCTGCCTAAAAGACGACGACCGACTGGTGAAATACACAGCTTTCTTTCTTTCCCGCTATGTGTCTCTCTTGTTGCATGGATCTTGCTCTTCCGCGACGCCAAGGTTTCCCCCCTTCTTTACCATCAATCCCTAGGGTTAGAGTTAGGGTTAGATTTTCAATTTCCCTCCTCTAATCTCTTTTCTTCATCTGAATCTCTTATTCACTTTATCTTTCTTTCTATCTATCTCTAGAATGGCAGAACCAGATCAGGGGACAAGTACAGCTCCCTCTTCTTCTTCGGCCATTCGTAGGGAGTCTTCGGTCAATGCGACGTCGTCCTCGAGCTCGTCGCAAGTTCGCGTAGCGGAAGATTACCGCGACCAGCATCAACTTCAATTTCGACACCGGGGGCTAGAGCCTCAACAAATTGGCATGTCTTACCGAGGGAACACTAACCCATTGGCTTTTGATGACACATCTACGGTGATTGGGGACGACGTGTGGTCTTGCATCATCGTCCTCCTTACCTTCTGGTTCTTCGGTTAGTCTTTCTTCCTCTTGCTAGTCGTCCCAGTAATTTTTACGTTATTTGAGTTTTGTACTCCAACGAGTCATTACTTAGGTTTTTTCCTCCATATTTAATATAGTTAGATTGATTGTGATTCTTAAGTGATAATCTGATCATGTTTTGAGTATTTCACACATTCCATTTGAATGTTCTGGTTCTTAGCTAAATAATTTAGTGAAACCTCCGTGTTACAGTGTCAATGACTCTGATCCTGGGGGTTTATGGGCCTGCCAATTTGAGCCTCGGTCCTAATTGTTCCTTGCTTCTGCAACCTAACCCCATTTTTGTGCAGTATATAAAGGTAACTCAACCCATTTTGTACTCTAGCAATTTATCTTTCTAATAGCTTTTCTAGGTGATGTGTGGTAATCTTGGTTGGTCTATAATAGGTGGAAGAATTAAACGAGTCAGCCGTTGGGCCAATGTTATATGGTTTTTATAAAACTCCACCACTTGATTCTGTTACCACTTGGTCTGAAACTCGTAATGTCTCAATTCAAGTTGATTCTCACCAGGTAAGTGTGCTTTTTCAAAATGTTCATCACCATTATCATCTTCTTTTCCTTTCCTCACCAATACACAAACTTTGTAGTTTTATATTGAACCTCCATATATTCTTGTTGATCAGGTGGACTTAATTGTTTTCTGGTTGTTCAGGAGTGGGTATATTTTCTAAATGAGGGGTCTCAAATAAATATTTCTTATAGCATGAACTCAAGCTCCTCTGTTTTTCTCATAATTGCTGAAGGTAAAATATTCTTCTAGTAAGTCTTCAAGTTTTTTTATTGGCTTTCTGATTATTTTCCATTGTTGGTTCAACTTTTGTACTGCATGTAGAAAATTCACTCATATTCTATTCCATCTCTTTTCACTTTGTTTTTATGAGCTTGAGTATGATTATGTTTGTGAATGGGGCCGTTAAAAGGAAAAGTTGGTCCAAACCCTAGGAAAAACACCATGAGTGGCTGGGTACTGAGTTCTTGATGAGTTTGGTGTGAAAGACTGGATCTTGTCCTAACTTTGATGAAAAGATTTTAGAGTGATATAAAAATCCATTGTAAGGTTTGACATCTAAACTCAAATCTTGATGAAAAGAGTTGAGAAGACGTGAAGAAAACCCACATAAAGCCATGGGAGGGAGGAGAAGGGCCGGGATTTTGTGAAAATCTTTGAGTTTGGGGTACAATATCAATAGGGAAATGTGGCTGGGTTGAAATAATAGGGTCCTATTTATAAGGAAACTTTAGAAAATTTCTTGGGATATAACAAGGCTGACGAATATAGTGTTTTAATTCCTTATAGGAATAGGTTTCCATGATATAAATATTTCTAACCTATCCTAATATCCCTATGACAAGCTGGTAGCTAATTAAGAAAGTGGAAAGTCCAATTTTTTGGGTTTTCTTGCTAGAAATAGGAACTCAGGCATCCTGGCCCTGTTTCCATACCAGGAGTACTCTTGGAGTCATAGACTACTTGATACATGATTCTAGTAGGTGAGGTGGTGTATCAAGGATTAACTCCCCAGGGGTGGGGCCTTATGGACCATGCATTGGTGAGGTTTCACGTCATCAAAAAACAAGAAAGGTCGCAGATCTGATCCAATTTACATTTTCTTAGGTTCTTTTAGACTAATCCTATTAGGACTAGGTTTGGGTTTTGTTGACCCTTAATTTTAGGCTCCAAGTAACTTTTTAACACTTCTCTTTATTGGTAAATAAGATTTTATTGACCATAAGAATCGGCAAAGCTCAAGTACACGGGTCATATACAAGAGCAACGCCTAGGGACCTACAAAAGGTTAAAAAAATACAAAATAAAAATATTCCTAAACTACCCCTTGGTAAAGTCTTGTGGGCATCAATGGCCACAAGAGGAGCTGCTTTTTAGATGAAAGCGGTGGGCTACACCTTCTTAACTTCCTTCACTGTGACGTGGTATCCACTTATGGCAATCAATAAGCATAATGTAACATAAGAGTGATTTTCATGACATAAAATTCATTCTAAACAAACAACCAAATCAGCATATCATACATAATTGCATCCACAAGCACATTGTCATAATTCATTGAGGGTTCAAAAAAAAGGGCTAACATTGAATATGGCTATATAGAGCTAGGTAGACAACACTTCTTCATGCAAGGCATGTAAATCTGAAAACAGGGGCTGTTTGGTCCACTTGGCGTTGCTGACATGCCAACATGTCTTGGGTATGCACATGTTTTAAATCATTTTTCTTCCTAGTCACTAGCTGCTGTTTGTTTATCATACAACAGAGAACTAATCGAACATGATATGTCAATATGCAAGAAATCATGGCTTAATGAATGATTGATCGTATTTATGCTTTATATAATGAATTTCTACCTTAAATGAAAATCTGGTTTGATTTACACAACTATATTTAAAACATTTTACATGCAGTGAGTGGGTGTCATGCATGTGCTTTAAGTGTTCCTTACCTCTAAACATGTCAAGCATGAAAATCCATGACTTTAGTTGCTGTGTGATGCTTCTGTGCTTCTGTCAGGCCCCTGACAGCATGTGTTTTGTGTGTGCTATGCCTATGATGTCAAAGTAGTATGTATAGGAATCTCTCATTCATGTTTCTAAGCCTCTATACATGTAGTACTAGGTAGGTATAGGGTTCTAAGTTGTAATGTCCCAATGGAAGGCCCAAACCGTATGGCCTATACTCCAAAAGGATTACTCAATGATACAATTGGAGCGCCATTGGAACTATTATAGAGACCAAGAACTTCTCATTCCCAAGCAATGTGAGATTCCATACCCCACCTACTCTTATCCTTATCATATGGGGTATCACATAAGGGCTGTTTGGTTTGTTGGTAGCAATCTAGATTCTTAGTGCTTCTAAAGTTGGGTATTTCTCACCTTTTTCAACCTGAGGGGGAGTTGGAGGACGTCCTTGGCTGCCTCAACAGCAGTTGTGTCCCTACAATGTCACTAAGGTGTGAGTTCTAGGTCCAAACTTCCATAATATAACATAGGGATTTTTCTATTGCTTAAGACATGGAAGTTTGAAGGCTCTTCTACTTTGTTTTGAAGCAGCTTTGGGTTTGAAAGTGAATTTGAACAAATCAGAGATGGTGCCTATTGGAGGGGTACAACACCTCAGACAGTTGGCTAATATGTTGGGGTGTAAGATTGCCTCATTCCCCATGTCATATCTTAGCCTACTGTTGGGGGCAGCCTCGAGAGCGGCCTTGGTGTGGGATACAGTGATTGAGAAAGTAGAGCGTCGTTTAGCAGGTTGGAAGAGAATGTACCTGTCAAAAGGAGGTAGGATTACCCTGATAAAGAGTACATTATCTAACCTACCGACCTATTACTTGTCCTTGTTCCCCATTCCTACAAGTGTGGTGGTATAGGTGAGGAATTTAAATTCCACCTAGTTTGGTGGAAGAAGGTTTGTAGCCCTCTCTCTCATGGTGGTTTGGGTATCAGAAATCTGAGAATTTTTAATTGGGCGTTACTTGGAAAATGACTGTGGTGATTTCATAAAGAACCAGAAGCCTTATGGAAGTTGGTGATTGAGAGCAAATATGGGGGTTTATGGGGGGGATGGTGTACCAATGAAGTGAGAGGGGCTTATGGAGTGGGGTTGTGGAAACATATAAGAAGAGGTTGGGGGGTCTTCTCTCGACACTCGAGATTTTGTCTAGTAGACGGGATCAAATTCTGGCATGATTCTTGGAGTGGTCATGATGCGCTAAAGGAACTATTTCCTGAACTCTTCAGGGTCGCAAATGCTAAGGATGCTTCAGTGGCAGATGTCATGGTGATAATAGGGGAACACATCTAGTGGAACATCACTTTTAGTCGGGCGGAAAATGATTGGGAAATGGACATCTATGCAGCCTTTTTCAGTATTTTGTATTCTTTCAAACCGAATAACCAGCATACTGACTTATTGTGGTGGATACCTATAGGTAAAGGTGTGTTTTCGGTTCTCTTGTTCTATAAATCCCTTTCACATGATCTCCCTATTCAATTTCCTTGGAAAATAATTTGGAGACATAAGGCGCCCCTCAAAGCAGCTTTTTTTGTGTGGACCGCTTCCTTGGGTAAGATCCTCACAACGGATAATTTGAGGAAACGAAGAGTGATCATCGCAGATTGGTGTTGCATGTGTAGGAATGGGGGTGAATCGATGGACCATGGACCATCTTCTACTGCATTGTGACGTGGCTAGATGGTTATGGAACGAGGTATTTAGTAGACTAGACTTGGGATGGGTTATGCCTGAGACAATAGTAGCGGTTTTGGCTAGCTGGACAAATATACGAGGCAATCAATAGGTCAAGGCTGTATGGAAGATGATTCCTATATGCATCATGTGATGCATGTGGCAGGAGCACAATGATCGGACTTTCGAGGACAAAGAGATCCAGGGAGGAACTTATAGCTTTCACTTTTAGAACTCTTTGTACTTGGGCCGCAACCGTTATTTTTAATGGCCAAGATTTCCATGATTTCCTTGTATCTATACTCCCTATGTAGTTAGGGCATTCTTTGTACTTCATATGGCTCTGCCTATTCTTTCATTAATACACTTTACTTATCAAAAAAAAAAAAAAAAAAGACATGGAAGTTTTGGTGTATTGAAGAGAAGTCCTTACCTAACTTGCAGTAGAGTTTAAGAGGTTCCCTCTTAAGAGTTTTGGTGGAGAAAACTTGAGAGAGGGCTGTGGAAAGGCAATATACTATGAGAGGAGACATCATAGAATTTGAATTACCTATAGAGTAAGAAATACTCACTTGCAATTGCAATCATTGTGCTTTTTTTTTTTTTTTTTGATAAGTAAACGATTATATTGATATGAATAGGCATAGCCCAAGTATACAAGATAGTATACAAAAGGTTACACTTATTTAGAGAGAAGTAATAGAAACAAGAAAATCATGAAAATCGAGGCCACGTCAATCTATAGCTGTGGCCCAAAGAAAAAGAGTGCTAACAAAAAATAATCTAAGTTCTTCTAATGGGTGCTCCTTGTCTTCAAATGTTCGGCCATTTTGCTCCTTCCATAGGCACCACATGATACAACTCGGGACCATTTTCCACACTGCAGAGATTTGCGGGAGAGACCTCGTACATTTGTCCAGCTGGCCATGAGCTCTGTCACTGTGGCAAGCATAACACAAGCTAACTCCATTCTATTAAACACCTCATTCTGTAACATTCCAGCCACCTCAAAATGCAACAGTAAATGATCCACATTTTCACCATTTTTCCTACACATACAACATCAATCTACTATGATCACCTTACGTCTTCGTAGATTATTTGTCGTCAAGATCTTACCTAATGCTGTTGTCCATACAAAAAATGCCGCTTTGGGAGGCGCCTTGTTTCTCCATATCTTTCTCCATGAGAATTGCGTCTTCTGTGGTTGTGTAAGCGACTTATAGAAAGAACGGATAGAGAATTTATCTTTACCTATGGGTATCCACCACATTTTATCTGCTTCTTGGGTTCTTGGCATCATGGTGTATAGAAGACCAAAGAATTCCTCAATGCTGCCAACTTCCCAATCTTGGACGACTCTAGTGAAATTCATGTTCCATTGGACTAAGTCCCCAAATAACTCCATGCAATTAGCCACTGAAGCATCTTTCTCACCTGCAATCCTAAAAACTGATGGGAATGAATCCTTTAGGGCTTGATCTCCACACCACAGGTCAGTCTAGAATTTTATTCTAGATCCATCGCCCAACACCACAGGTCACTGTGCCTGTTTGATAGGCTTAATGGTATATTCCTGATTCTGGCGGCCTAGGGCGGTAGAGAGTGGCGGCACAATGGCAGTAGCAGCCTTGAGAATCCTTTAACTCTTTCATGATATGAAACCTAGTGGAGTGTATAGAGTTAAACCTAAGGAAGAAGTCTGCACAAGTGCGTGTATGAGGCTGCCTCTGGTTTGCTAATACGCTTAGGAGGCTGCTAAGGTTAGGGTTTCACTTAGGTAGAGAATGCTTTAGGGTTTTGGGACCTAAGGGCTGAAGTATGGGCATAGGTGCTGTTGGTATAAACCTAGCAATGCCGAATTTTGATTGAGTAATTGCTGGGTTTCTAAGCTGGCTGCAGATCCCTCAATTTTAGATATTTCTGTTGAGTTGTATTAGGAAAGATCTTCTATACTTGCTATAATGGGTAGGGGGATTGATTGCTGGAGATTTCAGTCCTGGCTGGACAGCTATCTGAAGAGTCAACTTCCTCCCTATTTAGGTTCGGTTTGGCAGTTCAAATTTCTCATCTCAAACTCAAAATTCTCATCTCATCATTACAACTTTTTCAAATCCCCACATAAAATATAATAAATAATTCAACTTTTTCAAATCCTAAAACAATAATAATATTAAAATATAATATTTTAATATTTCATCTTAAAACTCAAAATTCTCATCTTACTACCAAACTGAACCTTAGTCCAATATCTTGGCAGCCTCACTCCTGTGCTAACAAGAATAAAGTCTTGCCTAATGCATTCAGGAAATTCGAAATCCTGCTGTCCAACAGATTTTGGAAACTCCGCAGGTCCTATTTCCAGCGATAAAACACAGAATGCCTTCCTTATTTAAGTAAGCAAAGTCTGAGAGCTTAGGATTGCTTGCAGTCCTGTAACTGTAAAAATTCTGACATTTTGAGTGGCGGGAATCATTCCATAAATATGTGTCAAATATTCTAAATTAACTTGGGCACCAATCTGGCACCACAAAAAGTCCAGTGGGCTGGACAGCAAGCCCACTAACCCAATACATTCACTAATCTGCATAATTAAAAGCCCAAAACATCTATAAAATCAAACAATAGCAATTGCATGTGAAAAAGAAACTTCAATGGCTGATTTCATTGTGCTATTGGGGGACCAAGTCCAATGGAACATCAATTTCAGTAGGGTGGCCCAAGATTGGGAAGTTGGCAGCTTCGAGGACTTCTTTAGCCGATTTTACTCTATGAAACCGAGTGGGCAATGAGCTGACACATTGTGGTGGGTACCTACAAGTAAAGATACATTCTCGGTTTGATCTTTCTACAAATCCTTAACTCACTCGCCAAATAATAAGTTTCCATGGAGAAATATTTGGCAAAATAAGTCGCTTCCCAAAGTGGCTTTCTTTACTTGGACAGCTTCCCCGGGGAAGATATTGACAACAGATAATTTAAGGAAACGCAGGGTGATCATAGTAGATTGGTGCTGTATGTGTAAGAAGTCCGGTGAGATTGTGAATGATCTTTTACTACATTGCGAGATTGCTAGAGAGTTATGGAATGAAGAATTCAGCAGAGTAGAGTTTGCTTGGGTAATGCCTATCACTGTGGTAGAGTTCTTGGCCAGCTGGAAGACTCTAGGAGGTATCCCGCAAATCAAAGCTGTGAGGAAGATGGTTCCTATCTACATTATGTGGTGCTTGTGGCAGGAGCGCAACGACCGGAAGTTTGAAGACAAGGAGCGCTCAATGGAGGAACTTAGATATTTCTTTTTTAGGATTTTATTCCTATGGGCCCTAGCTGTAGATTTTAATGGCCTTAATTTTCATGACTTTCTCGTTTCCATTGCTTCGCCCTGGATAGGTTTTATCTCTTGTATATCTTCTTGTGTACTCGGGCTATGGCTATCATTATTAATACAATTGGTTACTTAACAATTTTTTTATTTTATTTGATAAGTAGCAATATGCAAAAATTAAATCATAGAAATTTAATCAAAATACAATTAATCTGACCCGTGGGCCATAATTGAAGGTCAGCCCAAACTTTGAATCCAATGCTTGGGGGTGACATTGGCTGTGCATAAATCTTGACTATAGGCAGTTTTAGGGATTGCTATTAAGCGCACTGAAAGGCCTAGAAATAAGGGGCTGCAGCCAGGTTGGTATCCAAGCTCTTCTATGGCTTTAACTCTTACTGTATTAGCTTGTAACTCTCCTGCTAAATTCGCTCTACTGTCTGTTCCTTATCTGGCAGCTTTTCTATTTCTATAAAAACAATTTCCTTCTATTTTCTTTTCACAAACAGTGTACTAATTAAAACAATCTATCGTGCAACTCAAAATATATATCTCCAGACATAAAATTTAGAAAAAAATGACTCACTAATAACAGCTTGAAATCATAAATTAGTTTCCTAAAAGGGCAAACCTTGGGTGTATGAAAAACTTATTTTCCCACTTTTCATTAAAACTTCTGTGTGCATAATGTGAAATCTACCCGTGGTTTTTTCTCAGTTTTCTGTACACTGATTGCAATTATGCATTTGTTTCTCCATTTATTCTGAAGCCGGCACATTGCAGGGAATGAAGGCCTTGCTCAATGGCTTGAGGACCCTACATATCCAAATACCACCTTATCGTGGAACCTCATTCATGGTGAGATGGAAGTTGGAAGGTATGCATTTCTGTCCTTTTTTTTAAAAAAACTTGTACTGATGTTGAGAACTTCTGCTTCACCAGGAAATGGTATGATTACACAGGAAATATTCAAGCGTTCTAGTTATTATGTTGCACTGGGCAACTTAAACACAGAGAAAGTGGAGGTAATATTACAAAAATGCATATTGTTTCGCTATAATTTAAGGAAAAATCTATTTATCATCATTTTTATCATCATCCTCTCTGCATTCTTTGATGTGGCATTAAATGATAGGCCTACAAGTGAAACATAATAAATAGTCTCCAATCATTTAATATCACATCATGGGATGATGAGAGGATGATGGTAAAAGGGATGATGAGTAGCATTTAAAGGTTTGATAAGTTCATGGACTCCAAATTGATCTATCGTAGAACCATTTATGATAATAAGTCCACTAATATTTTTTTTGGTTGGTTGGTTCTGTCATTATGATATGTTCTGCTCAATTGAGCAAGCTTAAATAGTAATACATAAATCATTTCGAGGGAGAACCATTTTTAACCAAGCAAGGTGATTGCAACATCCAAGGGATATGATATATATTTTAGACAATTAGTTGAAAAGATTGCTTTTACATCATGGTAAATGCCATAGAATTGGAGTGAGATGGTCACTAACCATCCAGTTATTTTTTTATCAATCTACAAGAATGTGCTCATTCCATAGTCTTTGCTTGATAATCAAACCAATTTTCTCTATGAATGTTTTGGGGATGTTTTCTGATTTGATTTTTTTTATATAGACGAACCCACGTGCTTTGTCATTAAAACTCATTGACTAATATGCTGTAATTTATATGATTTATTCAATCCTCTAATGATATTAGACAATGGAATATCACCTTTATCCGATCTACTGACGGTTGGGATTTGGAGTCCATTTTGTCAATCTTCAATATCTTGTACCTTATCAAGACGGGAAATTTTGGCTGGGATAAGATAAGGTGGATTCCATCCAAAACGAGGAGATTCGAGTTGAGCCCTTTTTATCATGCATTACGGCCCACAACACTTTTTCTTTGTAAAGGAGTTTGGAGGAATAAAGCCCCTTTGTTGGTGACGTTCTTTAGGTATACAGCTGCATTGGGAAGGATCCTTATGATGGACAATTTGAGAATGAGGTTCGGTTTGGCCACTAAGAATTCTCATATGAGAATTTTGAGTTTTAAGATGAAATATTAAAATATTATATTTTAATATTATTATTGTTTTGGGATTTGAAAAAGTTAAGAAAAGGTTGAATTGTTTATTATATTTTGTATGGGGATTTGGGAAAGTTATAATGATGAGATGAGAATTTTGTATTTGAGATGAGAAATCTTAGTGGCCAAACCGAACTTGAGAGTATTAGTAATGTGCTGGTGCTGCATGTGCAAGATGAGCAAGGAAACAGTTGATCTCTTATTACTGCACTGTGAAGTAGAAGTAGAGTTTGGGCCTTGGTGTTTAATATTTTTGACATTTCTTGGGTGATACTCCAAAGGGTTGCGAGTAACTGGCTGTTTGGAGAAGTGAGGTTGTGGGTCATTGCAGTGTGGAAGCTTGGAGGCTCGTTCCTTCATGTCTGACATGGTGCTTATGGATGGATCGAAATGTGTGAACTTATTCGATTGTGAGAAGACAGTTGAGGAGCTTAATTCCTTAGTGATATTTCAGCACATAGTAGCTCTGGCTCCCCTAGTTTTTGTTTTCCTCCTTTCTAATCTGGTGCTTTCTATCTTATTCACCATGTGTACTTGGGTTGTGCCCCTTTGCACTCTTGATGAAATTCAAATCGCTTGTTAAAGAATGAGGGTTAGGATAGTTACAAGGTTACTACATTATTTCATTCAATTTCAATGAGAATATATTCCATAATAAAATGTGACTAATTTTTTCCAATTTCTGTTAGCTTTGATTTATTAATATTAAGCAATTGTGATGTTTTTTCCTTTTTACTGGTTATGCTTATAAGTTTGATTGTCTGTATGCCAAGCAGGTGCTGTTAAACCTCAGAGTAGAGGCTTATTTGTTCAACACTACAGAGTCTTTTTTTTTTTTCCGATTTCTGTTAGCTTTGATTTATTAATATTAAGCAATTGTGATGTTTTTTCCTTTTTACAGGTTATGCTTATAAGTTTGATTGTCTCTATGCCAAGCAGGTGCTGTTAAACCTCAGAGTAGAGGCTTATTTGTTCAACACTACAGAGTCTTATTACAAGTGTACTTTCAACGGTGGTTTGTGTGGTTTGGACATTTTGTTTCCCAACGGAAATGCTGCTGTCTTAACCTCTCCTAGTACAGAACAGGTAAAACTGCAGTTTAATTGGTGATTACCTTCATTCTTAACGCCTTTTTATCATTCGCTCATTCACAAAATAGAACATAGTTAGACAAAATGAACTGTTTGAAATGACACTTTATATATCAGTCTGGATGGTTTGTACCAGTGACAATCTCATGTTGTTCATTGAATCACATCATCTATTTTAAAAAAAATCATTGGATCACTTCATATCCCAGCATTGTATCTTGCTGGGAACACCTTCTCGCACTTCCTACTGGAGCAAGCAGTTTTTGAATCCAATATTATCTACTCCCAAGTGTACAATTATTCAGAATGTTCTTTGGTTGCTTTAGGGAAAAACCAGTAATGAGTGGCACGTCAAATTGTCATATGGACCAAGATGGGCCACGTATATTGTTGGCATAGGTATGCTTTCATATTCCTTGCCTAAGGGTATCTTTATGTATACATGTTGTACCTAAGTATATCCGCTTGTTTACTTCTTAAAAAAAAAGTATTTCCGCTTGTAGGTGGACTGTCCATGCTCATGTTCTTGGCCTTCCACTACTTGAACAAGTTCCAATTTACCCATGAACGTAGAAGAGGTATTCAATATGGGGAAGTGGGATCTGAAAGAGCCCCTCTGCTTTCATACAAAGATGATGATCTCTCAAGTTGGGGTTCTTCTTATGATTCTCTGTCACATGATGAGGATGATATTGAGGACTTTCTTGCATTGGGTGCCCCTGGAGGGAAGTCACTAGTAGATGGTGAAAACAGTAACAATACCCGACGTCTTTGTGCTATCTGCTTTGATGCTCCTAGGGACTGTTTTTTCCTTCCATGCGGGCACTGCGTGGCGTGTTTTGCATGTGGAACTAGGTAACTACCATCAATTATTTCTCTACTTTTTTTGTTTTTTCTGATGGGTGAAATTTGGAACTAGGACCTACTCCAACCTCATCCTGCTGTTTACCATGTGGTCCAAAGTCCAAAAGCAACAACACTGTTGTCGTTCCTAGCCTCCTACACATAGGTTTGCAAGCTAAATATGATAGTAGGATGTGCCTGTATGTTTTGCGTATCATGGAAAACCCTGCCGGGACCTAGTTTGGGATCTAAATTAACAATTACAACAGTGCATGATGCTTGCTTGAGCAAAGATTGCTGCATATTTATACAAAGATAGCCGGCTACATAGAAATGTACTGTTGATGAGCCTATTTCTTGTGCTCTTTGCATTCTTAGGGGATAGTTGCAAAATGAAGCAAGTCAGGCATTAGATACTTGTTGAGGAAATTTAAGGTCATTATGTTACAAGGATGATGTAGATTGAATATCACTTGCTCACAGTGTAAGTTGCAATTACATTTGTGTACCTTTTTTCATGTATTTAATATCTAACAACCCTGAAACTTCTTGAAGCCCACATTTGATAAGAATAAATGCTGACTTGAAATTATTGCCCCCTTCTTTCAATTGGTAAAACATGCATCTTAATATCTCGTCTGACATAATTTACATTCTATTGTCATAGGGTTGGACTCAACCACACCCCCCCTCCTCCCGGGCGGTCCCCCGTTTCTAAATTTGCAAAAACAAGTCGTTCAGAATTGATATATTCTAGATTTGCTATGCCTAGTTTTCGTAAATAAAATCTATCTACAGAAAAAAAAAATTCTAGATTTTCTCAGGACGAAAAACCATGTACATTAGATTTTGCGACTAGCACAATTTGAACGTCATTAATGATTTTCAAATTGTAGAGGGTGAAGGTATGAACATAACCTGTCAGAAGGTTTTAAACGTTTTATTTCTCATATGCTAGCTTAAACATGATGAAAGTTTGGCTTCTTCCATGTTGCAAGTCTATTTGTTACAATCTGATTGTACAGATATTACACTGTGGAACCTGTTCTGAAACATTATGAGGGGGAATGGAGATTCAATTTTTACGATATTGTTCACTCAAATCCTTGCAGGATAGCAGAGGCAGCTGGCACTTGCCCAGTCTGCCATAGGAACATGAAGAAAGTGAGAATGATTTTTACAGTTTAAGCGACCTAGCTTCTTGTCAGACAGGCAAAGCCTAGTGGATTAATCTGCAACATGGATTCATTTTCTACGCCATTGTTTTTGTGCTGATCAATGGCATTCAGTAAGTTATTGTAGCTGTGGGCATCAGGTAGTTTTCGAAGGTGGATTGATCATGTTCTGCGTATTTTTATCAGTAGACCTTCCACAATGTAAAACGATTTCTTGGTATAGGAAATGTCATAATGCACATGGAAACGTTTTTATCTTCCCTTCCAAGAATTTTATTTTATTTTTTCAATTTTCCCATTCTCATGATTCTAATTTCTACCGATTATTACTTTGTACTGACCCCTTGTTGTAGCAACTATAACGCTACGTCATTCAATTTGCTTTTTCTGAAGTCTCTTTGACCGTTCCTCATGTGGAATGCTATTTCTCAGGCTCCCTCAGGCACTAGGCCGTATCTTCTTTCTTTTTTTTTTTGGAAATTTTTGTGCAGTGGTGTTGTCTGTTTGCTTAGAAACCAACATAATGTCCCGCTGCTTCTTCAATATAGCAAGAAGTGGAACCCAATTTACACCATCATCAATACTCAATAGGCCAATTACTCTTTCCCACCGTTTCTAAGAAAATGAGCAATAGAAGGAAATAGTAGGAATCCCCCCATATTGTGGCATACTGGAACTTTGTAACTGCCATAATGGACCGAAATCAAAGCAACAAAACCAAAGAAAAATTCTCTATTGGCCTGCTGAATATGCATGCACATTTTATCAGATGCTAGCCTACAGGATACAAGGTGTTTAGAGTCCTTGTCAGCAGCAGCCTTCTCACAGTAGACAATCAGCATTCAAGCTAATGAAATTAGTGCTTTAATACTCTAGTTTGATCAGCAAGTTATGCCCAGTCATGTTTGGCTCGGTTTATTGAAATCAAGCCCGAGCTCGAGTTCAAAGTTGACTCTTTGACTTTCTGAGCTGCTCAATCTCGACTCAAGTGTATGTGCATGTGTTAATGTGTTTTGTATGTATTGATAATAACTGTTGTATATATGCGTATCTGCATTCTTTTATTTTCGTTTATAAGAAATAATATATATACAGTATCATGTATATTATTAATATGTGCAAATATGTGATAATATATATGAATTGAGTTAATTAGTCAAGTTGAGGTTGAAATAAGCATTTTCATCAACATTAATCGAGTTGAGTGGGTTTTGAACATGTCTATATCATTTAATAATTGAGTTTATTTTTGTGTCTGCGTGACTTATTTAATAAATGCTTCAAACTAAATTCGAGGTTAATTTGGAGACTGTTTGTATTAGCATTTAATTGGGTGACATGGTAATAGTAATTCATGAGAATGGATGATGGAGAGGTAGAAATGGAGTTAGTGGTTTTTTAAGCAAATTTGTAGGGGGATTTGGATTCTTTGAACTTCCAAGTGTGCAATTTGAAGAATGAAAGGCATAATTTGTGAGAATGAAGGCCTTCATATGGCTAGAATGCACATTGTTTCTCCTTTCCAAATCGCTCACTACAATTTGAGCATTTACAAGGATGCTTTGGATAGGACTGATCTTGGGATAAAAAAAAAAAAAACGATAAACCTCTTTGGGTTTATGGTTTAGTTACTATTTATGAAGATGATCCCTCAATTTCTGAAAATTATATTTTACTCCTTATCTTTCGAGCATTATTTTAAATACCGTACCGATACCGGTCGGTATATACCGTACTGGCCACTGGTCCGGTACATGTATTATATCTGTTTCGTACAAGTATTTTTTTTTTCTTTTTATTTCTTCAAACTACAAGTTCATTTTTTGACCCCCAATTCAGACTAGACTATTTATAATTTATATATATATGTATTTATATATAATTTATTCATATATAGACTATTATTTTGGAATATAATTTATATATATAATTTATTTATATATCGACTATTTCGAAATGGTACATGAAACGGTACCAGTACTGAAATATTTTATTTCAGTGCCTTGACAGGTACGGTATTCCAAACTTTGCTTCCAAGTCTTTCTTTCTAAACAAATCTCTAGGAAGATTTTTTATTAAACAATGCTACTCCCACTGATGGTGGCCATTGAGAGTGGTTACCAATTTGTTTTTTTTTTTTCTACCTTAAGAATTAAGAGAATATTTTTTAATTAATTTGTATTTTATTAAAATATTTTAAATATATTTTAAAAAAATTACACATTCAATGACCACCACTCTCCATAGACGAAGCATCACTCTTTTCCATTTGAACTCTTCGTGAACAAAAGAGAGATATGGAGTGCTTGGGCGAAAATAAAAGCAGATCCAAAACTCGAAGCCCAATTTGTAACAAATATGGTAGTGAGGGGCCCAGCCCATTCTCAGATCGGTGGGATAACTCCCCACTCGCACATGGTTCCTTCGCGGAAGTGAACTCCGGCGGCCGTGGGCTAGTTCTCCGTAAAGACAAAACCGAAGAAACCCACGCCAAGCTGAAGACAAAGAATCCGAACCAGACAGCTGGGATTCAGTAATCAGATACGGAAGAAGAAGAACAAAAAGAAAGGCATGGGCGTGGATTACTACAAGATTCTCCAGGTAGACCGGAACGCCAAGGACGATGACCTGAAAAAAGCGTATCGGAAGCTAGCCATGAAGTGGCACCCCGATAAGAACCCCACCAACAAGAAAGAAGCCGAAGCCAAATTTAAACAAATCTCCGAGGCTTACGATGTAAACCCACCAAAATTTGTTTTTTCTCACTCTTAATTATTTGTGAAAAAGGAGAAAGAATCTGATGATTGGTGTATGTATATGTGAATAGGTTTTGAGTGATCCGCAAAAGCGAGCAGTGTATGATCAGTACGGAGAGGAGGGGTTGAAGGGGCAGGTTCCACCGCCTGGTGCCGGTGGGTTTCCGGGTGGGACTGATGGCGGACCGTCCTCGTTCCGGTTCTCCACGAGGAATCCCGACGATATCTTCTCTGAGCTTTTCGGGTTTTCGAGTTTCGGAGGGATGGGCGACTTCGGTAGTGGGTCCCGCGCCGGCGGGCCTGGGTTTTCGAGGAGCATGTTCGGGGACGATATATTCAATTCGTATAGAGGTGGAGGCGGGGAGGCCTCAGGGAACGTGCCCAGGAAAGCCGCTGCGATAGAGCGCACGCTGCCTTGTAGTTTGGAGGATATGTACAAAGGGACTACGAAGAAGATGAAGATTTCGAGGGACGTTATCGATGCCAGTGGGTAAGTTTTGTGATCCTATAATCATTTTTTTTATAGGCTGTGGTTTGGATTTGTTGTTGTACTGGTAGTTATGTTGTCTCACATTTGTACAGGTAATAATGTAGATTAGGTGGTTTAGATTCTAGATCTACACATAGTCGTTCTTTTGCAAGTCCATAATTATCTAAACCAAATAATAGTGTTGTTTATGACTGATAGATTTTAGTAGAGTTTTTGAAGATTTTAAGAATGGTTATGATTTGTTTAGGTATACCATGTTATTCTTATACGTGGTTGTGTAATGGCGTCTCTTAGAATCAATCCGCTTGGTGTTTCTTTTCTATAATTCAAAACTTTTTGATAAGTATATATAATTCAGAACTTGATCTTTGCTAAGCGTTGCTCTTTGTCCCATATACTTGGGCTTTTGTCTATTCTTATGATCAACACAATAAAATCTTGTTTACCGATCATTAAAAAAAATCAAAACTTGATCTGAAAATGTTTGAGTCAAAGTAGCAATGATTCAAACCAGTTATGTTATTTTGGAAACCCAAGGATTCAATCATATGAATGGGAAACAGTATTCCTCCGTTTTGCTGTTGCTACTAAATACCACTAACATTTTGGCTTTAGATCCTTTGAATCATTACCGTTGGAGGTCCGGACCTTTTTTTTCCATGATCCTTTGATGAAAGGATTCATTCTATTCGCTAAAGATAGAATTATCAACTAAATAAGACAATGGGCGTGGACTTCATGAGTGATGTGGGGTGTCATGTAAATAGATAATGCTGTTTCTCCTGTTTAACTCCTTTGGAGTTTTTTCTGCAACTTGTTATGGTTTTAGTTCATAATGCAGTTTGCAAGAAAATGCTTTAAGTTCTTTTGGTTTTGGATCTTCATCATTTTGGTAGAGGTATACATATCTACATGTATTTATGACATATGTATAGTAGTTTACAATGCATGTTTAAATAATTGGTATATTGGGTGAGAGCAATGTAATTGTGTCTTGGTACACAAGGCATGTACATGCATGGACATGTAGATTATGATGCAGTAATTCTTTGTGCCATAATTGACAAAATTCAGGGTATTGTAACTCTATTCCAATACCGGAAGATATATGCCCAATAGGCATCTGGTAAGATATATGTGGTGGCATTCAGGAGGGGTAATGATGCCATAATCTAATGCATGTCAAATGTTCCTTTATCTGCTGGTGAACAGAAAGATACACGGTTAGATACACAAGTGAATTGTAATGATACGCTTTTTACTACCATCTGCTGCCTTATGTATTCTATATGGAAGATTTCAATACTTGAGGTATTGTTTAGGTTGCTGCACCTTGGAAATCAATTTTTCTTTTTAATCAAGATGTTGCCTGTTTTAGAACTTTCTAAGATGTTACTTATAAAAAAAGATCTGAGATGGGACGGCATGAAGAAGTCTGCTTGGCTGCATATTTTCAATTTCCACTTTTGGCACTTGCAGGTCAATAATCGCTCCAAAACTACTGGCACTTTAGATACTTGATAGGTTTAGGAAAGAGCTCCTGTTGTAATGGTGTTTTCAGGATTTGGTTTTTGTCAATCCATGATTATGAGTCTTTATTTTGTCAACTGAGTGAGGGAATGGAGGGGTCTGTTACTTTGTCTGCATTAACAAACTTACAATACATGTGTGCAGCAGAATGAAATTTTCCACCTTTTGTTTTTAATATTTTTTAGGAGTCAGTCATTCCTCTGTTTTTCCATTTCTTGAAAATCTCATTTATTCATGGTTATGAATCTATTGACCTTTAGGAGTATAAAATAAAATAGTATGATAGACTGGTTTTGTTTATTTTATCTTGTTGTACAGGCGACCTGCCACAGTTGAGGAAATTCTTACCATTGACATCAAGCCGGGTTGGAAGAAGGGCACAAAAATCACCTTTCCAGAAAAGGGACATGAACAGCGAGGTGTCATACCCGCAGACCTCATCTTTATTATTGATGAGAAGCCTCATAGTGTCTTCAAGAGGGATGGCAATGATCTAATCGTCACCCAGAAGATATCACTTGTGGAGGCTTTGACTGGTTATACAGCACAGCTGACAACCCTTGACGGTCGAAATCTGACAGTTTCCGTCAACTCCATCATTAGTCCCACTTATGAAGAAGTTGTTAAAGGAGAGGGGATGCCAATCCCCAAGGATCCTTCGAGAAAAGGGAACTTGAGAATCAAATTCAACATCAAGTTCCCTAGCAGGCTTACATCAGAGCAGAAATCTGGTATCAAGCGATTGTTAATGTCGTCGTAAGGACTGGTAGCGGTTCAACCTACAAATCTTCCGACCTCCTGTAAGCTTTCATTTGTTTTCTCTGCTAGTTTATATGCTGGAGAGAAATTTCATGCTCTGCTGAATTGAGGATTTCATAGAAAAAGTTTAGTAGTATATTGTTCATCTTTTACTCATTTCCCGTGTCCGCTCTCTTTCGCTGTACACCACATCATTGAAGAATAAAATGATTATAATTACTTGAGCTTGCCTACGATTTTTAGTGAGATGGAAGCTTGCACCTAGCTTGATGCTCAATTGCTGACTGGATAAAATGCAACAGCACCAGTCTTTGTATTTTTATTAAATGCTGCTTTTTAGGCAAAGTGGATACCAGGTCCTAGCTTGGCACACGTTTAAATTTGGGTGACATAAAATGTGCAATTTCGTTAGTAGTGGAATGACATTTTTGGGGTCTTTATGGAGATTTTAAAACTGCTACTTCCTGGCTTGTGCCGGCAGAAATCAAAATATGAGGGTGTCTTCTGGGTAGGCTGGCTATTTGGATCTTGATTCTTCATTGTAATCAGTAGTGCAAGATCTCGATTGCTTTACAGCTACTTCATTAACTTGGTTTCTTCGAATCAAATACAATCCGACCACTTCGAATCTTTAGGATGGAGGGAGGGGCCAACTCTAGCTCGACTCTGATCAAGTAGCAATGGTTTTGTTAGCTTCTACGATCATATGGTTTCATGGTCCCTTCATTTCTGAATGAGTCTTCTTACTTATAAGTTAACGTGAACGTGAAGAACACACTCTCTACGTAGGAATAGTCCAAAGACAAGATAATAGACCATTTCTTAAGGTTCCATCCTTTAGAGCATTCCCATCCAGCTGAGGATGGGAGCTTGCTGCCTAAATTCATGGAAAACTAAGGGGGCGCAGGCTTCCAGGTTTTTTTAGATGATTAGTAGGGCTTATTTGTGGGAAATTTTTGATAGGGCACAACCAAGAGGGCTGAAGCGCGCTGTCTTAGGCATCCCTACGAATGAATACTTCTGCTCGGAACATAATATAGGTCGCTTGCTTGCGACTGGCTTGCAAGTAGGGGTGGCAATATGTCACATGACCCGTTAACCCAACACGAACACGACACGATAATAGCGGGTTAAGGTTTAGCCTTAATAGGTTCGGGTCAAAACGGGTTGACCCGTTAAGACACGATTGCTTAACGGGTTGATAACGGGTCAACCCGTTTTGACCCGTTATGACATGTTAAAAAAGTTAAAGTTACAATTATACCTAAAAATAAAATTGTTAGAATTTCAATTTCGATATTATTATTATTTGGATTGTAGTTTTGGACTTATAATTAGTTTTATAATTTTTATAGATATTGTGATTTTAACATTTATATAAAATTATGCTAAATTTAATAAGGTTAAAAGGTTAATTTCGGGCCTATTCAACTTATTTACATAAATAGTTTAAAATGAGTTATATTGTGTCGTATTAACCTATTTCGTAATATTTTCTTAATTTCTTTGTTTACTTATAAAAAAAAAAATTTCGTAATATTAATTAATGGGTCAAAACGGGTTGACCCAACACGACTCGTTATGTTAATGGGTCGTGTTAGTATTTGAGATTTTAACACGATAAGCTTAACGGGTCGGGTTAGGGTCGACCTATATAACCCGTTAACACGATTTGACACCCTTACTTGCAAGAGAGCTTCCCACTTGAATTGGGGCATCCACTTTTGATAACTCCTAGGACTTATTAGATAATGGGGTACATTGAAAGACCGGATCGAGGGGACACTGAATACTTTTATGCTTACCGGTAATCGCGCTTCCTTTAGTAAAAATATTTAACTTTTGACAATAAAAAAAAAGAGAGAAAAGAAATATTAAATTGGCTATTTGGGAAAAGATGATTTTAAAAAAATATATTATATTCCATACTTCCATCTTATTTTTATTCCATTAAATAAGATGTGACACATAATCGCGCTTCATTTAGTAAAAATATTTAACTTCTGACAATAAAAAAAACAAAGAGAGAAAAGAAATATTAAATTGGCCATTTGGGAAAAGATGATTTAAAAAAAATATATTATATTCTATACTTCCATCTTGTTTTTATTTCATTAAATAAGGTATGATATATTTATCATTATTAGATGATACTGAATCATCTAATAATTATAAATGTGTCACATTTTACATAGTACGATGAAAGTGAAATAGTAGTGTGATATATATAATTTTTCGTTATTATGAAAGCACTGATTTTGAAAACATTACCATTTAGAGAGATAAATATTTATTTAAAAAATTTCATATAGATGAAAAGTCGAAATCACGGGCACAACAAATAATTAAATAATTCTAAAAATTTGAAAAGAAATAAGTTAAAAAATCTTCTCTCTCTTTTTTCGAAAGCTAAAAGACTGATTTTTAAGTAAATTTTAACAAATAGTTTATTCAGCCCAATGTGAATGATCCATACCCCTAAACATAATAAGAGGTGAGACTTTGTTTCGTTGGAAAAAACAAAAACAATTATGTAAAGCAAGAAACTAAGCCTAATGGCAAGAAAGTCGACAAAAGATGACAAAAAGTACACATGTTATATAAGTTTTGATAGAACTAGGAAAACGAATAGTCTTGATTAGAAAAGAAAGGAAACGAATAGTCTTGTAAATATAATGCAAAAGCGGACAAACAGGAAACTAATTGTAGACAGACAAAAGAAAGAAAATATAAATAATCCAATGAAAGAAAAGTGACAAGATCGAATTGCAAGGTTTCAACCATTTACATTTATATGAATATATGTGAATTTTAATTCATACATAAAAATTAAAATCTAAATGATAATGATTTGAAAAAGAAAATATCGCATACTACATCATCATCTTACTATTATTTCCAATTTTCATGCATTATAATGAGGTGGCATTGTCCGTCAATATTTAAACTTAAAGAAAAAAGAACAAGGAAAATCAAGAAATGGTTTAAGCTAGGGTGATGGAAATAGTGCGCTTGAGTGGCATGTTGGCATTTATTTTTTGGTAGATCATGAGAAGCTGGTGGAATGCGAATTAACCGAGCACGTTATTCTTCATATATATATAGAATCATATCTGTTTCGACCATACACAGATTTTGGCTACTCTCTCTCTCAAAAGTACCTTAATCATGTACTGATTTATTTATTTCTGAGCATCCAATCATGATCATGATCTATCAATATTAATCCTGATTTTGTGAATCGGTATATATCCAGATTTTATTATACAACGGAAGTGTTTCCCATTTGAAGATAAACGTCTCCTAAGAACTTAACAGAATGCATGGTCTTTTTTAGTTTTTTGGCATAAGACAAGGAATTAAAGAAGAGTGAGATTGAATGGACAGTATAGCTTGAAATATATATATATATATATATATATATAGATATATAGATATATTTTACATAATGTTCGAAAAACCACCTAAGTGTGAATGCATAACTAAACAGCTACTCTGTACATGCACCGTCCTATATGTTGAAACTATAGTTGTTGCAGCACCGTCCTATATGTTGATTTTTAATTATAGCTGCTGCAGCTGGAGGTTAGTCATCAATTACGGATGATAGTTAGAAACATGTTTAGTGGAACTTCTCCTATAAATTGGAGAGTTTTGATATATAAGAGGAGTGAGCAAAACAGAGAGATAGTGGAAGTGAGAGAGAAATTTTTGAGTGTTTGTAATCTCATACAAACTCAGTAAAGTTTGGCTCTAGTAGATGTAGGCAATTTGCTAAACTACTTAAATATTATCTTGTGTGATTTTGGACAGGCTAGAGGCGCAACACATAAAGACAACAACATAAAGACGAGAAAAGAAGAGTTCTTAGTTTGAATGATTTGGAAAACCTGTGCTTGGTTAATTCCGACAACTACAAGTACAGACATATGATGGCATCCAAACCTCTCAGTCAACCGTAGTACCCATCGCCAAGATCTTATGTTTTTTGTTTTATGTTTTCTGTCGTTTTTATATGTCTACAGCTGTTTCTGATCATGTCTGAATTCCTTTCTGTATAATTCTCTCCTATTTGATAGGCAATTGCTCATGCAATTTTTGGGCCTGCCTGCCTCAGCTTTCCAATTCTGATATGGGTTATTCGAGTCGCTCATCAGATGGCTCCGGGAAAGAACGACTGCGGTGGACACAAGAGCTACATGATGGGTTCGTAGAGGCAGTTAATAAGCTTGGTGGCCCTGACAGTGAGTGATCTGATCCGCTAACTCATAATATTTGCTAATTTGGTTTCTGCATTATTTTTTCATTGTTTCTCTACACTTGTCGGTGCAGTACTTCTTGTATGTAATTGAGTGGGAATATCTCAATCGGTAACTTAATATATATTATGTGTTTTTCTTTTTTGCTGCTTTGTAGGGGCAACTCCGAAGGGTATCCTGAAAGCCATGCGCATTCCTGGCCTAAACATTTATCATGTCAAAAGCCACTTGCAGGTCTCTCTCTCTCTCTCTCTCTCTCTCTCTCTCTCTCTCTCTGTCTCTCTCTCTCCCTGTTACAATGAGTTAATTTTGAGATTTAATCTATATAAATTATCATAGTTTAAGGGTGAGAGTGTATTTAATCCAATCTGTTGTTAAAATATCAGATCAGAATTTGTTCATTTAGTCTAGATTTATTATTAGTGCTGGTAATCTTTCTGCTTTTCCTTTTTTTCCCAGAAGTACAGGCTCTCAAAATTTATCCCAGAATCGATCAGTAGTAAGTTAAAGAATTATATGTATGATCATGTAATCCTCTCCAAATTATATATTCTCAAATACAATATTTTTTTTAATGTTATTTCTATAGAAGCTGGCAAGTTGGAGAGGAGAACGATTTCAGAAATACTGCCTCATTTTGGCACAAAATCGTGAGTTGTAAAGCAAGTTCTCTAAATTAGATTCATGTGCTTTCTATTCATGAATACCCTGAATCTGGACTTGTCCTGTTGATCAATTATGACTAATATTTGCAGTGCTGCTCAACTCAATGAAGTACTAAAAATGCAGATGGAAGTACCAAGGCGAATGAGTAATGATCATCAATTACTTGAGGTTTGTCATTAAATATATCTGCGTATATATACCCATATTTTTGCCTCCACAGCATGTGATGATCAGCAGGAACCGAAAGAAGTACTACAAGAGAGAAAAGGACATAAATATTTAGGTTAACAACAAGAGAGAATGAAGGTTCATAAGAGCAGCAGCTTGAAGCTTAAAATTGAAGCTCAAGGAAGATTCTTTGACAAAATTTTGGAAGAACGTCGAAACCGCACGACCAATGTTATGATAAAAAAGCCTGGCCGAGAGCTGCCTTCTTCTCTTAGATCACTGCCTTCCCTTTGCGAGGAGTCGGAATCAAATGCAAAAGAGTTTGAATCTGATGATTCAAATCAAGCTGACAAAAAGAGCGAAATACAGTCTGAGGAAGGAATATTTAGAGCCCCAAAGAGACTTAGGGTACTTGAAGATCAGGATGTTTTGTCTCCAAGATTTAACAACGTTGCTTCAATACTCGATTTGGAATCTTACTGCCAAGCTGGGATGTTTCTTGTGAGAAGAGTAAAACAGAGTTATTTGTGTAAGAATTCTTCGCTATTAAAATGATGTTACAGTGCAGTATATATACACAGAAAAAGCAGCTGCTGTACTACGCTAACCTACAAGCTGCTGTCCTGCACCATCCCACAGGCAGGTGGCGTGCACAGAGGTAGTGCTTGGTTTGGCAGAGTTTGTTACAAAGCTCTGTGCCAAATCCGTTACAAACATTTACAAGAATCAAGCCACAACTTATTCTATGTTATTCCTGAAGGTTCTGGTGGTGCTGCTGACTTGGAAGTGTCTTGCCGTGTGGATGCCAAGGTGGATGCTTCAACACGCCCTCGCGAGCCCAGCGGAGTGTCAATGACAGTGAGGCTCGTTCTCATGGTTTGGAACTGAGTGGATACAATTGGTTTAGTAAAAATGTCTGCCACTTGGTCTTTTGAAGGGAGAAAGGCAACTTGGATGGTTTTTGCAGCGACTCTATCTCGAACAAAATGGAAGTCAATTTGCATGTGTTTTGTGTGGGAGTGAAGAATGGGATTAACCGCTAGATATGTGGCGCCAAGATTATCACACCAGAGAATAGGAGCTTTGGGCAGAAAAATGTGTAGTTCTTTAAGAAGAGATTGTATCCAAAGTGTTTCTGCTGTGTCATTTGCAATGGCCTTGTACTCCGCCTCGGTACTAGAGCGGGCAATAGTGCATTGTTTGCGAGAACTCCATGAGATCAGATTGTGTCCTAGAAAGATGCAATAGCCACCTGTGGAGCGTCGGTCATCAGGAGAACCCGCCCAATCCGCATCTGAAAAAGCTTGAATTTGAAGTGAGGGTGACTTGTGGAGAAAAATGCCAAAGTTCAGTGTATGTTTCAGGTATCTTAGAAGACGTTTTACAGCCTGCCAGTGTGGGTGTTTTGGGTTGTGCATGAATTGACAGATTTTTTTTACAGCGAAGGTGATATCTGGTCTGGTTAGGGAGAGGTATTGAAGGCTTCTTACAATGCTACGGTAAAGTGTTTGATCAGGGAAGGAAGGGGTGTAGTGAATTGAAAGTTTGGTGGAGGCTGACATTGGTGAGGTTACACCATTTGCCGAGAGCATGTTGGTTTTAGACAGTATATTGCAAATGTATCTTTGAGATAGGAGGATTCCAGTTTCTAAGTATGTAATTTCAATACCTAGAAAATAGGACAATCTACCTAGATTTTTGAGTGGAAAAACATAGGCCAAAAAGGATAGCAAGTGATCAATCTAACTTGAATGAGAGCTGGTTACTACAATGTCATCAACATAGATTAAAACAGATTGATGATTGTAGATAAATAATGAGGGATCAGCTTTGGAAGACTAGAAGCCATACTCACAGAGTGATGAACTGAGTTGCGCAAACCATGCGCGTGGGGCTTGCTTGAGGCCATAAATGGCCTTATGCAAGTGACACACATAGTTGGGATATTCAGGATGAACGAAACCTACTGGCTGTGTCATATAAACTGTCTCATTGAGGTCTCCGTGAAGGAAGGGGTTGTCGATGTTGAGTTGTCGAAGCTGCCACCCGTTGGACACAGCGAGGGAGAGGACAAGTCTTATTGTCGTGGGTTTGACTACCGGGCTGAACGTCTCGGAGTAGTCAATTCCTTCTTGTTGGTGAAACCCTTTGGCGACAAGTCTGGCTTTGCGTCTTTCAATGCGTCCATCAGCGTGGTGTTTGGTTTGAAAAATCCACCTGCAACCAACAACATTAGATGATGGGGGAGGGGGAACAAGTGACCACGTTTTGCTCTGTATGAGAGCTTGGAATTCTTTGCTCATGGCATCGCGTCATTCTGTGTAGCGTGAGGCTACTGTGTAAGAGGGGGGGTTGTCTGGGGTATTGGCAATTGTGAGGTTACATATGCGAGGAGGTGGATATGGTATCTGGCCGTCGGTGAAGTGTTTGGGGCGTGAGCTATTTGTTTTGGAGCGTGTGATTATTGGGGATTGTGGAGGGGGTGGTGTTGGATTTGACGAAGGCAGAGGTTGAGTGTTGGAGGGCATCGGGTTGGATTGTGCAGATGAGGGAGAGGCATTTGGGGAAGACGATAGGTTAAGTGGGCCAGTTGAGGATGGGCTGGGTAAAGTATTTAAGTTATGTGCTGGTTGTGATGTGTTTGGGCTGAGTGTTAGGGGTGAGAGGATGGGTAGGGAGGCATGAGTTGGTTGAGTGTGGGCTTGGGCTGTTTGAAGGGATTTGGAGTAAGGAAAGGATTGTTCATTGAAAATAACATCCCGTGATATGTACAAGCGATTTGAGGGAATATGGAGGCATTTGTATCCTTTGTGGATGGGGCTGTAGCCGAGAAATAAGCAAGGGAGTGAGCGGAAATGAATTTTGTGGTTGTTGTAGGGCCGAAGGTTTGGCCAACATTCGGTGCCAAACACTTTGAGGAATGTGTATTCAAGTTCTTTTTTGAATAGTAACAGGTGTGGTGATTTGTTTTGAAGTGAAGGTGAAGGAAGAAGGTTGATGAGATATGAGGCAGTGTGAAAAGCATCTGACCAGAATTTGTAGGGGAGGGATGCTGTGGCCATGAGTGCTAAACCCGTCTCAACAAGGTGACGGTGTTTTCTTTCAACTACACCATTTTGTTGGTGAGTGTGTGGGCATGAGAGTCGATGAGTGATGCCTTGAGAATTGAGGACACGGGTGAGGGGACGAAATTCAGCCCCCCAATCACTTTGTACAGTTTTGATTTTTGCATCAAGTAATCTTTCAACATTTTTTTGAAACATTAAGAAATTAGATGTTGCATCTCCTTTTGAGGTTAGAGGATAAAATCAAGTGTATTTACTATAATCATCAACAAACGAAATATAGAAACAAAAACCATCATGAGATATATAAGGAAAGGGTCCCCAAACATCTACAAATATAAGCTCTAATGGTCCAGAGGATCGACTGACAGAAAGATTAAGGGGAAGTTGCCGACATTTGGCAAGTGGACAATTAGAACAAAAGAAACTAGGTTGAGTGGGGATAAAAGGCTAGCATTTTGTGTGCAAAATGCGTGATACAAGCCGGAGAGAAGGGTGGCCGAGGCGATGATGCCATTGACCAATTGTTGTTCTTTCACCAACAAAGGCAGCTGGAACTGGTTCAGAAATGGCTGGGGGAAAATGGTAGAGCCCGTTATGAGTTGGACCTTGAAGAAGATGGTTCCCCGTTTGCTTGTCCTTCACACAAAAATGAGAGTCATGAAATTCAAAAAAGACTTTGTTATCTTTACAGAATTGATTGACTGAGATTAAATTTTTGGTGATTAGAGGAACATGAAGTAGATTACGTAAAAGAAATTTTGAGGAGGAAGTTGAGAGTTGTGAGTCACCAATATGAGTGATTGGGAGACTAGAGCCATTTCCAACTTTGATTTGTTCAGGTCCAAGATATTGGTCAGCGCTGATGTTGAGATTTTGAAGCTCAGAGGTGAGGTGATTTGTTGCTGCAGAGTCGAGATACCAGTTCGGATCTAGGCAAGCTTGAAAGTCTGTGTAGTGAGCTGAGAGCGAACGAGGTGGTGCATGTTGATATGCTTGGTCAAATCGATGAAAGCATTGCAGAGCAATGTGTCCTACTTTGTTACATACTTGACAAGTAGGTTTAGGAGAGGAGGAGTGTTGAGTTTGTGTGGGAGTGAAAGAACGACCTCCACGATTTCGTCCATTGCGACCACCACTTCGATTTCCACGAAAGTTGTTTTGGGCACCACGATTAGAGGGAAAGGAGGTGAAATCTGCTGAAGGGTTGGGCAAAATGCCTTGTTGAGCAAAGGTTAGAGAGTGACGACTTTCAAGGGTGAGGAGATGATGGAAGAGTTCAGCAGAGCTAATGGGTGTTGCTCTTGTGGAGATGGAGATTACGAAGGACTCAAACTCTGAGTTGAGTCCATTGAGAATATAGGAGACAACCTCTGAGTCACGAAGAGGCTCTCCTGCGGCAGTCATTGTATTTGAAAGTAGACACACTTTGTTGTAGTATTCTGTAACTGAGAGAGAGCCTTTTTTGAGATTTGTAAGTTGGTGCCGGATTTGAAAAATTTTTGCTTGAGATTGAGAGGTGAACATCGTTTCTAAATTGACCTAGAGGTCCCTTGAGGTGCGAGAAGAGATGATCTGAGCTAAAATGGTTTCGGTGAGGGAGGAGAGGAGAGTGCTTAACAGAAGCTGATCAATACGACGCCTTTGCAAATATTCTGGATTGGTCTTTGGAATAGGTGATTGAGAAGGAGAGGATGAGGCAGATTGTTGAAGGGGAGGTGGTGGTGGGGTTGAGCCATCAACGAAGTGGTAGAGTTCTTGGCCATGAAAATATGGAATGATTTGAGCACGCCATAGAAGATAGTTGTCAGGGCTTAGTTTTACTGAGACGACATGGGAGATGTTGTTTGAAAGCTGGAAGGGGTGGGAGGGAGAAGATTTTTGGTCGAAGTTATCGTTGGCCATTGGAAGAGAGACGTTAGTCTAGGAGATGCTCTGATACCATGTGAGAAGAGTAAAACAGAGTTATTTGTGTAAGAATTCTTCGCTATTAAAATGATGTTACAGTGCAGTATATATACACAGAAAAAGCAGCTGTTGTACTACGCTAACCTACAAGCTGCTGTCCTGCACCATCCCACAGGCAGGTGGCGTGCACAGAGGTAGTGCTTGGTTTGGCAGAGTTTGTTACAAAGCTTTGTGCCAAATCCGTTACAAACATTTACAAGAATCAAGCCACAACTTATTCTATGTTATTCCTGAAGGTTCTGGTGGTGCTGCTGACTTGGAAGTGTCTTGCCGTGTGGATACCAAGGTGGATGCTTCAACATTTCTTTGCAATGAAGCTCAATTCTCGTACCCTAACCCTAACCCTACCCATGATCATGATATATATCAACTTTGCATGGAATCAGCATAGAGCCTGCCCTTCAGCCCATGATCTCCATTGGTGCCGGCCACCTTTTTCTACAATTTTCAAATGGAACGATGTATTAATTCGCCAAATAAAAATTAGGGCGCAATGATAAATATATATAATTGGAGATAAAATTATTTGGTTGCTTCTAGTGCTCGCGGCCTATGAAAAGGTACGAGGAGTATAAGTAGTAGTACTATATATTGAAGTTGGGCGTAGTTCTTCTATGCATGGAAGAAAGAAAGGAAATTAACACCTTTGCATGATGGCTGTTCGCCATATATAGTAAAATTGTAGTATATATCATGGTGAAACTACTTATGATTAAAAAAACCATTATTTATATCGGATCTTCAATTTCTCTCCTAGTTTTGGCATTTGTTGATCAGCATGCGCTGCATTATATACTGCTTTATTGGTATTAGAAAATAAATAAAAATCGGGCATACTCGTGAACGTACGTGCGATTCACCATGGGGTTCATGACAGATTATACATGTATGTATATATATATATATATATAACACATGCACATTGTTTTGTGACTTATAAATGCATGCATTTTGGGAAAAACTTGACAGATCACAAACGTTCCAAAATGCACCAAAACTTGAGGATAATATATAATAATCAAATTTATATATGTCTTTTCACCCAATGAATTATCTACAGAGATAAGAATGCATCTACCGATGAATATTGAAATTAATACACTAGTACGTACTATTTCTCATTAATTATTATAACTTCAATTTCAAAGAACGAAGGAAAGCAAATTAAACCTATTGATCAATTGCTTCTGTACTGATCGTCTTTTACATCAAATGGGTTGGTGTGTTGACGATCTTTACCTTATTTGGAAGCCTGATCTAGCTAGCTAGCTAGCGTTCCTCTGATTTAAAAGTTTCATTACAATCTCATATATAATTATTCAGAATTTATGTTAGTTGAATATATAACCAAATGTTCAGCAACGTACGTACATATATAACATTATTATAAGTTAACTTAACTGAGCATATCAACGAGCACAGAGAAAAAATGTGCATGCTACATATACTTATTTCTTTAAGATTATAGATGGGTAAGCTGCATGCCCAAAGAACTCACGTGCATAACATTACATTAAGAATTTTCCTCAACTAGTTGACAGCAGATCAGTTTCTTGATCATCATCATACTTATGCCATCAGCCATTTATATTGGTTGGATTTTCCAAAAGAATTCACAGTATTAATCTTAGGAAACTGAGACTAAATTAATATGAGTGTAATACACTTATACATCATATTCGCCAAGCGGTACTTATAACACATATTGCATATATCAAATAGGTTATCTAATGGTAGATTTTACTAGGGGTGGGCAGCAGGCCCTGCCTCCTGCTACTCCGCCCCCGCCCTTCCTGAAGACTAGCCCCTAGAGGGGGCGGGGGGCGGATTGACCCCAACAGGGCCCCAACCTACCCCTCACTCTGCACCACTTACCTATTTAATATAAAAAATTATATTTTTAATATTTATATAAATATATTGTATATAAATATATACAATTTATTAAAAACTTGAAATTGAATTCAAGTTAATGGATTGCCTTGACCTCCTCGGCTAACGTTTATATAGGAGACCAAGATAATATAATAGTCATACTTAAGCAATGTGAGATTTATTGGGCAATCCAAAATAAACTCTAATATGTTTATATTCTTTTTGAATGTATAAATTTTAATTAAGTTATAATTTGGGTCAACAAAAAAAATTTAGACTAAAGAATAATTTATAGACCCCATGGGTCATTGGGTTGAGTGGGGGGTGGGGCGGGGTGCAGTTTCATAACCCCACCCCTCGCCTAGTGGGACAAGGTACCCCGCCCCAGGATGAGGGGGCGGGAGTGAAAACCCCAACCCTCGCCCCATGCGGGGCGGGGCTGGTGCAGAGAGGGGGCTACCCCACACTGTATGGTGCGGGTAGCACCCCTAGATTTTATATCAAATTCTAAGGTTCATTTTCATCCTAGTGTTCATTACTATTACGATCACAGCTTTGGTGTGCGGTATGTTCTTTATCTTTTACACACCCCCTCAAGCTATATACTATATCGTGTATCAAAAAAGCTACTTGATGTTACTAGCAACGCCATGATCAATAGAAGACTACAAAATTACAAATATCCAAGGATTCATTTGACAACAGTACAGTGGATTTTGGTTGGATGATGCATGTATTGGAAAACTTTGTTGTTAGCAAGCTTAAATATTAGGTTCGACCTAGTTAGTGACATATATTGTAAGGCACCAACTATACTACAATATATATAGTTGTTCATCCTCAATAGGATTCGCATCATAGAGAGAGAGAGAGAGAAAGAGAGAGAGAGAGAGAGAGAGTAGCAGATGAGACAAATTTGAGATCCAAAATATTAGTACTGTAGGGAAGTAGATTAAGTATGCATGCAACTAGCGTTGTTGAGTAAGAAAGAGGCGAGCCTTAAAGAAGTCAAGTGCCTCAATACCCAATTAAAAGTAGTGTAACTATATATCCCAAATCTTTTAATGAAAAATCCAAATTGAGAGTGGTAATGAAAGAGTTATGAGCACAATCATCACATAATTTTAACACAATGTCATTAATGTAAAGAAGGAAGTAGAGGGTGTTGGAAATTAAACTTTGATTTCCGAGATATCTTCAAAATTCTCCACATATTTCTAAGAGCTTCTTACTTAGCTGTGAAGCAACTCGATAAATGTGTAGAAGAAAAGAAGATGCTAGGAAGTGCCCTAGTCAAATGTCAAATTAGAATTCAAGTTTGATATGGCTAACTCCAGCTTGCATTCACACTTTTAAGATTTGCCTATAAAGAGACTAGGATTGTATGCATTGAGATAGAGATCTCAGATAGTGAAGATCTAGAATTTAGAGAGAGATTTAGGGAACTAGAAACTCTTTTTTTGTGTACTTTTTCAAATTCAATAAAATTGTTGTTTGGTTGTTCTTCAATTTATACTCTTGTGAGTTATAAAAGTGGTAGGCTACATATATATAAGGGAAAACTCTTCTTGCAAGCTATTTGTGAACCGAAAGGTGCACCAATACTGACATGTCAAATGAAATGACGCATTTCAAAACATTGAGAAAGTGATTTTGTGCAACAGAAGCGGAAAGAGGATTTTATCTTCATCAAACGGCTGCGTTTGGAGCGGGAAGAGAAAAACTCAAAATCTCCTCCCCATTGCAATCTCCACTCCCTCTTGGTGAACCATGACACCACTGTGAACAACCTCCATAACCAGCAGCGTCAACAGCCCACGCAGCATCAGTGGCCACGTCAAGCACGGCCAAAGGGAAGCAAGATCCCAACCCACGGTAAAGCCACCCAATGCCGCCCAGCATCGCCGTGCTCAATCCCATATTTTTCTCTGTTTTTGCTCCCGAAACAGAGCAATCCATTTGTTTTTCCCTCGAAGCTCCCCACGTCAAGCACGGCAAAACAAGACGATGTCAACAGCTGCAAGACACGACCACTAGGTCTGCCAACGTCAAGGAGCTAAGACTTGACGTTGGAAAGCTCAGACTCGACCTTGTGCCTGTACTCCTTGGTACGCTTCACGTTTCGATCATTCCCTTTGGCTTCCTTCTTCCGCTCTATTGAAGGATAGGATCCTCCAAGAGGCTCTGTGAGCTTCTACCACGTTCTTGTACCCGACAGAGAGTAGGTTCCGCTGATCTTCCATGCTAAGTTCCATGTCAAGATTTGCCACTTTCTTCATCGCATCCACCATTTCTGCCAAATTTGAAAGGAGTACTAGATTGAAAAATACGGCCAAAAATGCATGGGAAAAAAAAAAAGGAAAAAACCAAACCCAAGAAGCCACACATTGACACAGATTTTTCAGTAAATCAAACAAATTTCTGTTGAAGTATCCTACTAGCTTGAGCCAAGGACTTTTTCATTTCCAAGCAACCACAGATAAAATACATTATGTCCAAAAGAAAATACTTGGTATGAAAGACTTTAACTTTTTATTTTTTATACCGTACTGATTTTCTCAATGTCCAAACAGAGAACTATGGTTTGCTGGGAAAAAAAATAGAAGAAGAAGAGAGAGGGAGCTATTAGAGATAGAGAGGGGGCGCTCGGCTTGTTCAACAAGCTTAGCGATGTATACAAAGTTCTCTTTTTCATTGGCGAAAGCCATGGCCAATCTCTCTCTGTATGGATGTTTATGTCCGAAGGTCTCAAGAGTAGAGATGAGGGGTGCTCAGATGGGCAGTGTTGTTTTAGTTTTTTAATGAAAAAAGCTGCTGCCATGTCATTTTCGTGCCCAGATTGGTCCA
The DNA here is from genome assembly GCA_011037825.1 of Carya cathayensis. NCBI lineage: Eukaryota > Viridiplantae > Streptophyta > Magnoliopsida > Fagales > Juglandaceae > Carya > Carya cathayensis. The sequence continues at coordinate 1,181,622 of QGSO01000195.1, read as the reverse complement.
CAAAATGCCTGTACCTAGACGGACTCATATATAAGCTTCCAATAGTGGTATCATAGCCACGAGTTGCCAAAAGAATTTAGAAACAGAGGCCTTTTTTGAATTTTTCCTAGAAACAAAAGTTGGATTTTGATTATCTGCCATTCCTTAGCCGATTATGATGCTCCAAATATTTTTCCAACTCAATTGAATATTATGGACACATCCGTACATTTGGATTTTAGAGATTCAATTTATAAAGTTTTCTAAAGCTAAAATGGACTACTCTGGGGAATTTTGATGGCATCTACAGAAAATTTCTTTCAATCTCAATTTTCAAATTAAATAAAGTTAATTATGAGAATTGGAGCATATAGATGAAAGTACTGAAATCATCATAAGATTTACGGGATTTGGTGGAACTTGGATATGACGAACCCACATCTAAAGAAGATGAAGAAAAGCTGACAGAAGCTCAGAAGAGCGCATTAAAAGATTCAAGGAAGAAAGATAAAAAGGCCTTGTATCTGATATATCAAGGCATAGATGAAGCATCATTCGAGGAGATCTCCACTACCAACACCTAAAAGAAGCATGGGAAATTATTTGAAAGTCAAATCGAGGAATTGAGAAAACCACATGGATTTGGATCCAAGTCTTACAAGGTGAATTTGAGTTATTACATATATATATATGAAGGACAACGAGTCATTTCTGAGTACTTTACAAGGACTTTGACTATTGTGAACCAGATTAAAAGATTCGGTGACAAGATTGAAGACATCCAAGTCATGGAAAAGATTCTTCGGTCTCTTAGCTTGAAGTTCGAACATGTGGTCATCACAATAGAAGAATCAAAAGACTTCAATGACTTGACAATTGATGAGTTTCAGGCAGCATTAGAAATTCATGAGCAAAGAATTAAGAAAAAGTCTACAATTGCAAGTTCACTTGAGCAAGCACTCCAACCAAAGATTTTAGTAAAAGAAAGAGGAGATAAGTCAAATCGCAATCAATACCGATGAGAAAGAGGAAGAGGAAGATATTTCCAAAATAATGGTACAAGTCATTCTCAACAACAACAATATGAGAGAAATCATCGACTCCAATGCAGAATAATTAAAGAGGTAAAAGAAGAGGGTGAAACACAAGGTATGACAAATCTCATATTCAATGTCATGTTTGTAAAAAATATGGACATTATGCTACTGAGTGTTAATATAGAAAAACCATCAATGAAGAAAAAGAAGTAAATTATGGATAAGTAAATCAATATTCTACAATTCTCCTAACATATAATGATAGTGGTCAAGCTAATGAAAGCAGCTTATGGTATCTTGATTCTGGTACTAGTAACCATATGTGTGGCAAGATGGAGTTGTTCATGACACTTGACGAAAGCCACAAGGGAAATGCCACTTTTGGAGATTTAACAAAGAGACCCATGAAAGGCAAAGGAACAATTGGCATCAAGTTGAAAAATGGAGAACAACAATATATCTCAAATGTCTATTATGTACCAGAGATGAAAGATAATATTCGCAGTTTGGGTTAGTTACTTGAAAAAGGCTACAATATCCATACAAATGAGTTGCGTTTATCCATCAAAGATCAACAAAACAGGCTGATCACACACATAGGTATGGCGAAAAATTGCATGTTTCCTTTATATTTGCAAGCTTATCATGGTACTTAATCCAAATGTTACAAAGCCAAAATCAAAGATGATACTACTTTGTGGCATCCTAGATTTGGTCACTTGAATTTTCAAGGATTGAATATTATGTCAAAAAGAAACATGGTGATGGGAATTTCATAGATCAAGTTTCCGCTGAAGAAATGTGAAGAATGTCTCCTTGGTAAACAACACCGGAAGAGCTTTAAAAATCAAGGAACAAAAAGGGCAACCCAACCTCTCCAATTGATCTACACAGATATATGTGGTCCCATACAACCTATGACACTTGGTGAAAATAGGTATTTTCTTACTTTCACTGACAAGTTTATTGGAAAAACATGGGTTTACATCTTGAAAAAGAAAAGTGAAACTTTTCAAAAACTTAAGAAATTTAAATCCTTAGTTGCAAAACAAAGCGGATACTATATCAAAGAAATAAGATCCGATTGTGGTGGAGAATACACTTCAAAAGAGTTTGAAAGATTTTGCAAAGAAAATGGGATTATTCATCAACATACTATTACTATTCCATACAAAACTCAACAAAATTGTGTTTCAGAAAGAAAAAAAAAATAGAACAATATTGAATATGGTTCGTTGCATGATCAAAGTAAGAAATATGCCAAAAGAGTTTTGGGGAGAAGTTGATGTTTTTATAGTATATTTACTCAACATATTTCTAGCCAAGAGAGTAAGAGATAAGATCCTAGAAGAGGCATGGAGCTTGAGAAAGCCGAAGGCTGATCACTTGAGAATTTTTGGATGCAAATCATATGCAAAAGTTCCTAAAGATAAGAGAACGAAGTTAGAAGATATAGGAGAGAAGTGTGTTTTCATTGGCTAGGGAGAAAGTGGCTACAAGCTATATAATCCCATTACAAAAAGGGTATTCTATTCGAGAGATGTTGAATTTGATGAAGAATCAAGATAGAATTGGCAAGAACCAAGTCAAGGGACAAATATGATAGAAGATGATGCAAACAAAGGAATTGAAGTAGTGAGTAGTAAACCATCTTCACCTGGGGGGGGGGGGGATAGGAATAAGTATGAGAACTCAAAGACGGAGTACACATCAAGAAAGTTTCGACCCGTCATCGTCATCAGAGTAAATAAGAGGCAAGACAAAGACCATTCAAGAGTTATATGGATTGGGGGGGGGGGACAGGAATAAGTATAAGAACTCAAAGACAGAGCACACATCAAGAAAGTGTCGACCCATCATCGTCATCAGAGTACATAAGAGGCAAGACAAGAACCATTTAAGAGTTATATGATGTTACAAGAAGACTCGAAGATGATGATGATTTCACAATGTTTTGCCTTTTCCCTAGAAGTGATCCTAAAAAGCACAACAAGAAGAAAAATGGAGGAAAGCCTTGAATGAAGAAATTCAAGCCATAGAAAGAAACGACACATGGGAGCTTACAAATCTTCCAAATGGACATAAAGCTATAAGAGTAAAATGGGTATACAAGACCAAAATAAATGCTAAAGGAGAAATAAAAAAGCACAAAGCAAGGCTAGTGATAAAAGGTTACAAACAAAAATATGGCATCGATTATGATGAAGTGTTTGCTCCAGTTGCATGATTAGAGATAGTACGTCTTGTTATCTCCCTAGCAACCTAACAAAAGTAGAAAATTTATTAGATGGATGTCAAATCAGCATTCCTAAATGGTCATCTTGAAGAATGGGTGTACATTGAACAACCATTAGGATTTGTGAAAAAAGAACAAGAGAAGAAAGTCTATAGATTAAAAAGAGCCCTCTATAGATTGAAGCAGATGCCAAGAGCTTGGAACGCAAGGATCGACAAGTACTTCCTATAATGGATTTACCAAATGCCCATATGAACATTCTATGTATATCAAGACAAACAAGAAAGGTGATATTTTAATTGTTTGTCACTATGTTGATGATTTGATATTCACATGCAGCAATTTAAGTATGACCAAAGAATTTAAAGCATCCATGATACGAGAGTTCGAGATGACAGATATTGAACTCATGGCATATTTCTTGGGAATAGAAGTCAAGCAAAGTGATGAAGTCATTTTTGTATCACAAGCCAAGTATGCCAAAGAAATAATAAAGAAATTTGGCATGAAAAATTGTTACTCTGTAGACACACCAACAGAAGGAAGTGGAAAGATGTCTAAGTACGATGAAGGAGAAAGGATTAACTTGACATATTTCAAAATTATACTCGAATGTCTGAGATATCTCACAGCCACACGACCTGATATTTTTTTTTTTTTGCAGTCGGCTTAATTAGGGCAGATTTGGTAAGTTAGATGAGAATTTTAAGTTGAAATAAAAGTTTAAAATATTATTTTTGAGTATTGTTATTGTTTTGAGATTTGAAAATATTGAATTGCAATTTGAAAAAGTTAAATTGTTTATTATATTTTGTGTGAAAATTTGAAAAAATTGTAATGTTGAGATGAAAATTTTGAGTTGAGATACTTTTAGCAAACTTGCCCTTAGTCACTATATGGAAGAACCCAAGACATAACACTTGAAAGTTGCCAAAAGAATTATGCGATATGTAAAAGGTATGAGTGACTTTGGAGTATGTTACACAAATATAGAAGACTTCAAACTAGTTGGATATAGCAACTGTGATTGGGCTAGAGATATGGATGATAGAAAAAGCACAATTGGTTTTGTATTTTATCTTGGAAATGTAGCCTATACGTGGACATCAAAGAAGCAACCAATCATAACTCTCACAACATGTGAAGCAGAATATGTGGCTCTTGCATCAACAACATGTCATGTAATATGGTTAAGGAATTTGATGAAAGAAGTTCATGAAAAACAAGCAGACACCACCGAGATATACATGTATAATAAGTCAACAATGCAATTGGCGAAACATCCAGTCTTCTATGACATAAGCAAGCATATTGATACAAGATTTCATTTTATCCTTGAATGTATCAAGAATAATGAAGTTCATTTGCGTATACAAAAACTGAAGACCAATTAGCAAATATTTTTACAAAACCCCTCAAGACAACGTTGTTTGTTTTACAAACAACGTGAATTGCTTGGAGTTACAGTCTTTGGTGAATCAAGTTTAAGGGGGGATGTTGGAAATTCAACTTTGATTTTCCAGATATCTTCATAATTCTCCACATATTTCCAGGAGCTTCTTATTTACCTATAAAGCAACTTGATAAATGTGTAGAAGAAAAGAAGATGCTAGGAATTGCCATTGTGACATCTCTTATTTCTTTGTATTTTTAAGTAGTTATTTTACTAATTATTTTATTGGTTCATTTATTTTAAATTGATTATTATTATTATTATAGTATTTTATCGTTACTACTGCTTAAGTTGTGTAATTTATTATATTATATTTTTTTATTGTTATTAATTATTGTCTATTGTTTATTGGCCCTTTATTTCAAATTATTTTACTGTTGGCTGCTATTATTTTATTTTACTAAGTTGTGTTTTATTTGTCTTCTTATTTATCTATTCTTTTTAAGTCAGTTAAACTAATATTTTAAATCATCTTCGTTGGATTAGTTTTAAGACCCCAAGATGAAGGGCCTAGATTAAAACCCAGGTCCCATTCTTTTCTTCCTCATTTCCTTTCTTTTCCTCTCTTTCCTCCCTCCCCCTTTGAACTCGATGGAAACCCCCCCTCCCCCTTGCATTTTTGTTCGGCTGCCCAGCCCTCGCCATCGTGAGCCACCTAGCCCGCCAACCACCACAACCTCACACTAGTGACGTCCCTAACTAGCCTTCACCCTCTCGGTTTCTCTCTCTCTCTCTCTCTCTCTCTCTCTCTCTCTCTCTCCCACACACACACTCATCACAGCACTTTAAACCCATACAGGTTTCTCCTCCATGTGCCGCCGTGCGCCACCCTGGGATGTTGTCAACCACTATGGAAGCTTCCCCTCTTGCCGGCCATCACCCTCAACCAAGCCCAGCCTCCACCTCATCGCCACCTTCTCCTGCGCCCACCAAGGACCCACGGCTTCTTTCCTCTCTATAGCTCCCAGTGCCGCTAGCTGCCTCCCCCTTCACCAATGAACCCCCAACCACTGAACCCAGCCCTTCACAGTAGCCCCTATCCCCCACATAAGCACAACCCGAGATGGGTTTCCCCCTCTTTGCACGGCCAGATCAGCACCCACGACATTTAGCCACCACCACCAACCCCACAAACCTACCTTAGCTCCTACATGCCTAGCCCAAGCCTCCCCATAGCTCTTCCTTAATTTTCCTTGTTTCAAGATCCATGGCCAACACTTATAAATCACTGCTTTGTAGCTGCTCAGCCACTTAATGCGTCACCCTTAATCTTTTAGAACTTTGGGTCCGAGGAGTATGGATGTTGGGTTGGATAGGAGGATGAGTTTGTTTGTAAAATTGGATTGTGTTGGATTTTTATATGTCGTGTTGGTGTCATGACATTTATCATATGTTCATGCATGTTTATAGGTTGTAAATGAAAACTAGGTTTTCATGTGAGAAAGGATTTCGGGTGCATGCGTATCACGACCACAAGCCGAAATGAGACATTATCTCGGTGGAGCTCCTCTGCTCATTTAGGAGCGTAATATACTGAGTGATGTCCCATTGGTTGTCACTGTGTGATAACGGGTTTAGATGAGATGATAATGCTCTCTTGCTGATTTCGTGGCCTTTCTACTAGCGGGGACTAGAGGATATTTTGTCACGAACGTGCTGGGCGTGGAGCTGGGCATCGCTTGTTACGAAGTCACATGCATAGTCGTTACCCATGGTGTGACGAAGGGAGTCAGAGTGTGCGGATGATCCCTAGGAAAGATAATGGTGTATACGGGTTAATTGAATATGTGGGCCATTTTTTAGAAAAATTGTGGATTTTTTATAAATGGATATATGTGTACTATTTTCTGGAAAAATTGCAAATTTTATAATTAGGCCGTTTTCTGGGAAAATGACGTTTGGTATTTTAATGGACTTGTTTCGGGCCAAATGGGATTTTGGCGTGCGTTGGAAAAATTATGGTTTTGGATTTCATAAATGTTGGTTGCATTAATGTATTTTTATCTCTTAAGTTGTTTGGTTGATTATTTACTGAGACTCATAATCTCATGTGATATTCGAACCCTACGATTCCATTTCATGGAATCATAGATTTTGATGCAGATGAGAATGTTGAGCCTGAGGCTTCGGCTTCGCCAGAGGAGTAACCTTGGGTCACTTTTCGTATTTTGAGATTTGTTTTCCACTTTTGTTATGTATTTTGGTTTGTATTATATTTTTACTATATTACTGTATAACTTTTGAAAGTATTTTTATTGTGAAAAATATGTATTTAAAATTCTAGTACTTAGTTGACTAACTTTTATTTATGCACTGTGATTTTTATTGTACACTTTTTGCATATGCACACACTTAGTACTTGTTGTTTGGGGTGTGTGACCCGTGTTGTCATCATCTCGATGTCACGATTCTCGCATATCTATATGTGGAAGTTGGAGGCATTACAGCCATAGTCAAATGTCAAATTAGAATTCAAGTTTGATATGGCTAACTATGGGAGAGTTCGGTTCACGGACCGGACTGGACCTATTCGGTTTAGGATTTTCCCACCCTGGACTGGACCGAACTTCCTAAGGACCGGTCTGGTCCGGTCCCATTCAGTCTGGTCGGTCCACCCTATGACCCTTTATTTTTTATTTTTTATTATCTAATGAAATTTTGTTTAATACTTATGTAATTATATTGTGATATATTTATTATATATACATATAGTATACTATTATATATATTAGTAATACGCTAATACTATTAGTCTATTAGTAATAATACTATAACTAATAACTATATGTAATAATAGTAATAGTGATAACTATATATGTAACTATATGTAATAGTAATAGTAATATTAGTAATATATGTAACTATATGTAATACTAATAACTAATACGATTAGTCTATTAGTACTGACAACTATACTAGTACTAATACTATAACTAATAACTATATGTAATGACAGTAATACTATATGTAATACTATATTAAATAATAGTAATAATATTATAATAGTAATACTCTTATAGCTAATACTCTATGTAGTTATAGTGATTTAATACTAACATATTACATATTAAGCTAACTATACTAATACTATTATAAATTTACAAATATATGATATATTATAATTTATACTATAACTTTTATAATATGTTAATACATTAATATATATACTAGTACTATATATATTTTTATCGGTTATACTAGTACTATATATTATAGTTAATAGTTATACATTAAAGAATATAGTAATACATTGATACTAAATATATATAGTTATAGACTTATAATGATTTAGTTATTATGAATTTATGATTAGTATAACTATATAATTGTATTAGTATTAGACCATTAGTAATTCAATTTGGCTATATTATATTAGTAATATTAGTTATGTTGAATCAGTTAGTTAGTATAATTATATTCTACATTATTAGTATTAATATAAATATTAGTATTAGTTATAACTATATAGCCTATATTAGAATTGAGAGTCTTAGACTATATAATAGACTAATAGTATTAGTACAATTATATAAGTATACTGTATAGCTATATATTAATTATAGTGGTTAGTATAACTTTATAATAGTAGATTATTAGTATAACTATATATTAGTATTAGTTATACTGTTATAGTGATTTAGTATATTATAATTTCTATATTATATTTATACTATAACTCTTATAATATATTAATATATACTAGTACTATATATTATAGTTATATATTAAAGAATATAATAATACATTCATACTAAATATATATAGTTATATTTCTAGTGATTTAGTTATTAACTTATTATGATTAGTATAACTATATAAATTATAATAGTATTAGACCATTAATATAGCTATATATTAGTAATATTAGTTATGGTGAATCAGTGCTTTAGTATAACTATATAAATTATAGTATAGTGATAATTATATTAATTAAATATAAGTATAGTGATAATTAAATTATATTAATTATAGTGATAAATATACTATATAGCTATACATAGTATTAATTATAATGATTAGTATAACTATATAAATTATATAATAGTATATTAGTATTAATAGTAGACTATTAGTATAGGTCACTATAGCTATTGTTGAAGATTAGTTATAATGATTTAGTATAACTTATTAGTATAAGTATAATACAGTCTATATTAGACTATTAATATTTTTTTATACCATATATAATTAATTATATACAACTATTATATAAATAATATATATAAATAATAATTTTTTTAAATTTCCATTCGATCCGGTCTGGTCCGGTCCGGGGTAGAAAACCCCTAGACCGAGACCGAACCGGTCCAAAAATGGCCGGTCAGGACCGGCCGGTACTTACCCCTAGGCTAACTTTAGTTGGCATTCACACTTTTAAGATTTGCCTATAAATAGACTAGGGTTGTATGCATCGAGATAGAGATCTCAGATAGTGAAGATCTAGAATTTAGAGAGAGATTTACAGAGAACTAGAAACTTTGTTTTAGTGTACTTTTTCAAATTTAATAAAATTTTTGTTTGGTTGATCTTCAATTTATACTCCCGTGAGTTATAAAAGTAGTGGGTATATATAAGCTCCCAACAAAGGGTAACTAATGATTCCCGGTAAATAAATAAGGAATTCTTTACTTTGGGGTTAGCAAACCCAAGAGAGAGGATTTTGTCACTAAGTTTAAAATATTAGGCTCTTGAAACCTATTTTAAGTCATACATAGCTTATGGAGCTTGCACACATGATGTGGTAACTAAGGGCTGTACTGAATGAAACCTAACAGCTTTCTTTATTTTATCTAGAACTTTTTTTTCCCTTCTAGATGTGTCTTTGCTATTTCAATTTCTTAAGTTTCTATAATTATCAACACAACATAAAAATAATTATATTTTTGCTTAAGGTAAAATATTCATGCATATGAAAGATAAAATATAGGAAGACTAAAGAGGACTCAAAGAAGAACAGAGAAAGATTACATATTATGGTTTTTTCAAAATATATTTTTTAATTTTATAAAATTTCTAGATCTAGAATTTCTTTAACTCTATTATTCAAAGAGTTTTGCTACGTACAAGCACAGTTGCGTACTAATCTGTGTACCAATACTGATTTATTCATACTTCAAATTTAAATTAACACTGTTTTCAATAAAATCTACTTTTTGATCAATCACATCACATTGGTGCACAGATTAGTGCACAATTGTGCTTACAACTATATTTTTCCTTATTCAAATGCTCAAGTGCGATAAGCCATTTATCTAATGATATTCCGGACCCCACCACCTTTCCATTGGTGTCACCTTTGTGATTGGCGATTAAACAAAACTTAAAAATATTTTTGTGTAACCTCCAACCACTATCTACAAAATGAGTAGTTAAACACATGTAGTTCAAATTTTTTGAGCAAACTCTTTGACTATTTAATAAATATGTTAACAAATCATTCTCAAGCCTATATATTGTAAGAATATCCTTCACCATCGTGTAGTGAGAATGAATGCTAAATCTAAGTTCCAGATCCTTAGAGTGGGTTGGAACCCTTGACCCCCACAAATCGAAATTGTAGCTTATCAATTATGATCATATGAGCTTAAGACTTTCTACACCTCTATGGGTCAAACTTCACAAATTCTTTCAATGTATTACCCCCACTACTCCAATCTGTTATTTCTTATACCCAATCTCCAGTTTATGTTGATTTTTTTCAAGTAGCTTAAATCTTAGAGGACTCTTCTTGCATTATTCTTCTAAATAGTTTTTCATCTAGAAAGTGTCATATCATTTATAGTGACAACCATAAACAACACCACAATAGTTACATTTTGCTAGTGGGTCATTAGAGTCACCACTCTCTAATTTTGTGAAATGTTTCCACATATTGGAGACGACTTTTTTCTTTGGTGGACCCAAGGGTGTAGGGGTAAGGTTAGCTGTAGGGGATGTAACATTAGTGGTAGCATTTGAACTTGGAGAAGTATTATCACCAACATTAGCTGTAGGGGATGTAACATTAGTGGTAGCACAATCACCACTATCCATAGAATTATTAAAATATCTAACACCTAATATAATGCAAAGTATAAAAGATTTTATATTTTTAAAATCATACTTAATTAGGGTCTTAATTGAAACCCTAAACTAGAAAGGCCTACGGTGACATGAGAAAGTGATAGAGACGACTCGGACAAGGCAAGAGCTCAAGAGATAATGAATGTATAACCTTTTAGGGACCGTATAACCTAAACCCCACAGCACCCCCCCCCCCCCCACTAGAGGGACTCGAATGTTAAGAACTCTTACCGTCGTCCACGTACAATCAGACAAAAACGGGGTTGTTATATATATATATATATAACAATATACGTACGCATGCACACGCGGTAAGTCGAAAGGTGATATTAATATTATATATTGACTTGACATTATTGCTTTTGAATATTGAAACTATATATATAGACTAACATTAGAAACGTGTGGATATAGTGTGTGGAGCCCCATGCATGGAAGTCACGTCAAAAATCATACAGCTCTCTTTTTTTTTTTAGGGGAAAAATCATACAGCTTTCAAAAGGCAAATTAGTGCTTTGAAAAGTATATGAAAATTCATTTTCAAGATTATAAACACATGATGGAGTACCATATGAACTTGGACGCGACCATGATCTTAAGTATATATAATAAATTATAATTAGGTGGCTTAATTAATTAGGAACATTATATATTTACATATTTGTAATTTAGGAACCTCGATCAGGCAATATTTAAGACACGGATCGAGTAGTACCGTACGTTCTCTTTATCCATGTGATTTGTTTTGGTTCCTGAATTAGCTCAGCCAACAGTACTCAAAGGTTTGATCGATCCCGTGCATGCAAATGAAAAGGTTAGATTTATGTGGTGGAAAACTCTCTATTAAAACAATAAAATGTTTATTTATTATTAGTTATTAATTATTAAAAATAAATCTATTTTCGTCTACACAAATCAATATTCATCACAATACTCATTTTTTTATATTGTGATATGCATGATCATCTCACTCGTATCTTATTATGATGAAATAATTACATTGATCCAACAAAGTTAAATTAATTTTTAAAAAATTTAAGAAATGATAAAAGAATAATGCATGGAAAGTATCATTTTACAAAAAGAGATAGAGCATATATAGCATATAGAATTATTCTACATTCACCACAATATCAGTAAAGTTATTCAATTATTTTCTTTCCTTCCTGGATTGGCAAGAAAAAAATATGTGCGTACTTCATCATAAAAAGCACTATGAAATTAACTTAAGTTGTCTCTCATAACTTTTCTAGTCATGCAATTCAAGTTTTTATTAACGTACATTACAGATTGAAAAGGAGGGACTACTCAGAAGGTACTGCATGCAGCATGGCAGTACCGATCGAGGCGTTTTGGAAAAATAACACAATATTAATTAGTATATATATCTTGAATTTATCAGCTGGGACATTTTAAGGATTCGACTTGAGCCTTGCCACGAGGACCCTTTGTCCTGATATAAAGTCTGTATTCGTCAAATGTCATTGGTGAATAAAGTGCAGGCCGATCCTCGGTCACAAGCTGCTCGGCAGGTTGGATGAGTAAATCGCCCCTTGGGTTGTAAAATAATGCCAGCGAAACTCGGTCTTTTACTGCATTCACGATCACCCTGTGCTCCACACTCTTGTAAATTGCATTACTCAGCACCTAAATTAACAAACATGATCATTTGTATATGCATAGAACTATAAGTTTATAAGTTGTCAGTATAAATAAAGGATAAAAAGAAAAAGTTGCAACACTTTTAAGTAGTAAGAGAAAGAAGGAGAGATCATTAACCTGAATTTGATCCCCTATGTTGACAATGAAAGCATTTGGAACAGGTTTAACAGTAACCCAGTCATTACATTTGAGGACTTGAAGTCCGGACACGTCCTCATCAGGAAGGAGAAGGGTGAAGCCGCCGGGATCGGAGTGTGGAGACAGACCAAGAGTGAGATCAGGTTGTGGACATTTCGGGTAAAAATTCACCCTTAAGCATGCACCTATGCTCTCACTGCCTCCAAAAGCATTTTGAAGATACTCCTCCCCTAGTCCCAGATTTATGGACAATATCTTCATCAATCTTCCACATAGCTTTACCGTTTCATCACCATATTCTGCAATCACTTTCCTATATATATCCAATACAAAAAATAATTAATTATTTATATGCTTAACGTGCAACTCGCTCTTGATCAATCAACATCCAAAATTAAGTGATTACATTCTTCACATGTATTAGAACAAATACATGATTATAATCATGCTTCACATGTTTGTAAGATATTCTAAATTATAAGCGTAATGAAGTCAGGCTAATATATTAATTTCAACATTGATATTAATACTTATTAATCCACGTCAAAGAACAAGATAATTGCAAGGTCTAGCGCCAATTTAGGCGGCGGCAGCTCGTGATTACGGATACTTTTTCTCATATATACTTGGATACTCGACAATGACGTGGGGCTCCTTTATATGCGCTTACATCAACGATCCCTCATATATATTAGGAATGGTTATTATAATCACGAATCAGTGAAAATCTTTTTCTTTTCTCTTCTGTTTTGCCTTTTAACAAATTATGGGCTAGCTTTTATATGCTGAACTGGAAGAAACCAACACCAGCGGCATCAAGCTCCAAAAGCTAGGTTGTTATTAATTGCATAGTAATTAACTCAGCAACGTCGAAGAATCCGTCAGATCAGAGAAGTGAGGTCCTGTATTCAATGTCAAGCACAGTGCTACTATATGTTAGAGAGAATAACTAGAGGTGCAATCAGTCTGGTTCGATCTGATTTTAGACATATTTTAAAATTGAACTAGTATTTACCAGTTTTGATATTTAAAGAACTAATACTGTACAATACTTCATGTTTTACCAGTTTCATTTGATTCGTTTTTCCAGTATATTATATATAATATATATAATATTGCATATATATTGTAATATATTATAATATATATTATTAATATTGTATTATAGACTATAGTGATATATTATAATATACTATAATATAAAAATCATATAAAAAATTATTTTATATAACATAAAATTAATTAATATATATATATAAATTGGTTTGGTCCGATTCGGTCCAGTCTTAGAAAAAAGAAAATCAAAATGAAACCGGTTTTGAGAAAAATGGAACCATTACTAGATTGGACCGAACCCAATACCGGACCAAATCCACCGGTTCAGTTCGTTCCAGTTCGGTTTACTGTTTCACCTTTTTTTTTTTATTTTTTCTTCACCCCTAAGAATAACATACCTCTAATGCATGTAATTCCATATAAAAGACTTTAATCCCTCTGTTTCATACATGGCATATTGTCCCTAATGACATAAAAGATATGAGTACAGTAACTTAACTAAACAAAAAAAAAAAAAACACAGAAAATATTAGTTTAGCGTGCGCTGCATGAGATCATGAGCACGTTTGTTTTAAAACGTACCTGCATGATGGTGGGACTGCAGGCCATTTAATCTCGTTCCTGAGAGATAGAGGCATGTAATGGAGGAAGAAGTAGTCGCTCCAATCTAGAATTGCCCCCTTCTCCACTCCCAAACGACTGCCATACCCTTCGTACGTACTCGGGGAGTTGGAATACTCTTGCTTCAAATCAAGCGGGAGGCCAAAGAACTGACGCCAGGTCTCTCTGGCACTCTTCATCAACTCATGGCTCACCCCATGGTTCACAATCTGAAAGAACCCCCACTCCCGGCACGCATCCGATACCAGTCTCAGAGTCTCGTCGCAGAGTCTCTGATCGTTGCTGAACAGGTTCTGGAGGTCAATGACTGGGATATTGACATGATTCTCTGAAATCTTGGTGGTGGTGGTGACGGTGTTCCTTGAAGGCCTATCAGAGAGAGGTTTAATGAAGCACTCTGGGATTGAGCATATCCCACTCTCCGATAAGGACTGCACTCGGACAACTGGCTCCGGCCAACTTAGCGAGCAATTCATCATCTCTTTTGCTGTTCAACAGAGAATTAAGTACTGGGTTTTATGTATGGAATTTGATATGTATATAAAGATTGGAAAATTGTACTCTTTCGATATACTTTTCTTTCTCTTCCACTCTTCCTTAATTGGCTTATTTCATGTGTTGTTGGGAGGCTGAGGGTCTACCATTAAATAAGGCTGAGATGAGTGGGCTGGTTCACTTCGCGATCCCATAAAGATCGTGGCGTTTATGCGCCAGGGTTTGGTACGTAAGCAAAAAAACGCTAGCAATGACTGAATGAGGGACATAAGGGAAAAATGAGGCATTTTTCCAAGACACGTGTTTTTAATACCGGACGTCAGTTGAATCCACGTGTCTTTTAGAATTAGGGACAAATAAGATTTTTCAATACACGTGTCAGATTTTCATTAGACGAGGCAGTATAGTCAAATTCTTACAGCTGTAATCAGATGAACAGAAGTGCATGTTTAGTGGATTTACTTTTTGGTTACGAGAGATCAGGCCAGCGTGATCAGATCGCCATATGTATATATATCACGTAAACTCATGCCATACACGAGTTAATTGTTTTGTTAATACTATGTATATATAAATTTCATTGGAAATTTGTCACTAATTCGCCGTAAAGGGCGGAATATATATTATAATATATATATTACTACAGATCGAGCACCGATCCATTGTTACTTATCGAATTTCAATCAACTATGAATCAAAATTCTCTATACGGACATGAGGAGTAGCACTGCGCGCATGCAGAGTACTGTTTTTATTTTAGAAAGAGATTGTTTGGTTAACCAAAATTCAAAATCTCATCTAATCTCAACTTATCATTATAATTTTTTTAAATTCTTATACAAAATATAATAAATAATTTAACTTTTTCAAATCCTAATACAAAATTAATATTAAAAAATTATATTATAACAATATTTTATTTATTATTATTCAAAATATTTCATCTCATCTCATCTCATCTGTGTAACCAAATGGGATTTGGTTAACTGAAATTAAAAAACTCATCTCATCTTATCTCTACTCATCATTATAAATTTTTCAAATCTCCATATAAAATATAGTAAATAATTTAACTTGTCAAAATCTTAATAAAAAATTAATATTAAAATAATTATATTATAATAATATTTATTCATTACTATTCAAAATAATTCAATCTATCTAATAAGCATAACCAATCGGTAAAACCTGTCCTAGCGCGCGGCACCGCTTGCCGTCATGGGTAGCATCAAATGCATGCAGTGGTACTAGGCCCTACAATTTTTTTTTTTTTTTTGAAATATACTAGGCCCTACATATTTTAATGTTAAAGAGGATATCAATAATTTCGATCCTTATCTAGTAGCTAGCTATTTAATGCATGAAAAATATGGAGTATAAGAATAAAAATATTTTTAATTATAGAATCTTTAAATATCGTTTATTTATTTTTAAATATATATATATATATAAATTAGTTTTTTATATTGTATTTAACATTATTAAGAATATAAAGGCTGTGCATATATATAATGCTTACTGTTACGGCCGTAAAAATATCAACAACAATAACGAAGAACCATATATAAAAAAAAGAAAAATTTAGCTAGCTGTATATATAGGGTATTCCAAGAAAATTCATTTTTTTTTATTGTTTGACGTTAATTGGCGTTAATGATGATGATCTCCATCGATCGTGACTACTTGCACAGGATCGATTACTTAATTTGGTTGGGTTTTCTTACTAATTTAGAAGGAAAAGTGCTCATGGACAGTGATAAATGTCACAGAAAATTCGTTTTCAATCTCCATCGATCGATCGTGATTGTACAATATGCCACATGCACATCATGAAGACTTTACAGGTTGTAATATTTTAGTGAAAAATATATATATATATATATATATATATATATATATAGATGTCCATATATATATATATATATATATATATTTCTGTTAATGAGATTCCTTTCAATCACATGTCTATTCCATTGTAGAGGATGGAAATCACTACACTTCAAAAAAGGGACTATAGTCGCAACGATTATAAAGGCTCATTATAAATGCAGCCGCTAAATGTCACATAAAGAAAAAGACGTTTTATGTGATTGATTAATATTTGCTTTAAACGTATAGTATATATCCTTTTTTTGTTTTTGTTTTTTTTAATAATGATGGATTAAAAGTAAATTAGATATAGAAGAGTTTGGGTTGAGAGAGGAGATCGAGTAAAAGAAACAAAACAATGAAGATCAGGCCGCTAGAATTAAGCTGGTTGTTTGCTATCTGATCATCACACGTGGACCGTGTGCTGGTTTTGCGTATTTCGTTGGAAATCTCCACTTTCACTTATACCTTCATGAATACCTTTACGAAACTTTTGTACCAAATAATCTTATGGAGTTGGAGAAAACACGTAAGGATGTTTGGGAAAGTATTTATCTAGAAGACTATAAATAGACCAAACNATTAATATTTGCTTTAAACGTATAGTTTGTTATATGTTAAAAAAATCTACTAAAAATATTTTATTTTGCGATCTCAATTATCTTATTAAAAAAATATGAAAACACACAAAAAATCACATTGAAATTCGAAGTTCTCTATTCCTTTTGTCTTTATTGTGATCTTAATTATTCCTAGCTGTACGTGATGTACATGATGATCTTCTCATGTCCTCTTTGAATTAATTATGATATTCAAGTACCATTCAATATCTTCCCAAGTAGACAAGTACATACGGGGGATCGAATATATGATCCTTATCTTTCAAATGTATTTCTAAAGTTTTCTTGAAATTTTTAGATTCGTTTGAACGCTTGAAATATTCTGAATGGTATTGAAATGGTTAATCGACAATAGTAAAATGATTTTAGTTATGATGTTTTGTTGAATTTTGAGAAATTAAAAGAGAAAAAAATTGAATAACAATAATATTATAAAGTTAAAAGAATGTTTAAATATAATTTTTTTTATATTATTTATTTTTTATTTTTAGAGTTTGAGAAAGTTGAAGATTTGAAATTGAAAAGTATTTTGTATTTAGATGTTTGGGAATGAAATATTTGAAAATAACTTAAAATATCTTAATATACAATTGTGTCCTAAGCTTCATTTAGGAACTATTTAACTGAATTTTTTTTAACAAGTGTTTATTTAAATTTAAGAGTTTTAAGTGTTATATAAAGTTAATCTTATATATATTTTTTAAAATGTATTTTAAGAGAATATGTTCTTGTCACCCATCAAATTTAGAGAGTAGAAACTCCAACCAATTTGAGAGACAAATTGTCCTTTCAATATCTGAATTCAGTTTTTGGCCGACAATAGTACTACGTATACCGATGAACATCCACCAGATCAGCAAGGGCCATAGATTTTTTTTCATCGCGTGGAAAACGTTTCGGCCTAACTCGTAAAAGCAAAATGGCACGTGACTATTCCTAGCTAGGACTTACATTACCCCATCCCAGTCTTTCCACCACCTAGGCTTTCATGTCTTTCATAGTTCTACTAGACCCCACTGATTTTCCATGTTTTCTTCAGATGACAATGACAAACACGGGCATGGAAAGAAAGATCAGGTTGCCGATTCCAATACCATAAATAAAAATAATAAATAATAAATGTTGTAAGTTAATATAATACATTAAATTATAAATAAGATAATGACAAACACTGACATGAAAAGAATAGTCAGATTATTGATATCAATACTATAAATAAATAAATAAATTTATAAATAACGTGATTTAATGTGATGCGTTAAATTTATTTTATAATAAAAATAATTTTATAATTTAACATATCATATCAAATCACATAATCAATTTATAAATTTATCCTTATAAAATCTTTTTTTTTTTTTTTTGACAAAACATGTATCTTATTACCGAAGTTTGGAATATATCATGTGCATATATATATATATATATATAACATTCAAATCACCCGCATGAACTTTGTGCATGATGGTTTAATTTCTACCTCACAAGATTTATAAATAATGCATATATATATTAGTAAGATTACCGATTATAAACAACATGATTAGTATCAATCACTTTATGCAATATGGTCATGGAGTGTCGGCAAAGTCATCTGCTTGAAAATGCTCATGTTGATCAATGATCATGCTTGTGTGTGCATATTGCAGTACTTCCAGGAGCCACAAAGATAAGCATGTATAGTCATCTCAATTTGTGACTTTATTTTTTATGAGATATTTTTGTGACTATATCACTTCTTTTTTTTTAAGAATTAGGTAATTACTAACTATTTATTTATTTAATTTACATCGGACAAGTGGCATGTAAATTGAGATATAAATCAGTTATATAAGTTCGTCATACATATATGTGTGTGTGTACATATATATATATATATATATGCATATGATCTTTCTCTGAATGAGATCAGATGTACGTAGAATTTGGTAATCTTCAAAAAAGGCTTGCATGGCCCACGTACGTATGTGCTATATAGACTGATCAAGAATTGCGGTTGATCACATGGGAAACGCGGTTCATTTTGTCGGGGGGAGCCCAAGATTACTATCTCCCATCGTAGTCAGACTCGTGGTTCATGCCATTGGTCCCGATGTAGACATGACCACCTTGAGTGGCGAGCTAGCTGGCACATATGGGAGAATAAAGATCTAAATTGAATAAAACAAGTTTGATATTTTAATTGAGTATCCTTCGGCTTAAGGAATGGAAAGATCTATCAAGAGTTGTGTTGATGTCGTGTTTTGCAGCCTAAGTAGTTTTATGGGGCCCACGTTGGGGAATATGCAAAATGAACAAAGAGTGGACTTTGATTGAGCCCGTGAGTCCTCAGATGCTAAAGTTAGCTGAGAATTCTAAATGTGTATAATGAAAGAGTATCCAATCTTTTTTCTTGGAAATGGGTCGGTGTATTTATACCTGACATGATTTATGGCTTCGATGGGAAGAGTGAGATGCCAAGTTGTGTCTGGTTTAGACCTGTCACACTCCTGATCCAGCGGTATTCTGCCATACTATGATCATGTGGTTTCAGGGGTGTGCCGTTGCGTGCTTGTATATTCTGTCACGCTTTAAATGCGATGTGTCCCTGACCGCCCATGATTGGGAAGGTCTGACTTTTGGCACGCCACATGTTTTCCTACTTGATGTTACCCCGTCAGACTCCAATTCTTACAAAGGCTTTGAGCGACCTGGGCTTGTGATGGGCCTCTTGGCCAACTATGGCCCACGACTTGGGGGCCACTTTCATGGGGCAAAGGGGGTCGTTGGGACGGGCCCGGTCCTTCCCTTCCTGCCCCTCAGTATCCTATTCATTGGGCATGTTGAGGCAAAAATGAGTTGATTGGCATATTCTTGTGAAAACCTGTGTAAAATAGTGTTGTAACAAGTGTTGAAGTGAAAAGGATTGAAGTGTGCTGATCAATGGTCAAAACAAATGTCACCGCTCGACACTCGCTCGACAGGGCGCTCGAGCGAACTCAAGCAGATTGGACCGCTCGACCCTCGCTCGACACATGGCTCGAGCGAACTCAAGCAGATTGGACCACTCGACCCTCGCTCGACACATGGCTCGAGCGAACTCAAGCCGATTGGACCGCTCGACACTCGCTCGACAGGGCGCTCGAGCGAACTCAAGCAGATTGGACCGCTCGACCCTCGCTCGACACTTGGCTCGAGCGAACTCAAGCAGATTGGACCGCTCGACTCTCGCTCGACACTTGGCTCGAGCGAACTCAGACAGATTTCGGCGCTCGACCTTGGCTCGACACTGCGCTCGAGCGAATGTTCTAGATGACTTAAAACCTAGGGTTTTCATGCGCCTCATTTGAGTGGTACTATAAATAGAACAGCTTCTATGTTGTTCTGGGGTGGAGAATCAGAGCAAAAACCCTAAGGGCCTCCAAGATATTTTAGAGCAACCTCTCCCCCACTTGGTTGATTCTCTCTTGGATAAACACATCTCCACCACACTACATTCAACATCAAACTTCAGTTGAGTCCATTGGAGTGGACAAGTTTGTTGGCCGGAAGAGTTCGGAGCTGCTGGTGATGCAGAGATCGAGAGGTTCTCGTGGGAAGCTATAGAAAGGTCGGAGTTCTGACACTACATGCGTGTAGAGATCGAGTGGGTCGCTCGTGGTGTTGCAAGCCAAGTTTAGCTACTACAAAGGTTTTGTGAGTGTCTCTAAATTGGTTGTAACAAACTAAATTTTCTATAGTGAATTTGAGATGGTGTCTTACACCCGGAGTGGTTTTAGATTTTGAAGACGTTCTTCAAATGAGTTTCCACTCCGTGAACAAAATCTTGTGTTGATTATTTGTGTGATTTATTGCTTTGATTAATTGTTGTTTAACAATCTTTTTAAAAAGACCAGAAAAATCGGATTACACCTATTCACCCCCCCTCTAGGTGAAGTGTTGTGTAGAACCACTGCTTTTTCAATTGATATCAGAGCGGGTTCACTCCGCTAGTATTCAGTTCCTGAGTGTGATCCTGCTGCAGTGGTTTAAAATGGATAGGTCTCAATCACTCACATCTCCACCATATTTTGATGGAAACAACTACGCTTATTGGAAAGTTCGAATGAGAGCATTCTTAAAATCTGTGGATGAACGAGTGTGGTTTTCCATAACAAATGGTTGGACAAAACCAAAGGTTATTGTTGATGGAGTTTAAACTCCCAAAAGTGTAGAAAATTATTCCAGGGATGAAATAAGTGAATGTGGTTGGAATAGCAAAGGGCTGAATGCGATCTTCATGGCTGTGTCCCAAGAAGAGTTCAAACGGATATCAATGTGTCAAAATTGCAAAGAAGCTTGGGATATTCTTGAGATCACTCATGAAAGTACCCAGGCTGTCAAGAACTCTAAGCTTCAAATGTTGACCACTAGTTTTGAAGAATTGAAAATGAGGGATGATGAAATGTTTGATGTCTTCTATGCCAAACTAAATGATGTCGTCAACTCTCGCTTTAATCTAGGGGACAGAATTCCTGAGAATAGAGTTGTGAGAAAAGTTCTCAGATCCCTTCCTGAGAGATTTCGCCCTAAGGTCACGGCTATTGAAGAGAGCAAGGATGTGGATGCTATGAGAATTGAAGAGTTGGTAGGCTCCCTCCAAAGCTATGAACATACTTTTCCCTTGGATAAGAAAAACAAGTCCATAGCTCTAAAAGCTATGAGAGAGGAGTTTGATGAATCTTCCGATGAACTTGCCATGAGTGATAAGGAAATAGCTTTTTATGCTAAAAAATTCAGGAAGATGTTTATTAAGAAAAACCCGGGACAGGAGAGGAGAAGGTTCAAAGGGTTTAACAGGGGTTCAAGTTCTGAAAACCGAGAAAAGAGAAATAAGCGAGATACTGGAGCTGACAATGACAGTATTCAGTGCCATGAATGTCATGGTTTTGGTCACATTCGATTTGAGTATGCAAATTACAAGAAAGCAAAAGAGCAAGCTAAGGTTGCTTCCTTGACTGATAGTGAGTCTGAGTCAAGTGACTCACAAGAGAATTCTTCCATGAAGAAAAATCTCAATTACATGGCTTTCACTTCCTCTGTTGTAGGCAAAAGTCATAGTAATGAATCTAGGTTTGAAATTGAGAGCGTTTCTGAAAATGACTCTGTAAATGAAGATGAGTTGCAGGAAATCTATGAGAAATTGTATCAAGAATGTGTGAAATTGAGGAAACTCAATAAAGCACATATTGAGGAAATAGATTCATGCAAAAGAGAAAATGAAGAACTCAAAGATAAACTAGGAGAAGCCATTGGTCTAACAGATGAGTTACAAAAGAGGAATGTGACGTTGGAAGATAAAGTGACAACTCATGAAAGTGAGCTGACTTTGTTAAATACTAAGTTGCAGAAATTCTCTGTTGGGACAAATCAGCTTGACAAACTCCTAAGTTTAGGAAAATCCCCTGGTGATAAGAGTGGTCTAGGCTACTGTGAAGAGAATCCTGATGCTCCTTCAACCTCGAAAGTCTCCTATAAAAATGCAAGAAAAACAATGTTTGTTCCTGCTATGACTGAGAATAGAAAGACTCATCCAGTTGGAAAGGATAAGAAGCCTGTGCAAATGCAAAAATATGCTCCACCTCCCAAAAGACAAAAAGCTCGCAACGCGAGTCCCATATGTCATCATTGCGGACAGATTGGCCATATTAGACCAAACTGCTTTAAATTAATGAGACACTTTGTGCATGCTCCTACTTTTGTTAATAGTAGAGCTGCTTATCCTTCTAGAAGGGATAAGAATCTCATTAATGGCTCTATGAATGTCTCAACTTTCTTGAGACGGAGAGTTCACAAAGCAAGCCCCGTGTGTCACCATTGTGGTAAGATTGGTCACATCCGACCAAATTGTTTTGAGCTAAGGAGGCAAATTAAGAGAATTGAAAAGCCTTACTCAAGAAAAGGGGTACCAAGGTGGATCGTCAAAAAGGGGAAGACGCAAGCCACACATAGTTTTTGTGCTGTAGACTAATAGTCATGCATTACATGCATTACATACTTACATGCATTTTTTGTTTTATTTTGTTGTTGGTGTTTATTTTATGTTAGTTAGTTGTCTAATTTCCTTGTCGTTGTTTGCTGTCCGTACATGCACTCCATGATTATGCTATATAATGGTGGGGCTGTTAGTTCTATAATCTAAGGGCATGCATCTTTTGAGATTTGTATCATATACTTATGGTTCACAAAGGTTTGGAACATGAGTATCTTGTGTAATTTATGACTAGCATCACACATTTCACTCCTGGCTCAGTTAATTGATATTTCGCCACTTGTGAGTATTGGGGAGGCAATCAAAGGTGTTAGGAAGCTCTACTTGCACACAGAATTGACCACGGGCTAGATGACCTAATCATGATTCTCTTGTGCAAAAATATGGCACATCAAAAGGAAAATAAAAAGTGATGTTGGTAAAATAAAATAAAATAAAAAAAAGGGTGAAAAACAGAATAAGTTTTCTGTTTCTTGAACATGCTGAAACAAGTACTCAAACAGAAGGATTTAGGTCCTAGCAGCATTGGGTTTGACTTTTTGTGTCTTGGAAGAGCTTCCCAAGCATTTATGATTTCTTGTTCAGCCCAACCCCGCTCACGCTTATCGGTTGAAATTTCTTGATTGAGCAAGGACCGGTTAAACACGCATGTCTACATTACTTGAGATACTTTGTTTTTACCTGCGTGTTTTGTGAGAATATGATGCTTCTCTGCATTTGATATGTATTCTTGGGTTGAAAATTGACTTCCCTAGTGTTTGTCAAAGTCATGTGAGTCTTGTGAGTGGTGTGTGTTTCAAAACTGGGCAAAATTGCAAAATCTGGAGGTCTCGCTCGACACTCCGCTCGAGCGAACTTCACTCGACAGTTCGCTCGAGGGTTTAAGTTCGCTCGAGCGAATGTCTTGTATAAAGCACAGCGCCGCTCGAGCTGAAATGCACAGTTTTTTCTCCCAAACAGTTTTCGTGCGTTTTCTCTCCATCACTCAAATCTCCTTGGTTTCAACTTGTTTTTCTTCCGTAATCTTCTCAAAATCAAGGTAAAACTCTTTCTCTTTGCTTATATTTCGGATTCATGGTTTGTTGTTTTGGGGTTTTTTTTCTTTGTTATTTACGTGAGTTTCGGATTGCTTCCTTTGGAGTGAAACCCTTGAAAAATCTCTTGTATTTTGGGTTGATTGAAACTCCTATGGAGTTTGTTGGTTATTTGGTTGTTTTTAGGAGGTTTTTGAACCTCCCATGGAGTGTTGGTCGATTTTCTCACTTGGTTGCACTCCAAGTGTTTGATAAAATGCCCAAATGAAGTTTATTTACTCTTTTTCATCATGCATTGGCATAGAATTGTTCATATACCTTTTTCATGCATATCCAAGTGTTGGTTAGTCATTTGACTTGGGATTGCATTGGGTTTGAAGGGTTTTATGTTAGAAAGGGCATTGGGTCACTTGAATTGAAATTGCATTTGGTTTGAGGTTTATCATGGTCGGCATGTTTGGCATTGTCGTATTAGAATGTTCATCACATGATTAGTTGGGATTGGCATGATTGGCATTGGTGTTTTATCATGGTTGAGCATGAAGGTAAGGTTTTGAGTTTTATCATCATATCATGCATTTGACATTTAGCCATGCATCCATCAAGTTGTCACATCACCTTTAGCCTTGTCTAACGTCACTGACTCTATCTACAGACAAAAGCCATGTTGTTTCGACGTGTCCGTCCTCGCAACAACCCTCCTGCACCCGCTCACGCTCATTTCCATAGTACACAAGCTCAGGAGCTGTACACTCAGAATTTTTCTCAACGTACACCCATTGTTGAGCGTGATGTATCCCTCGGTGAGCTTTCTGAGACCATAATCCCTCACATATTTGAGTCTCGCCAGTGGCAGGCCTTGACCACTGGTCATCCCACTCCTTCTGTGGAGATGGTTCGGGAGTTTTACTCCAACATACAGGGTATTTCCATTGATGACTCCTTTGACGTGAGTCTCCGGAACATTACCTTCCGGGTGACTCCGGGCATGATAGCACATTTGCTGAATGCCCCTCGTGTACCTTTTCCAGACTATCCTTATACACGGACGTCTCCTCCTACTCCACAAACTATTGCTAGCTGTCTTTGTGGTGGGATCAGTCATTGGGAAGGCAAGAGTCCTCTCCAAACTATTCTTTTTACGCATGACAACCTCATTCTGAGTAGGATTGTTATCACAAATCTATATCCTACGGGTCATCAGAGTGACGTGGGTCTTGACTGCGTCATTCTTCTTTATGCCTTGATCAATGATGTCCCTCTTGATCTAGGGTCTCTTCTGTGTCGGGTCATAATTGAGGCGTTTCAGTCCTCCAAGAAACGGACTGGTTTGCCGTTTGCTTGTCTCATCACCCGTATAGCCCTCTCTCAGTCTGTTGCCTTTCTCCCTCAAGAGCCTAGAATAGCTCTTAAGGCTCCCATTAGTCGTAGGACGGTGCAGCTTAGTCGTGCTCACACCACCCCGTATCCTATCCGTGTTGAGCATCCTCCCGCACCTTCCTCTCAGCCTTCGAGTTCTCGGCCTTCCAGCTCTCAGCCATCTAGCTCTAGGCCGTCCAGCTCTCAGCCATCTAGCTCGGCTCCATCCCCTTCGGCACCCGGCTCGACCAAGCCCAGTTTTTAGCAGGTTCTTGAGTATTTAGCCCGCCTTGATGCTCGGTTGGATACTTTCGATGCCCGGTTTGATACGTTGGATGTCCGGTTTGATAGCTTGCAGCAGCATGTGACCCAACGCTTTAATGACATTGAAGAGCAGCTTAATGATGACGATGATGGCAGCCATGCAGATGATTGAGACCCTTTGTCAGCCTGTGACAAAAAGGGGGAGTACTGATTAAGGGGGAGTTGTGGATACTAACTTAGGGGGAGTGTTAGTTGGTAGCAACACTTGTGTTTTGGGAACAGCAGCTAGTTTTTGGTTTTTATCTTTTGATTTTATATCTCTTGTTTACTGCTGCTGTGTGACT
Organism: Carya cathayensis; assembly: GCA_011037825.1. Taxonomy (NCBI): domain Eukaryota; kingdom Viridiplantae; phylum Streptophyta; class Magnoliopsida; order Fagales; family Juglandaceae; genus Carya; species Carya cathayensis. The sequence goes on along the minus strand of QGSO01000195.1, from coordinate 1,155,382 downwards.
AATTATTCTTGAACTCTTTTTCTGATTAATTGTTTAATGAAATATTTTGTTTCTAAAGCCTGTACTTGTCATATCTTTTCATGAATTGTGGTTTGTGATTTGCAAACAATTCTTTGTGCGATATGTTTAACCGTTTGCTAAGTATGTGCAGAAATAGTTCATCGTGTTCAAGAATATGAATTTAGTGATGGGTGTGCTAGGATTAGGTCATATGTATAGGTTAGAGGTTTTGTCACAGAAATGCCAAAGGGGGAGATTGTTGAGGCAAAAATGAGTTGATTGGCATATTCTTGTGAAAACCTGTGTAAAATAGTGTTGTAACAAGTGTTGAAGTGAAAAGGATTGAAGTGTGCTGATCAATGGTCAAAACAGGTGTCACCGCTCGACACTCGCTCGACAGGGCGCTCGAGCGAACTCAAGCAGATTGGACCGCTCGACCCTCGCTTGACACATGGCTCGAGCGAACTCAAGCCGATTGGATCGCTCGACACTCGCTCGACAGGGCGCTCGAGCGAACTCAAGCAGATTGGACCGCTCGACCCTCGCTCGACACTTGGCTCGAGCGAACTCAAGCAGATTGGACCGCTCGACTCTCGCTCGACACTTGGCTCGAGCGAACTCAGACAAATTTCGGCGCTCGACACTGCGCTCGAGCGAATGTTCCAGATGACTTAAAACCTAGGGTTTTCATGCGCCTCATTTGAGTGGTACTATAAATAGAACAGCTTCTATGCTGTTCTGGGGTGGAGAATCAGAGCAAAAACCCTAAGGGCCTCCAAGATATTTTAGAGCAACCTCTCCCCCACTTAGTTGATTCTCTCTTGGATAAACACATCTCCACCACACTACATTCAACATCAAACTTCAGTTGAGTCCATTGGAGTGGACAAGTTTGTTGGCCGGAAGAGTCCGGAACTGCTGGTGATGCAGAGATCGAGAGGTTCTCGTGGGAAGCTATAGAAAGGTCGGAGTTCCGACACTACATGCGTGTAGAGATCGAGTGGGTCGCTCGTAGTGTTGCAAGCCAAGTTTAGCTACTACAAAGGTTTTGTGAGTGTCTCTAAATTGGTTGTAACAAACTAAATTTTCTATAGTGGATTTGAGGTGGTGTCTTACACCCGGAGTGGTTTTAGATTTTGAAGACGTTCTTCAAATGAGTTTCCACTCCGTGAACAAAATCTTGTGTTGATTATTTGTGTTGTTTATTGCTTTGATTAATTGTTGTTTAACAATCTTTTTAAAAAGACCATTAAAATCGGATTACACCTATTCACCCCCCCTCTAGGTGAAATGTTGTGTAGAACCACTGCTTTTTCAGGGCCCCCACCGTGGGCTGCCATAGCCCCATTTATTCCTCTTGGCTCAAGGTTACTTGGAGGCTTAGGGTCGGGCCGTTGGTCTCGGGACCCACTGCCCTCACATTACGCCCTGAAATCTCACCACGACTAAGTGGTGGGATTTCAAAGTTGGACGTCTTCCTCTAGTGTTCCGACGCTTCAGTTGGATTAGGGGGTGTACCCCTTGAGCTGTTGATTCTTTCAACCATCGGTTGACTGCTCGGTTTTTTTTCTTGGCAATGATTGGCCTGTGGTGCCACGTGCATTTCCTTCTTCTTCCTTCTCTTTAAAATTTTTCTGTTGGTTCAGCTCCCTTGAAACCTATCCCATGTTGGGTGTGCGTCTCCTCATTTCACCCACCACCCATACTTGATAGTAGTTGATGGGACTATTTGGCTACCCTTCGCTGGCCTTCCTAAGACTTCACTGGGTCGTGCCCCTCACACGCCTAACACCTCTTCTGCTACCCACGCTGATTAGGGACCTGCATGTCGCTTCATCGATGCTAGTTATGACAATGCCGCTTCGTTTCCCATGCCTTGCTTCATTACCCCTGGGTATTTAAACCTCTGGTTCACCTTCTTTCTCAGCATTTCTACAACTCCCTCCCCCAGGGCTCTTTCTTCCCCAATTCTTTTTCTAGTGCCATTTTCCCCTCCGTCTTGTAAGATTTCTTCCCTCCCCTCACTTTCCCATTTCTTTTCTTCGTCTCCATGGCCTCGAAAACTTCCACCAGCATCCCTGGCCCTTCCTACGACGGCCGACGTTGGATTTCGGTGGTAACCAACGAGGACCTTTATGTCTTTCAGATGCAATTTAGCATTCCTCGGTCAGTAGTCCTGGAAATCCATTGGTCGCTGGAACATTCCGTATCTTCAACTGGGATAGCATCTCGAGTTGCCATCTACCCTGTGATGTTCACCTCTGGGGTTCACCTCCCGTTCTACCGCCTCACTTGGGAGATCCTCCACTATTTGGGGTTAGCTCCCACTGAGCTCATCCCCAATACGCTATTGATAGCCAAACGGGTAGCCGCACCCTCCACTGTCAACCAGCTACTAGGCAACACAGACCTGCCCTATAGTGCCGGGGTTATGACGGTTCTCCTCTTGCCAAAATTTAAGGTCTCCTATATGGAGCTGTATGACATAACCAAGGACCCCCTAGAGCATCTGGATATGTTTAAGGCCCACATGACCTTGCATGGTTTCCTAGTGAAGGTAACCTGCCTAGTCTTTCCGCTGACACTAAAGGGCGGGCCCCGAACCTAGTTTGGATCCCTTTTGTCGGGGACGATAGGGAGCTTTGAGGAACTAGCATGCTTGTTCGTGACATAGTTCTTAGCAAGTTGGAAAAGGAGGCAATCGACAACATACCTCCTAACGGTCAAGCAACATGACAACAAGAGCTTGGAGTCCTACCTCGCTCGCTTCAATCGGGAGCGAATGACTACTGACGATCAGGACGAGAAGATCACCCTAGCGACCCTCTTGGGTGGAGTTTGGCCCAGGAAACCCTTTATGGCGGAGATAGCCTGACAAACCCCGACCACCTTGAGAGAATTTATGGATCGGGCAGACATGTTCATTAATGCGGAGGATACATTAGAGGCCCTGACAGCCCATCGACGGTTTGAAATGGAGCAGGTAGACCTCAAGGCGGACGGGCAAAAGGAGAGTCAAGAAAGAAAGGAGAGAATTTTGCGCGCCCTTAACTCTATCGTTCTTTTCGTCTCCATAGCGAGGCGCCCCGTGGTTCCATAGAAGCTTCTCCATGGCGGGACGGTAGAACAGGAGGTGAACCCCACATGAGAACATCCCAGGGTAGAGAGCCACCTGAGATGCTATCTTAGTTGAAGACACAGCATGTTCTTGCGAGTAAGGGATTTCTAGGACTACTGACCGAGGGATGCTAAATTGCATCTGGAAGGCATGAAGGTCCCCCTTTCAGTTACCACTGAAATCCAGCGTTGGCTATAGTAGTAAGGGCCAGCAACGTTGGTGGAACATTTTGAGGCCATGGAAATGAAGAAAAGAAAGAGGAAAGTGAGGGAAGGGAAGAAATCTTACAAGACGGAGCTGAAAAGGGCACTGGAAAAAGAACTGGGGAAGAAAGAGCTCTGGGGGAGGGAGTTGCAGAAATGTTGAGGAGAAAGGCGAACCAGAGGTTTAAATAGCCATGGTCATGGAGCAGGGCGTGGGAAATGAAGTAGCACTGTCATAACTGGCGTCCACGAAGTGACGTGCAAGTCCCCAACCGGCGTGGGTCGTAGAAAAGGTGTCAAGTGCGTGAGGGGCACGGCGCAGTGAAGTCTTGAGAAGGCCAACGAACGGGCAGCCAAACAGTCCCATCAACTATCGTCAAGTATGGGTCGTGCCGGAAATGAAGAGACGTACACCCAGCGTGGGACAGGTGGCATGGGAGCCAAGCCAACGGAATTTTAAAGAGAGGGAGGAAGAAGGAAAGGCAAGTGGCACCACGCACCAATCATTGCCCAGGAAAGGAAAACCGAGCGGTAAATCGACGGTTGAAAGAATCAGCAGCTCAAGGGGCACGCACCCTGACCCAACCGAAGCGTCGAAGCACCAGAGGGAGGCGTCCAACTTGGAAATCCCACCACCTAGCCGTGGTGAGATTTCATGGGGTAATGTGAGGGGGGTGGGTCCCGGGCCCAACCCAGAGCCAGGAGGAATAAAATGACCCATGAGAGCCCAGGGTAGGGGCCCAACGAATAGGATACTGAGGGGCTAGGAAGGGAAGGACGGGGCCCATCCTAGTGACTCCCTCTGCCCCATGAAAGGGGCTCCCAAGTCGTGGGCCATAGTTGGCTGAGAGACCCATCACAAGTGTTGAACCCAAGGTTTCAAGTTTCATGTAATTAAAAATCTACATATGAATTTTGATGATAACAAATGAATTCAAAGAATAAAGGAGTCTCAAACTCAAGTTGTCCACACAATGGAGTCAAGCACATCAAGGAACCAAATATAAGCAAGAAGGGAACAAATTCACATTAAAGTCATAGAGTAATGTTGTAAATCTCTTAAAAATTTGAAATTAGGATTAAGGTTCAAAATTAATATTTTATCATAAAGCATTAAAATACATTTTCCACATGTGCATGAATATTTTGAAAATTAAATTTGAAAATTTTGAAAGATAATTGATTGTCATCTTTCACATGTGCATGACATGATTAAAGGTTTGAATTTTGAAAATATTAAAGATGATTGATTGTCATTTTTCACATGTGCATGTTTTATTTGAATATTAAAGTAATTGATGTTTTTCTTGACTTATGCAAAAGAAAGATGTCTTTGTTTGAAAAATTTAAAAAGTAAAGTGTACTCCTTTTGTCATATGCAAAAAGTAAAAGATTATGTTTGAAATTTTTGAAAAGTAAAGTATGATCCTTTTGTCACATGCAAAAAGTAAAAAGATTAGGTTTGAAATTTTTGAAAAGTGAATGATGATGTCTTTGACATGTGAATCTTTTTAAATTTGAATATGAAATCTCACATGCCTATAAATAGATCATTTGAGAGTTTCACATTCATAACACCAAGAGCATACAACATTCATTCAAAACTTTCATTCTCTCTTCTCTATGCATTGAGCCTTAACCCTTGTTCACTTTGAGAGATATAGTTTGCGCTGTATTGTTCTTATTTCACTCATTGAGGAGTGTTTTCTGATAACCTACCCACTATCAGCTCTTGTATCAGTAAAAAGGTGTGTATAACCCTTGTGTGTGTAGAAAGTGTTCTACACAAAGAATAGTTGAATCACCACGTGTAAAGTGATTGCAAGTGTAGAGGGTGTTCTACACGGATCCTTTGTAGCGGTGTTGTTCAAATGTGTAATAGGTTTCTATCTCCACCTGAAGGAGGTTGAATAGTGAATTCGGGGATCCTCAAGGGGTAGCTTGAGGCGAGGACGTAGGCAGTGGGGCCGAACCTCGTTAACATACTGAGTTTGCTTCTCTCTTACCCTTACTCTTTATATTTATTGTTGTTTCATATTTTGTTTATATTTTATATTGTATATTTGATTTATAATTGTTATTTTTTTAAATATAACTCAATTCACCCCCCCTCTTGTGTTAGTCATCTGGGCAACAACAAGCCCAGGTCACTCAAAGCTATTACAAGAATTTGAGTTTGACGGGGTCACATCGAGCAGGAAAACATGCAATGTGCCAGAAGCTAAACCTGCCCTATCATGGGCGGCGAGGGACACGTCGCATTTAAAGCATGACAGAATATACCAGCATGGATTGGTGCATCCCTGAGACCACGCGACCACGGTATGGCAGAACACCGCCGGATCAGGGGTGTTATAGATCTGACCTAGACACGACTTGGCATCCTATGCTTCCCCTCGAAGCCAGAGTCTAAGCCAGGTATAAATAGCCCGACCCCTTTCACAAAAAAAGATTGGATACTCTTTCATTATACACATACTTAAGATTCTCAGCTAATTTTGGCATCGAAGGACTCACTAGCTCAACCCGAGTCCACTCTTTGTTCATCTTGCAGGTTCTCTAGCATGGGCCCTATGGAACTGCTCAAGCCGTAAAACACGACATCAACAAGTAGTTTGATCAGATTCTTTCACAATTAAGATATATAATAAGTTAATTTGGCGCCTGAAATAAAATATTCTTAGAATATTAGAATGAATATTGCCTATAATTCCTTGCATAAATAAATCTTAAATGTTTACTAAAATGTCAAAAATAAGATTAAAAATTAAAAATACATATTGTTTTAAAAAATTAAACCTTGGTATCAGCAATGAGGCCGATGGTTAGCCACCCCGCGTGAGAACTTGATCTGAATGTGGCCTCCAAACCACCCTATTATTGGTTTTCATATATAGAGTTGGGGCCACCCCCACAAGTGATCACGTATGTACATGGTTTCATTCTAGAGTTTATCTTTTCCTTCCAGAACCCTCACTCTCACTCCAAAAATCAAAACCTCCAGATTTGAGTTTCACCGGAAGAGAAGACCTCGCTTCCTTCCTCTTCCTTCCTTCACTCCTTCCCTCCTTTCTCATTTCTTTTCCTCCTTCTCCATCGCATTCTCTCATTTCTTAGTTTATTTTTCCTCCTTCAAGATCAAAAAAGTTAGATCTACAGTTTTTCGGCAATTCTCGATAAACTCCAGCATTTTTGCGGAAACCATCGTGTGTGGTCCTCATACGTCGCTATAACTGCACATGGTCCTCATGCGCTATCCCTTTCGGCAACTCTTCTTACCACACTTGCCAGATTACTGGAATCGCCACCACCAGTTATCTTTTGATTTGGCTTTTGTGGCTAAAAAGAGACAAGATTGTTGCCTTCACGTGTCATCAAAGTCAATCGGAGTTTGTCCAAACTGTAATCTTTCTTTTTTTCATTCTTGTTTTCCTTACTGTATAGTAAAAATAAAAAATGAGTTCATTTCTCATATAGTTTATCCATAGAAGTTGAGTCATTCATTTCTATGAAGGGTGAGGTTGAGTCTCTGTTTAGACAGAGTGCTATCTCTTGAACGTTTGTCTGTAGAGAATATTAGCAATAGTGAAGTCCAGATTAGTCCAACACTGTTAGAGCTCCAAATGATTGATATGGGAATATCTCCACATGTATACAGTCATTGATGTAAGTTGATCTTGTTAAATGAATTAATTATAACATTTCCCTTAAAAAAAAAAAAAAGAAGAAGAAGAAGAAAACCTTGCAAAAGATAAAAATTATATATTAAAAGAATTGTAAGCCTTGCCTATTCTTCCGTGGGCCGGTTTTCTTCAAACGGCCTCTTCTAATTCTTTATGCTTTATCATTTTTATACATAACTTTTCTTTTAATATTCATTCTTACATTTTTCTTTTTAGTTAATGATAATGTATGATTTTTTTTTTAATCTAAAAAACGAAACTCTTACCTTCAATTATTGAACGCCATAAATCTCTAATTGATAGATATATTGATAATATTTTTTGGACTTTAAATTATATTTATAACATCAATATTAGATATTACAACCAACATCATGAAAACACAACCAACAATCTTCTTCTACAAATACTTAATCAACTATGAGTCTATGACCAGGTCTTAAGTAAGTGTTATATCCTTTTACTATTTAATTTTCTTCCAAATCCTACATATATAGGCCGCCTCCGACTACCTAGAGGTGCATGGTTGACTAACATTTTTTAATTTTTAGTTTTTTATATATTGAATTGGCTTTTAAAAAGTAGCTTATCGGGTGACTTTTTAAGAAAAAAAGTTTTAGGACTTGGATTATTTTTGAAATTCTGATCTAATTCTAATCACACATAATATCACCAAAAAAAAAAAAAGAATCTAATCTCAGTGTTTTAGAAATAGGAAGATGAAGAGTATATATGGCCATGACTATTTTAATCCAATCAGTTCTTAAAAGTACTATACTATAAAACAATGGGACCTCGCGGTTCTAGCCAATTTTCATGAAGTTGGGCTAGAAGGTTGTGGCGACAGTGTGATGCCCTTTGGTAGAGAAGGACCCAACACTAGTCTTTCGGGGTCCAAGATAGCTCTACCTTTAAGATACTCAACAAGATTCATTGGGTAGGTAAGCAAGCAGTTGACACAATTGCACCGTTTAGGTATTCAAATTAGAATGCACATCTAGGGAGCTTTACTTGTATCCTAAATTATTTATACTCAATTCAGGAACTCAACAAACTAAAAAATGCTCTCCTGAGATTTCAAAAGCTTAAGTTTATTTCAATGTTTATTTATTTCAATGTTCGAATTCAGGACCTTTGCTCTGATACCATGTAGTGGGTGATCTTGAGCCTCTCTCAACTCCAAAAGTTAGATTAAGAGGTGAGACTTTCTCTCACACTTATAAATTGACCACTAGCCTCTTCCACAACCGATATAGGATAACTCTAGTGTAGGGTGATTTTGGATCTCTCTCAACCCTAAAAGCTAGCTTAAGAGATGAGATTTTTCCTCACACTTAAAAACTGACCACCAGTCTCTTCCACAACCAATGTGGGACAACTCCAACGATCTTCCTCTCACACATCGGGCCCTGGGTTGGAACAACAACAACTCATTTCTCCCACAAACTGTTGGACCTGAGACTGTTGGTAAATCTGGGTTCTAATATCATATAGAATTACCACTTATTCTAGAAGTTTAAGCTTATGAGAAAATATAGATATTATTATTTATTTTATATCTTAACATTGCATTCATATAATTGTGATGAGAAACATTAATGACAAACCACCAAAAAAAACTCGATTACATAGAGGTTGAAAGGAAATTAAGGAAAGGTGATGATAAAGTACCTACGTGTAATAGGCGAAATATATGAAAAGGTCAGTGTAAAACATGATTACAATGGTTTGAGAAGGTTCTATCCATCCTTTGAGAGTAAACTAAAGACTGGCATTTCAACAAGCTTTTATTTATAGATCAAGGGAGAAACGTCATTGTTGCAGGACTTGCACGTGTGAAACATTAATTGATGTTCTACGTAGGAATCTAGTCGGCTAGAAACAACAAATACATGGAAAAAAAAAAAAAAAAAGAACCTTGAACCAAAACTGTGTAATACAGGAGACAAATCGTTAACAGTAAAATAAAGTGTTTTCTTAGTTTAATAAAGCGATTATTTTTAAAAAGTGATATAATTTTTATAAAGAAATAAAATACTAAGGTTTTTATAAGATATTATTATTTGATTTTAATGTTTTATAATGAATTTAAATTGATAAATAAATAATATTTTATTGGAATAATTGTATTCATAAATGAAATTGGTAAATAGATTTAAACTTAATTATTTTACATTTGTCTTTATTTATATAAGGAATTAATAGAAATTTTAAATCACATATATAAATTTATATAGAATATATATATATATAATAGAATATATATTTATATATCTAATATACATCCTAATAAATGCATGGGTTCTAGGATCAATGCATACTGCATGAACTTTGATAACTATGAATTTATTCATAAGTGATTGGGAATTGAGAGATTAAAATAAAAAGAACTTTTAAGAAGAGAGAGAGAGTCACTTTAATTTATTCATGCAATTAACAGCGTTAATTTTAACGGTAAAACAATAAAAACCGTTAAACCAATAAAATTATGTTAGATAGCCACTTTATATATATAAATATATATATATATATATCAAGGCAGTGATATAGAGAAATGTCGAGTTTTTATAAAGTTTTTAATACTAAGTTATACAGTATATAGAATTATATTGTGAACCCATGAAAGTATCACAACATGAGTTTTTGTTCCTCCAACCGTTCACCACCAAAATAAATAAAGGATGGAAGGTTCTAGGTGGGCTAGTGGGTAGACCCACGAATTCTCCCTTTTTAATTACTTTCTTGGTGTCAATGGTTTTGGAGATTTTTCCCTCTTCCTAAAATGAGAAGTGCATATTTCACGTGTTAAACAAAAATTCCCCTTAGACAAAAATCTCTCGATCACATCTTATATATCAACGTGATGGAATCAAGAGTATGGTTTGGATCAAATTAAAGATTGGCTAGGTATGAAGAAAATTATGATTTTTGGTATATGAAGATAAGAGCCATTTTTATTTCGTATGGTTTTTGGAAATATGCAGAAAATGAATAGGAAGAATCAATAGATACCACAACTTTGACGAATGCCCAACAGCAACAATTGAAGACTAAGAACATTAGCACTTACCCATTTCAAAACCTAAGAACATTAGCATTGATTTAGACAAAATTGTGCTAATATGTCACTTTTTGGTTTTTGACCACCCACTGCAGACTTAAAGACTGCATTGGCTCATCCATTTCATTTTATATAATAATAATTTGTTTTTAATTTTTGTTTTTCTATCTACTTTTTAATACATATCTTTTTATTTGTTTTTTTAAGTACTTATTTATACAATTTTCATAATTTTCAACAACCTATACATCAAAATACATAAAACCAATCCAGCAACCTAAATTAACTTTATTTTAAAAAACAAAGTATCAAAATATATACAAAATCAACTTTATGCTTGTACCCAATAACCTAGATATCAAAATATGTATTAACTATATCCACCACAATGTACAAAATTCGTTTATGTTTGTAGATGGGAGAGAAAAAAAATTTAAATATATTTGCCTAAAGCTACAGGGTCTTACATATATGTGATGGTTATGTAGCTAAAATTCATCTTCACTATTATGTGCCTACTCCAATGCAGGTGCATATGAGTAATACTATTCATCATCCTTATATCATCCCGTAATATGGTATTAGATGATTGGAGATTATTTATTATATTTCACTTGTGAACCTATCATCTAATACTACCTCATGGAATGATAAGATGTAAGGTGCAGAAGGGTAACTGAACTTGGAAGCTTGTATCATGAGGAAATGAAGAACAAAATGGTGCGTTGGCCACTTAAGTGAAACGGTGCGCATCGATGGTAACGGAATTAACGGCTTTGGGGAATTAAGTCTTATTCCAATATGATGTCATTTAGTTCATCTTCTTCCTCTATAAATAGAAATGTAACAGCAGACTGATCTTCATTGAACACTTTGATATAATTGAGTTCTTTCTTGTAAGGAGGTTCAGGGTTCCTCGAAAACCCTTGTCAAGAATCAATAAAAGTGGATTCTTAGTTTCCAAGTGATTCTTCAAGTGAGTAAGGTTTACTGGGCTATTTTCCTGAGTTCGTGAGTTTTTGTTTTATCTATGATTTGGTACCTTACAAGTTGGTATCAGAGAGGTGATCCTCTCTTGGCAATTAGTCTGATGGCTGAAGGCACAAGGGGGGCTATCAAGTCCCAAGTTGATGGCAAGCAACATGAAGCAGTTCAAAGGCAATTGGATTATCACAATAGTGCAATTCACAATCTGGCTAACATATTAGATCGACTTTCAGAAATGTTTGAAGTCTTTTGTTGAGACTAGATCAGTTGTTCCTAATCTTGATGTAAAAAACAATAGTGTGAGAGGTTATGAAAAGGAAAGATTGGAAAGATTAGTCTTACCTTGAGGAATGAGGTTAGATTTTCCTCACTTTGATGGTACTAATCCATCAGCACGGGTTTTTAAAACAACCCAATTATTTGACTTCCATCAAACACCTTTGAAAGAAAGGTTAGTGATAGCAGCTTATCACAGGGAAGGTCAAGCTTTAATTTAGTATCAAGATGTATTGGATGGGGAAATCTTTAAATGTTGGGATACCTTCATTAAGGTAGTACAAGTTTGTTTTGGTCCCACTGCCTATGATGACCCTATGGGCTTTAAATCGCATCAAGCAGACCACTTCAGTGACCAATTATAAGGATCAATTTGAGCTTTTATCGAATAGACTTAAGGGTCTTTCTGAAAGGCACAAGTTGAGTATATTTTTTACTGGACTGAAGGATGAGATTAGGCTTCTAGTCAGAATGCTTGATCCCATTAATCTTAATGTTGCATTTGGATTAGCCAAGATCCAAGAAGAATATGTGTTGGCCTCAAGAAAATCCACTAGAATCATGAGTAATAGTTTTGATAAGGCACAGTCTAAGACACCTAGTGATCCCGGTCAAAATTTTGTTGGACCAGTCAGAAGGGTGTTTTCTACACAAATGGATGAGAAAAGAATAAATGGGATGTGTTACCATTGTGAGGAAAAATGAAATCCAGCTCATCTCTGTAAAAAGCGTAGAGTGTATTTGATACATGGGGATGAACAAGAGGATTATGTGCTTCCAGAATCTAGTGACGAAGAAAAGGTATAACAAGAAAACAGTGATAACAATGAGGGAGGGATGGAAATTTCGATATATGCATTGTCTGGGTGCATGAACAGCAACTCTATGAAGTTGTTGGGAAAGATTGGTGATGCTTCTGTTGAGATACTGGTGGACTCTGGATCTACCCATAATTTTCTTGACCCTTTTGTTGTTAAGGCAGCTAACCTGAAAGTTGATGCAAGTACCAAGCTGCAGGTTCGAGTTGTTAATAGGAATTCTCTTTTAAGTCATGGTAAATGTGAGGAGGTCCTTAAAATTCAAAGCTCGAAGTTTCTCATTCCATTTCATGTCCTTGAATTAGGAGGATGTGATGTGATTCTTGGAGTTCAGTGGCTTAAAACCTTGGGACTCATTATTTGGGACTTCTCAACTATGTCCATGCATTTTTCTATGGGGCAATCTAAAATCAAGCTAACTGGGGTGTTGGATGCTTAGTTGAAGATGTGTCAAGGGCTAGGTTGTTTCAAATCTTCTCTAGTTAACCAATAAGGTTGGCTTTTGCAATTGTTGGCACAAGAACCTGATCAAGTAGTGAGCACTTGCCTGGAAGAGGTTGCTACAGTAGTTGATGAGTTTGCATATGTGTTTGTTGAGCCAGCTGGTTTACCACCTAAGAGAAGTTTTGATCATCAAATTCTTTTGAAGGATAATACTACACCTATTTCAGTTAGGCCTTATAGATATCTCCATTTCCAGAAAACTGAAATAGAAAACATTGTTAAAGATTTGCTCAAATCTAGTGTAGTGAGGCCTAGTCAAAGTCTCTTCTCTTCACCTATTCTTTTGGTAAAAAGGACAGATGGATCATGGAGAATGTGCATTAATTATTGTGCACTTATCAAGTAACTATCAAGGACAAATTTTTCATACCAGTTATTGATGAGCTACTAGATGAATTATTTGGAGCAAATATGTTTTCAAAGCTGGATCTTAGATCTGGTTTCCACTAGATTAGAGTCAAGGAGGGGGACATTGAAAAAACAGCTTTTCAAACTCATGAGGGCTACTATGAGTTCTTAGTAATGCCTTTTGGGCTTACTAATGCACCTGCAACTTTTCAAAGTTTAATGAATGACATATTTAAACATTTTCTCAGAAAGTTTGTCTTGATGCTTTTTGATGATATTCTAGTGTACAGTTCTTTCTTAGTTGACCATTTGGAGCACTTGAGGGTGGCATTGGGTGTTTTGTGGCAGCATACTTTGTTTGCGAAGAGATCTAAGTATAAGTTTGGCTTACAAAAAATTGATTACTTAGGCCACTTAATTTCTGCAAGGGGGTGAGAGTAGATCCTTCTAAGTTGGCAGCAATGGCTGATTGGCCCATACTTGGTTTCTTAAAAGCATTGATAGGCTTCATTGGTCTTACAAGATACCATAGGTACCATAGCAAATTCATAAGGATCTATGGAACAATAATAGCCCCTTTAACAAACTTGCTTAAGAAAAATACATTTCAATGATTAGATTATGCAACTCAAGCATTCCATAAATTAAATGAGGCAATGACTAAGCCTCCTATTTTGAGGCAACCTGATTTCACAAAGATCTTTACTATAGAATGTGATGCCTCAGGCATTGGTCTTGGAGCAGTCCTTATGCAAGAAGGACAACCTATTACTTTTTATAGCAAAGGTTTAAAAGGAAAGGCACTACTGCTCTCTACATATGAAAATGAGTTGTTGTTTCTACAGTATCTAAGTGGAGACCTTATGTGTTAGGGCAATCTTTCAGGATTAAAACAGATCAACAGGCCTTAAAACATCTCCTTGAGCAAAGAGTTGGTACTGAATTCCAACAAAAGTGGTTATCCAAGTTGCTTGGATATGACTTTACCATTGAATACAAAAAAGGTAATGAAAACGTAGTTGCTAATGGGTTATCCAAAAAGAATGAGGAGGACTGTGTTGTGGTGGCTTTGATCACTTTTCCTACTCCTTTATGGATTCAGGAATTAAAAGATAGTTATAAACTATCTCTTGAGTTAGATGAGATTGTGAAAAAACTTCGTTATGGTCTACTAGGGCCTAATAAATACAACTTACAACAAAGGTTATTGTTGAAGAAAGGAAGACTTGTTCTGGTTCCTAATTCTTCTTTCAAGATGAAGATCCTTGACTATCTTCATAATAATCCTCAAGCTGGGCATGTTGGCTATAAGAAAACTCTCCAGACGGCTAGAAGGGAGTTTTATTGGCATTGGAGGAGAGTTGATATTCCGACCTTGGTAAGAGAATGTGTAATCTGTCAGACTAGCAAGCATGAAACAATGAAGCCAGCAGGACTTTTGCAGCCATTACCAATTCCTCATTCTCCTTGGTTGGATATAGCACTAGATTTTGTTGAAGGCCTTCCTCATTCCAATGGTTTTTCTGTCATTATTTCTGTGATTGATAGACTAACTAAATTTGCTCATTTCTTTTCTTTATCTCATCCATTCACAGCAACTAAAGTCGCTCATACTTTCTTCTCAGGGGTGTTTAAACTTCATGAAATGCCTAAATCTATTGTGTCTAACAGGGATCCGTTGTTCACAAGTTCATTTTGGAAAGAAATATTTAAACTGCAAGGTGTCTTACTTCACTTTAACTCAGCCTATCACCCACAATCTGATGGGCAAACTAAGAGTTTAAATAAGAATGTGAAATGATATTTGAGGTGCCATGCAAGTGACAATCCAAAAGAGTGGAGTGGCTAGTTATCTATGGCAGAATAATGCTACAATACAACACTCCATTCTTCAATTGGAATGTATCCTTTTGAAGCACTTTATGGCTATGCTCCTCCAACGTTGCTGGCTTATGTGCTTGGAACAACTTCTAATGCAGCTGTAATTGAGATCTAAAGATGAGCTCTTTTCTTTGATGAAGGAAAACATCCAGAAAACTCAGCATAGAATGAAGTTCTTTGTTGATACCAAGAGAATCAAGAGAGAATTTTAGATAAGGGATTGAGTTTTCCTAAGACTTCAACCTTATAGACAAAAAGCAATGGCTTTAAGGCACAATTTAAAGTTGTCACCAAGATTCTATGGTCCATTTCAGGTGATTGAATGAATTGGAACAGTGGCATACAGATTGGACTTGCGTAACTCATCAAAGATTCATCCTGTCTTTCATGTTTCTTGTCTAAAAAAGAATCAGGGTTAGGATGTTTCTCCTTTACCAGTCCTTCCTCCAGTTGATGTCCAAGGGAGGGTACAGCTTGAACCCGAACTAATCCTTGAAATAAGGATGAAGAAGGTAGGCAACCAAGTAGCAACCGAGGTCTTGGTCAAATGGGTTGGTGCCCCAATTGAAAAGATAGTTCGTGAGAAATTCTATGAAAACTGAGGAACTTGTATCCGCACCTTGTGGACAAGGTTCTTTAGAAGGGGAGAGAAGTGTTAGGGCCTTGTGGACAAGGTCCTTAAAGGGGTGGAGAATGTAAGGTGTAGAAGGGTAACTTAACTTGAATGGCTGGAATTTGAGTGTGGAACTTGGAAGCTTGTATCGGGAGGAAATGAAGAACAAAACGGTGTGTTGGCCACTTAAGTGAAACGGTGCACTGTGATGGTAATGGAATTAACAGCTTTGGGGAACTAAGTCTTATTCCAATACGATGTCATTTAGTTCATCTTTTTCTTTTTATAAATAGAATTGTAATAGCAGACTCATATTCATTGAACAATTTGGTATAATTGAGTTCTTTCTTGTAGAGTAGTGGCCAAGTCTAAAATGGAACTCTAATGTGGTCTTTTAGCTATAATATAAACTTTAACTAGACTAGTCCACATTGGACTAGTTATTTTAACTTCTAAATAATAATATAATATTATATATTTTAATAATATTTGATAATTTTTTTTCTAATATTTTACAAATACACTTCATATATTAATTACTAACTTTATTAAAAAATAAAATTATTATTTTAGAAATATATTTTCATAGAATATCCAAGTTTTCTCAATAAATATATCCCTGCTATATTAGAAAAATTGTAAAAAATAGTAAACATTTTTACAATAGATATATCCATGCTATATTAGAAAATAAAATTTTTTTTTTTGAAACATCCCTGCATGTGATTGTAAATGGAAGGAAACTTTTTATGTAATGTTGGTCTTTGTACATGAGGAAAGCGTGAGTAAGTGTGGGTCTTAAAAGATAAAATAATAAAATATGGGTTTGAACTTTGCACATGAGCTCTCCAAGTATGGTGAGGAGCTTAAATTTACTGTAGATAAAATGTTAAACTTCTTAGGTATGGCTAGTCCAATGCAGAGGGAAATAAGCTTTAACTTCAAAATTTTGGACTTGCATTAGACAATGGCTAGTCCATTGCCAATGCTTTAAGGTCCATTGCCAATGCTCTAAAGAGGTTCAGGGTTCCTTGAAAACCCTTGTCAAGAATCAATAAAAGTGGATTCTTGATTTCCATTTCTTTCTTTGAGTAAGGTTTATTGGGTTATTTTCTTGAGTTTGTAAGTTTCTGTTTGATCTTTGATTTGGTACCTTATATGAGAGGATAATGAGAAAACGATGGTACCTTATGAGAGGATAATGAGAAAACGAATGATGAATATATTTTTTTTTCTTTAAAAAAATGACAAGATTATTACAACCTACTTACATGAGATTGCCATATAATAACCAGATGATAAGTTCTTTTTATCTATAAAATATTTTATTATTATATAAGATGTCGCATAGATGGGTTGTGTAATAATTGCGAACCAAAAAACCTATATCTCTAAAATTGATCATTTAAGTTTCGACGGATGTTTATAGAACTAGGGTTTCTTAACAAGATGAAAGCTTGGACCTGGTAACCACTAACCATATATAAAATGGGCCAGCAGTCCCTACCCGTATAACGCAAACCTGACACTCACACACAATTGCCCCCACTTCAACCTAGGCAACATAAATGTTATATTAAAATGAAAAGTAGTAGCGGAGAATAACCTTAACAAATATTTCAAATAAATTCATACAGAATAATAAAAGGAAACAAAGGGAAAATTGGCTACAAATACCCAATCCCATATTTCTCAGCATGACACCAAAATTTGTCATCAGTCAAATCATTTTTAACATAACCCAATGGCGGATTGCAGTTAAAAAGAGGGTTTTGCATTCATCTTAAGGATTTTTTCACTGGATAATTTAATCCACCAATTTGGACCGAAAATGCATATTCATACTTGTTCGGAACGTTCAATTCCACAAACTTTAACAGGAAATAAAATCGCAGAAGGTTGTGAGTGGCAAACAAAAGGAAGGACAGAATCATAAATGCAAAAACCATGGCTTCTAGGCACTGTGTTTACACAATTAACATTCCCAATGACAAATTGACCCAGCCCTCCAAGTCACCAAGTAAAAGGTGCCACATTTGGTTATGGGGACCTGAAAATATAATCACAAAAGATAGCAAGTCCCAGATGTAAGGTGGGCATCAAGATAGGTACTTTTTCTTGTGTGGATAAACTGAAATGTTTGCATATTATATACTACTCATTCCCCAAGTTCAAAGAACCATCCTTCATCAGCTTGATGCTTAAACTGTTAAATCTCCCTCTAGAGTAATGCCGAGAAGCCTTTCTCCAATCTGTTCCAGTTTTCATCATAGCCACAAACTCATCGTAGCTGATTCGCCCATCCTACATACAAAATGTCGTCAGATTGTATAATCTACCAGAGCAAAGTTGGGTTGATGGAAAATCATTGATCTTACCTTGTCTGTATCCACTTCTTGGAAGATGTCATTTGCTACATCTGCACAATCATCTGCTCCATCTTCCATTAACGCATCCCGAAGCTCATCTGGCTCAATATACCCATCACCATCCTTGTCAAAGTAGGAAAAGGCGTTGTGAAGATGCTCATCGTTAGCCATCCTGTGCAGATGGAGGGAAACAGCAAGAAATTCTCCATAGTCGAGGGTTCCTTTCCCATTGGTATCTACCTGTTGCCATGATGCTTATCCATTCAAATCTAAGGAACTAATTAACTATGGCAACTAAGATTGTACTTGCATCTTTAGAAGATGAATAACATTTAATGGCAAAGGGCAAGAAGCATGGGTAATGGACACAAGACAACACCAAAAAAATAAAAGAAAGACACAAACCAAGTTGTTAAGACTCAAGGTGTCCAACTCATTCCTCTCCCCCATTTTTGTTGATCTTTTACATTAGACACGGACTACTTATGTCCCAACCTGTCAATGTCTAGCATTTGCATACAAAGAGAAAAAATTTTGATATTACAAGTTTTAACAAAGCCCCAGCCAAGAAAAGAAAGGTTTGGACAACACGTCAGCATGTCATATCTCCAGTTTGCCATCAAATGTCTTGTCCACATGAACATTGGCTCCTCCTTAAGTCTGTGCCAGGTTCAATAAGTCAAACCACCCTCACAGTCGGGCAGAGTGATCTGATTAATGAAATAAAGCATTGACTTTATGATGCTGTCATGTCATTTTGAATAAACTTCCGTCAAAAAAAAAAAAAAAGGCAAGATATAAAGCATGATCAAGACATCAACATGATGGGAATGTATCAGATTCATAGAAGGGGATCTCAGAACATTTTAATATGTGATTCGAGGTCAAAGCATTATTATGGTCCTTTTGTTCATAACAAGCATACGTTGAGCATTCCTAAACAAGGAAACTAGAGCTAGAAAAGGGGATTTTGAGAAGTAGCACTACGATGTTATGAAGAAATATTGATGAATGTAAAATAGAAGGCAACTAAACTCACAGCTTCAATAAGCATCTGGGCTTCAGGCTCTGCAAGCTGGGATCTAAAATTTCTAAGTCCAGCTTTCAATTCTTCAATTGAGATAACGCCATCACTATCAGTGTCCATCTTCTTAAACATTTCTTTTATGTCTCCAACTTCTTCAGTGGATAAGAAATCGGCAATTACCTGCTTAAGCATACAATATGGATTGGTCATCACAAGAATACACTACCAACATAAAAAGTACGGAGAAATAGTCAACAAACCCTTAGGGCTTTTCTCTTAAATCTGTTCATCATTGAAAACTGCTTTAGCCTTGACTTGACTACATCACCAAGGGGAACATTTGGGGCCTTTTTAGCATTTTGGAGCCAAGGATGCTCTGTAAACAGAAAAGATTCACAACAGACGAAACATAATCAGTGTGTATCAGACATGTCCAAATCTAATGAAAACCAAAACAAAGTAACAAAAATAGAGTTACAATAGTTTTAAGCCATGTATCATATTCAAAATGATTAATGACAATTCTTTCTTGCAAAGAATTTACAACTAAAAACACAAGCAAAAATAAAGCACAAATAAAGTCAGTCCAAAGCCTGCATGAAAAACCTCATTAAAAGCACATGCATAAAGTTTAAAGCAAGTAATCTAGGTGTCTAGCCTCCACTGGTTAGAGTCCACTCGAATTTCTACAAAGTTTCTTTTTCCAAATCATAGGCTTTAAAATTTCAAGATCTGTCACCATATAATGATAAGTATCGACAAGTATCGTACAGGCATGCATCGTCTAGCTACCTATATATTGTCAACTTATCATGTAACAAACAGGAAAAATATTAATATGATCAACAATATTACCTGTTTCACCCTTACTCCTAGGACTCGCCGGCGGGGCACCGCCACCCCGTCCAGCATCTGCCTGGCCAGGGCAGGGAGCCCTGTCTGCAGACAAGGGCGTGAGGGCGGATGCCCACACGCAACTGGGAGCCGGGGGCTGGGCCCAAAGCCTGCCCAGGATTTACCCCGTGCACCCAGCCCAGCCCACAATATTTTTTTTGATAAGTATATATAAATATACACACACACATACATATATATTAAAAAAAAAAAAATTTCTTTAATAAAACGACGTCATTTTATCTTAGGTTTTATTTTTTTATATATAAAACGAAGTAAAGGACATTGTTTCAAGGTTGGCTTTTAATTCCTAACCCTCCCCCTAGTCTCTTTCTTTCCCCCCTTTCTCTCCCTCTCACCGGTGTGGCCTGTCCTGGGTCTCCTCTCCTCTTCTTCTCCTCCTCCTCCTCCTCTACTTTTACTTCTCCTCCTTCTTGAAGCCACGAATGGACGTGGGTTTGCAAGGAGACCCACGGCCATTCGTGGCCATGATTCCTTGAATCTTTGCTCATATCTGTACATGAAAGAAAAAGAACCACTTTTCTCATATTTTTTGTTGTTAACTTGTTTTGGATTTTTTTTTATTGTTTTCCAATTTGTTGTGGATGGAAATGTGATTCTGTGTTGTCTTTTGGTTTTTTCCGGCTGTTTTTCCCCTTGGGCAGGGGCAGACGGTCATTAGGGCCAATCCACCCCCTGGCGTCCAGACGGGGGCACACGCCCTTGGGGGCCAGTGCCAGGGTTTGGCGGCCCAAACTCCTCCCCCCCCCCCCCCCCCCCCCCCCCCCCCCCCCCCCCCCCCCAACAACCCCGGGTCTAGGGGGTGCAGGTAGAACCCCTACTTTCTCCTCCATAAACTAAGTTTTACAATAAATATGGAGAATCTTTTTCTCATTTTAAAATCTTCTAAAATTAAACTCAAGCAAAAGCGGCTTTGGGATTCTTCCATTGAAGTCTAGTCTGGGTTATTTGCTTCCTTTGCTAACTTGTCAAAAGTAGAGTTATAAAATGTCTAGATTTAAAGT
Organism: Carya cathayensis; assembly: GCA_011037825.1. Classification (NCBI taxonomy): domain Eukaryota; kingdom Viridiplantae; phylum Streptophyta; class Magnoliopsida; order Fagales; family Juglandaceae; genus Carya; species Carya cathayensis. The sequence continues at coordinate 1,134,575 of QGSO01000195.1, read as the reverse complement.
TGTCCGGTAGATGGACATGAATCAAGTTAATGAACCAAAATATAATAAGAATGACCAAAAAAGCTAGTATGACGTATTTACCAAAATGTGCAATGATCAAAGACAAAAAACTAATATACCCATGCGAACAAAGAAAAACCACAAAAAAGGTTAAACTGCCCAAAATTTTATAACATGCAATGCACCGTCATCATGTGATAACATAAAGAGCCCAAAAGAGATGTAGAATACCTAGCACTTGCTTTGCGGTAAGTCGAAGCTTAGGGTCTGGTTCCAACATTTGCTTGACTAGATCCTTAGCAGTCTCTGAGATATTAGGCCATGGATCCCGTTTGAAATCTATTAGCCCACGAAGAATGGCCTGTGCAACACCTTGTTCAGACTCTGCATTAGAAGCTCACTCTGTGATATCAATATCAACAGTCCAACGGTCTGATTCATAAGTAGTGCACATGCATGCACACACATAGACACACATCCACATGCACGCATACACAAATCACTCATATGCATGTAATTACCGGCCCAGAATGGGGGAACCCCACAAAGTAAAATATAGAGAATAACTCCTGCACTCCATATATCTATCTCTGGCCCATAGTTCCGCTTGAGCACCTCAGGAGCCATGTAATATGGACTTCCAACGATTTCTGAGAACCTCTCACCTAGTAATATATATCATTTTATCATTAGCAAGGGGCAAATATTCAAAAACAGACAAAAATACTATAATCAGGTACGTGATAAACAATATTTGAAAATGCAACTCCAAACTAGTTAAGTCAACTATTCGAATTTCCTTAAAAAATGGCTGCATTTCTTCAACCCCTCCCACCTCCTTTTGCAAAGGATCTCAGAAGCTTCTCATAACAGGCATGAGAAAGCACCTATAACATTAAGATCAGTCAAAAAAGGTAGTATGTCTACAACCAAATACTTATACCCCAGCAAAAGAGATGGTCAACTTTTGCACGTGAACTTCTCAACATAGATTGAAAAACAAGGTTTTCATATTGACTAGAACTACTTATCAAAAAATATTGAATAGAACTACTCCATCAGTGTGTCTATGTAAACATGATTTACATTGCAAACTCTCCAACATCTGTGTGGCTAAAGAAGCAATGCTTTCAAACATATTATTGTTCAGATTAAACAAGCAGCAATGATAAACCCCACAACATTTGTAGGTAAAGAGAATGGGATTAGAGAAAAACTAAATAAATAGAAGCTGTTATACTTTTCTTAATTCATCCAATTGTTCAAATAATCCATTTCCCCACATGACTCTAGGTTTGCGTATTTGGTATAACCATGACAAATGAAGATAGTAAAAACCACAAAGGATAGTGGTGTATGGCTACAACTTTCATGAATAAAACTCCTGATTACTTAAGGGATAGCAAAAAATTGGGTAAGGATACAGGCCAGCCCAAGTCTCAAAATTTTGATCATATATGACAGTCACCACAAGAATATGCACCTGACAATTTGATTGGAAATATATCTAATCAATTTGGAAGACTTTAGACAGGACTAGAGATATAAACCATCCAGATAGATCAAATGCAAGTCTACAAAACAGTATACAAAAATTCATACTATCTTATCAAGACAAGCATGTGTGCACACACACTTACGTCCACAGATGCACAAACACTGACATACACGTGTGTCCATACATGCACAACAAACTTAGTCCAGAAGAAAAAATAAGGTGAAAATACTAATTCAATAAAATCATATGCTAATTAATTCCAGCAGTGCAGAGAATGAAATTGTAAATCAACATGATTTGACAAAAACAGAAAAAGGCCAATAGACATACATGTATACAGAGAATTATAACTTCCAGGTCTCAATTAAAGTTATCACATTCTTGAGGTCATACTTTTCACGTAATTAACTGTCTAACTTCCTTATGTTTTGGGCTTACAACCAGCCTTGGTCAAGGTAGCTCATGAGGTTTTTATTGAGAGAAAATAAAAGTTGGCAAAAACTTCCACATCTACTAACTGAGGAATCACGAATTTATTACATTTCCCTTTTGAATCGCATGTTGCTGGGGACTAGACACTATGAAATGGCTATTTGATCAGTTAGTAGATGTTACGAAACTTTGAACTTCTAAGGGCCGTTAACATAAGATTTTTTTTTTTATAAGATTTAAGCGTCATATCAGTCCCAAATTAGACTGTTGCTCAATTTTTATCGAAAATTGTTCTAGTTTCACTCTTTTAAATCACTACCCTTTTTCCCAAATCAACCCTTCAAGTCAGCCTAAGTAGCTGGATGCTTATTTGGCTGGATACTAAGAGGAGTCCTTTTGGACGTGTTAAGTACATGTCAAAATTTCCAATTACGATCTAGCATCCTAGCTAAGAAAACTTTTGAATCACAACAATAATTAGGAAGTCCATATCATCGTTCTTCGACGAGTGAACACAGGCGCAAACAAAAACCACCTCGAAAACATATAGAAATCAATATTTACCAAATATAGAAGCATACTGTATCACATATACCATGCCAACAAGTTACCATATGTATAAATGTATATCGCTGTTTTCCTTAATTCAAACTTAGCATTTCAAGTTTCTAAATCCAAGCTCAATTCTCAGTGCATCTTGTTTTGATTTTTCACTTTAATCCCGACAGTAAAATATTTGCTAATATATAACCGCAAAATCCAAAATTCATACCTGGCTTGAAGAATATAGACAGTCCAAAATCGATGGCCTTCAAGGGCGAATTTTCCTTCTTGTTCGCGAACAAAAAGTTCTCAGGCTTCAAGTCTCTATGAATCACCCCGTGTTTGTGGCATAGCTGCACAACCTCCACGATGGTCCTCGTGACTCCTGCAGCTGCCCGCTCTGTATAATGGCCACGCGCTACAATCCGATCGAACAGCTCACCCCCCTCGCACAACTCCATCACCAAATGCACCGCATTGTCATCCTCGCACGCCTCCTTGAAGCTTACAATGCTCGAATTTTTCGGCAAGTGCTTCATTATCGCCACCTCGCGCCGCACGTCCTCAATGTCCACTGCCGTCCTCAGCTTCCGCTTCGAAATGCTCTTGCAGGCCAGTAGCTCCCTACTCTCCCGGTCGATACACAGATACGTGACTCCAAACTCTCCACGGCCGAGTTCGCGGTCGACTAAGTACTTCTCCTCGATGTTCTCCTTAGGCAAACCGGTCAAGACCCTGATCGGAGGCTTCTTCCCGGCACTGGAATCTCTCCGGGCGTGATCTTGTCCAGAGAAACTGGATTTCACGTCCTCCCTGGCCACGGCCGCCGGAGATCTGCAACAATTTCCCATACTTCCAACCTCTCGATCTCGCCCGGGATATCGTAATACCACAACTACCCGTAGCTAGGGTTTCACATGGTAATGCCGAAACCCTAACCTTAACCCTATCCCTAAGCCAGAGAGACTCAGTGCTACTGGAGATCCTAGCGAAGTATTTGTGTGAAAGAAACTGTAAACCAGAAAAGGAAAACAGAGTAAACTGAACGCTAACGGTTCAGATGGTTTTCGTACAATACATTTCCGTATGTTGTGTTTTTTTTTTTTTTTTTTTTCCTTCTGGGGACGAGACTTTTGTCGGCTAATTCGAAAGGGGTAGAGAGTGGTCGGAACGGGACAGGGAGTGTGAAGACGACGAGGAGGATTGAGGCGTTTTGTGGTGGGGATTTTAGGCGTTTCGGATTTGCAAATTTATTCGTTAATTTGTCGTTCAAAAGAGTACTCAAAACGAACTGCCTAGAGAAGCGACACTGGGACAGAAAGACATCATAATGATAGGCGCCTTAATTAAATAAAATAGCCTTTGTTTTATATTGTTGCTCCCTCACCTTCTTCCTTATTCGTTTTCTTCCCCGATAAATTTCGTTATATACTTTGGGTGGAGTTTTTTTTTTTTTTTTTAAGTATAAAAGTATCTTTCATTTCTATTTACAATATTTCTCCTCAGCACAGAATTCATAATATGTAAGGGACTCTCTTCTATCCATATATTTTCATCATTACAATTAGACCTAACTTCGCAAGTATATGAGATGTGTTATTTGCCTTCCTATATGTAAACTGTACAGACTAGTGTGACTTATCTAGCAACATTGTCCTAATATCTTCTATTATTGTCCCATAATCTGCCTATATCTCCTCCCAGCTATTCAAATCCTTCACTATAGTATGAGAATTCCCTTCAAGTAGAGCCGAAGAAAACTCCAACTCATGGCAAAAAATCATAGCACTTCTCAAAGCCAATGCCTCAGCCAGGACTGGCTTTACAACAGTTTTAATACTCGAGCAATGACATGCTATGATATTCTCTTTTGAGTTTCTAGCAATCACTCCAATCCCCACCTTCTTCTCCTACACATTGAGTGTCGCATCCCAATTAGCTTTGCTAATCATGTAAGTTGGTCTTTGCCACATAACCTCTCTTCTATCTAAACTATACTATTAAGGTTTTGTGGTTTAGCTGCAATAAAATCATCCCTTCCTTGTTTTGTAGAACTCAACACTCTTCTCGGATTCTCAAATTTCTTCTAAAAAATTAGTAGATGTTGCCCAGATGACTAATACAAGAGGGGTGGTGAATTGAGTTATATTTAAAAAAATAACAATTATAAATCAAATATACAATATAAAATATAAATAAAATATGAAACAGCAACAAATATAAAGAGTAAGGATATGAGAGAAGCAAATTCAGTATGTTAACAAGATTCGACCCCACTGCCTACGTCCTCGCCTCAAGCTACCCCTTGAGGATCCCCGAATTCACTATTCAACCTCTTTCAGATGGAGATAGAAACCTATTACACTTTTGAACAACACTGCTACAAAAGATTCGTGTAAAACACCCTCTACACTTGCAATCACCTTACACGTGGTGATTCAACTATTCTCTGTGTAGAACACTTTCTACACGCACAATGGTTATACACATCATTTTACTGATACAAGAATTGATAGTGGGTAGGTTATCAGAAAATACTCTTCAATCAGTGAAATAAGAACAATACAGCGCAAACTATATCTTTCAAAATGAATAAGGGTTAAGGCTCAATGCTTAGAGAAGAGTAAATGAAAGTTTTGAATGAATATTGTATGCTCTTGGTGTTGTGAATGTGAAGCTCTCAAATGATCTATTTATAGGCATATGAGACTTCATATTCAAATTTAAAAAGATTCACATGTCAAAGACATCATCATTCACTTTTCAAAAAATTCAAATCTAATCTTTTTATTTTTTGCATATGACAAAAAAGAGCACACTTTACTTTTCAAAAAGTTCAAACCTAATCTTTTACTTTTTGCATATAAGAAAAGAAGCACACTTTACTTTTCAAATTTTTCAAACAAAGACATCTACTTTTTGAATGAGTCAAGAAAAGCATCCATTACTTTTGAAAATATTCAAATAAAACATGCACATGTGAAAGATGACAATCAATCATTTTAATATTTTCAAAGTTCAAACCTTTAATCATGTCATGCACAAGTGAAAGATGACAATCAATCATCTTTCAAAATTTTCAAATTTAATTTTCAACATATTCATGCACATGTGGAAAATGTATTTTAATGCTTTATAATAAAATATTAATTTTGAGCCTTAATCCTAATTTCAAATTTTTAAGAGATTTACAACATTACTTTATGACTTTAATGTGAACTTGTTCCCTTCTTGCTCATGCTTGGTTCCTTGATGTACTTGACTCCATTGTGTACATAACTTGAGCTTGAGACTCCTTTATTCTTTGAATTCGTTTGTTATCATCAAAATCCATGTGTAGATGTATAATTACACAAAATTTGAAACCTTGGGTTCAACAATCTCCCCCTTTTTTATGATGACAAAAACTTGATAGAACCTGAAACATGTATTAATACTTAAGCTCCCCCTGAGAATATGCGTTAGTTTTTCAAGTAAAAGTATAAATATAATTCCAAGTATATATAACAAATTTAGTAATTTAAACAATGTTAATGTTTTAGTCTAAAACTTCTCCCCCTTTTGGCATCATTAAAAAGGATCCACAGCAAGTAAATGGACTGAAAAAAAAACGGTGTGCTAGTAAACACTGTAGATAGTTGAAAAAAAAAAAGCGTCGTCCGTGACCCGACAAGTGCTGCAAAGGCTTGAGGCCTAACTCTATGAATTTAGTGCGGCTGGAGATTTAAACAATCGCCTAATGTTGTTGACAAACGAGATTGAAGGTTCTGAGTTTCTATTAAAAAAATGATCATTTTCACCCATCGAATACCAAAAAAATCACATTGCTCTTTGACCTGAGTTCTGTTTTTCCAGAACGATAGAATGGCCAAACAATTCTCTTCCACTAATGTTCCAGACTTGAATCAGGAACCCTTGACGCACCAACCATCAATCTTCTCTCCTAAGGCCGTCAATACCATGATAGGAGCAGAAATCCGTTTTTCTAATAGGGCTGATTCTGAGATTATTGCAGAATCAAGAATCCTCAGTAGTCAATGTTACGCCTAAACTTTAACTCAAATTAATGAACTAAAATTTAGTGCAGTTTTACCTGCAAGTATACAGGTGTTGTAGTACCTTACAGGATCGAATCTACAGGGATTGACTTATGTGAAAAATTCTCTCAAACAAATGAAAATAAAATACTAAAAGAGATGCGCGATTGAAAATAAAATGAGGTTATTGAAATGATGATTTTTGACATAACAAAATAAAACTAAAATGATAAAATGTATTGATATGGGAAAAGACTAAGGTTTCGAGGATCCGTTTAATAATTTAAAATATTGTTTCCGACCGAATTACTTCAATTAAACTAGAATAATGATTCCGTTTAATTGGAAGATTTAGCATTTAAGACCAAGAAAAATAGTTACGAATGATTGAGTATGAACGATTGATGATTATAACATTTACAAATCTATTTGACTATCACAGGGATTCCTCAAGCATTCATTGTATTCGAAAATCACAATGAATCAAGATAAATATATAGATAATCAAAATATCCAATAATAAAATCTTTCAATCGATCAAACTCGCAAAATAAATTTATCGTCGATCTGAAAACAATTTCCAAATCATTAAACTTCACCTCTAACCTTAGTATGAAAATTTAGCCAACCATGTTCATCACAAGTGCTATAGAAATTAAATAAACATTATCCATGATAGAATTAAAATAAAAAAATACAATAAAACCATACAGTAACATAAAACTGAAAAGAAAATAAAATAAAAATAACAGTTGAAACTCCCTCTCAGTTTCGTGTCTGTTCCGTTTGCTCCAAACTCACTTCCGTTTGCCTCCCGAAAGCAAGCCAACCCACGTCTATGTCCAAGAACTAGAGGATAGGCTCGTCACCTTTCTGCTCTACCGAAAACATGCAACTTATATCCACACTTGGCCATTTTTTCAGGTAGCAAGTTGAGAAATCTGAATACGTCCTGAACGATTTTATTTCTGCTGTTGGAAAAACAGCTCACGGAATGGCCGAAACAATCAAGAGCAAACACAGTTCTATGAAAAAGAGTGAAAGAATTAAAGAAACAATAAGGGGGAGGAGACGAAGGAGGGAGAGGCAGTTTCCTCTCTGCTGGTTGCTCTCCAAAATAAATTCACTCTGTTTTCTCCCACTACAACAGAGTAAGTTTCCTCAAACTCAACTTTGTTCCTCCTTCTTCACTTCCGTTTGCCTCCCCTCTCCGAAGCTCTCCTTTTCTCTTCTATTTTTTTTTTGTAAGCTCTGTAAACTTTCCTCTGCCAAGCTTTTTCGTTTCAGCTCTCACTCTCCAAAATCAGACCTCACATCTCTCTCCGTCCAGCGTTTCCTCACTTTAGTTCTTGCGTAAGCTCCGCTCCCTCAACGTTCACTCTTCCGTTTCTATATTTTTCTTTTCATTCCTCACTCTCCCCTATATTTTTTTTCGTAAGTTTTCACTTCTCTGTTTTCCTCCGTTAATTCCTCATCTCCAGCCCAGTCCCCGCACGTCTCTTACCTTTCTCCCCTTTCTTTCACAACCCTCCTATCTACTCCTCTCCACCACGTAACCCCCTGGTTCCCTTCCACCTCCCAGCCAAGTCTCACTCCAGCCTGAACGTACCTTCCTCAACTCCAGCAAAATTCATGCACCGAAAATTCATGCCACTCTCAACTCCGACGCTCAACTCTCCACGTCTTCCCTCTCTTTCAGCAACATCAAACCGACACTCTCTTTTCAAGGTGCATGACACCTCACGTTCACTACCTTCCCTTCCACCTCCCAGCCTAGTCTCACTCCAGCCAGGAGGGGAAGTCCCCCCCTCTAAAAGCAGCACCAACTCTCCTTCTTATAGACTTCCACGTGAAGATGTACTCCCTCCAAGTCAAGCAATCCAAGTCACGAAAGTCAAGCACGGCTCCAGCACGTCTTCAATTTCAGCACGCAGCACGTCTCCAATTTCAGCATCGAAATTACTCACCAACTCTGCTCAAGTCAAACACCACCAACTCTCCCTTTATTTCTTTGCCGTATACATCCAGACCAAGTCATCATCTCTACGTCTCTCTTTCATTCATTTCTGTCCATCCAGCCAAGAAGTCAATGAAGTGTAAACTCAACAGCCGAAGAAATAAGCTGCAACTCCCCTTTACGTTTATGTTGACACATGACTCTTTTTATTTTTCTTCTTTCCTTTTTTCTCTTGTTTGCCGTAAATTAGTCTTCCATTTCGGTTTCACTTGACAACATGGTTCCAGCTTCTAATTTTTCTAGACGAAGTGACCGCATTCCCTTACTCACCCGAGAATAAGTTCTTTCCAGCCCACTCAACCGAAATCTGTTTTGTATTTTTCTTCCGTAAGCTCCTTCTTCACGTCTACTCCACTTTTGGTAAGAATTTACCCCAAAAGATGAAAAAATAACAATTGCTAGAATAGCAGCTTTTTTTCTTCATTCGACGTGCTCTATGATTTTCATTCTTTGCCGACAATTCTTTCAACATTTTCAGTTGCCCAAATCCACCGCTTTGAAAAACTCATATAGCATGCGCTGTGGCTCAGAATCGGATTTCCTTTGAATTTTATTTAAACTGAAAATAAGGAAATAACACTCGAAATAAATTAAAAGGAAAATAGATTATAAAAAATATATTATATATGTGAGGAAATATTGTCCAATTAAATCATAGTTATAAAATTAAGCATAAACATGATATTAATCAATTAAAAATCACGACTCGTATTTATGCTTATTAACTATTTTTCCATCTAAAACCAATAATAATGTCACGAAGCAATTGAAATACAGTGGTTTTAAATAGCTAAAATATGCAATTTTACAGCTCAAACAGTCAATATGATGCCTCTGTTACGATCATGTCTCGAAAGTTAATGGCGAGGGTGAGTGAGATTGATCATCTTAATATCTAAATATCTGAGTTACGACAGAAGCTTGCTAATAAGGATAGAGAGAATAAAAGGCTAAAGTAAGAAAACAAAGAGTTGAAAAAATTTACAGATTGGTATGCTCATGATCTGCAACCACGAATAGAGGAGCTGGAACAAGAAAGGTTCAGATACAAGGTCAACATCGGCAGATAACAGCAGAGGTTCATCGTTTACTAGAAAAATAGGGACAATCTACTGTTAATCTCGCTGGCTTAGTAAGAAAACTTTTGACAATATGTGTCCAGCATATCTTGTATTTCTTTTGACTAAATAAGATTTGAAGAGACAATAGTTTGTCTTATTCTTTATGCTATCTCTATAAAATTAGTTTTAAAGTTCATCCAATTTGCATCAAATCTTATTCTCATTTCTATAACTCATCTGCATTCCTTCAACATTCTCGCTTTAAGTTTTCAATTCTTTTCTCAATGACTCATTCTTCTAACATTCCTTTAGATCCATCCATGAGGTATTCAGCACCTTAACCTCCTGTCCTTTCTGCAGTTGCCATTGGTGCTATGTTGCAGCAAGAAAATAATAGTTTGGCTAATAAGTCAGACTCCGATGCTATCTACGACTTGGTGAGTCTCGGGACTCGCTACTCATCCTCTATTGTTGCTTTTTCCCAACGGATACAAGCCAAAAACCATGAGGTTGAAAAGCTTAAAGAACAAATTGTTGTACTTCAACGAATTGTTCAAGAGTCTCACACAAGGGAAGGAATCCTTCGGCAGAAGAATAAACAGTTGAAATCTCTATTGGATTCTTTATTTCGCTTGCTAGTTCCCATTGATAGGGATGCCATGATATTTTATGAAGAGAATGAGCGTCTCAAACATGAGGCTAAGAACCTCAAGTTTATGTAAAAGTATTTAAAAAAAATATCTTTCTATGTTTATGAACTCTGGTCTATCTTTTAAGAGATATTCATAACATGCATCATACTTATTTCTCTTCTAATCATCATAATCTATCTTCTGGTAAAGGTTTTGTGAATATATCTGCTAACTGATCGTATGTGTTTGTAAATTCTAGTACTATATCGCCTTTCTGCACATGATCTCGAAGAAAATGATATCTTATTTCAATATGCTTTGTTCTAGAATGTTGTATTGGGTTCTTTGAAAGATTTATAGTACTTGTATTATCACATTTGATTGGAATGTGATTATACACGAGTTTAAAATCTTCAAATTGTTGCTTCATGTAAAGAACTTGACCACAACAACTACCCACAGCAACATATTCTGCCTCAGCAGTAGATAGTGCAACAGAATTTTGTTTTTTACTAAACCAGGAAACTAATGCATGACCTAAGAAATGACATGCACCACTAGTGCTTTTTCGATCTATTTTACAACCAGCATAATTTGCATCTGTGTAGCTGATTAGATCGAAAGATGTGTGCTTAGGGTACCATAACCCTAGGTTAATTGTACCACTACGATATCTAAGAATGCGCTTAAGTGCAATTAAATGAGATTCTTTTGGAGATGATTGAAAGCGTACACATAAGCACACACTAAACATAATATCTAGTCTACTAGCTGTCAAATATAATAAGCTACCAATCATACCTCGATATACTTTCGAGTCAACTGGCTTACCGGATTCATCTTTATCAAGTTTAGTGGATAGGCTCATTGGTCTTCCAGTTTCTTTAGCACATTCCATCTCAAAATTCTTCAGCAATTCCTTAATATATTTTGATTGATTGATGAATGTCCCACTTTTTGCTTGCTTAATTTGCAATCCGAGAAAGAATGTAAACTCTCCCATCATGCTCATTTCAAATTCTTCCTGCATAGTCTTAGCAAAAACTTGGCACATATTTTGATCAGTAGCACCGAATATTATATCATCAACATAAATCTGAATCAAAAGAATATCATCATTTTCGTATTTAATGAAAAGAGTTTTATCAATTTTTCCTCTTGAAAAACCTTTTTCAATCAAGAAACCACTAAGTCTCTCGTACCAAGCTCTAGGAGCTTGTTTGAGTCCATATAGTGCTTTTGTGAGTTTGAAAACATGATTTGGAGAAATATGATTTTCAAAACCTGGAAGTTGCTCAACATATACCTCTTCATTTATAAAACCGTTTAAGAAAGCACTTTTAACATCCATTTGAAAAATTTTGAAATCTTTATAACAAGTATATGCAAATAGCATTCGAATAGCTTCTAATTTTGCGACTGGTGCATATTTCTCATCATAATCGATTTCTTTTTCTTGATTGAAACCTTAGGCTACAAGTCGAGCCTTATGTCTAGTAATGACTCCAGACTCATCTTTCTTGTTTTTAAAAACCCATTTTGTTTCAATAATAGTATGATTTTTGGGTTTAGGAACAAGTGTCCAAACATCATTTCTTTCAAATTGATTAAACTCTTCTTGCATAGCTATAATTCAAGATTCATCAAGAAGTTCTTCATCAATATTTTTAGGTTCAATCTGAGATAGAAAAGCAGTATGATTGCAAATATTTCTAAGAGATAATTGAGTACTTACACCTCGAGGAGGTTTTCCAAGAATTTGTTTCACTGGATGATCTTTCACAAATTTTCACTGTTTGGTTGCATCTTGTATTAAATTTTGATAATCTTTTCTGATGTCTACATGTTGGACTTCCTCTATTGTGTTCTCTTTGTTGAGATTGAGATTTTTCATAATATTTATACCTCCTGTTTCTTCATCAATGGATTTCTTGGAGAGTAGAGAATTAGATTTATCAAATACTAAATGCATAGATTCTTGTACAGTCAAAATCTTTTTATTAAATACTTTATAAGCTTTACTATTAGTAGAATATCCGAGAAAGATACCGTCATCAGATTTTGTATCAAATTTACCTAAATTATCCCTGTCATTCAAAATAAATCATTTGCATCCAAATACATGAAAATAATCAATGTTGGGCTTTTTCTCATTCCAAAACTCATAGGGGGTTTTATCTAATTTAGACCTTAGCATAACTCTATTTATAACATAACATGCAGTACTTACTGCTTCGGCCCAAAAATAACTAGGTAAGTTGTTCTCATTAAGCATTGTTCTTGCCATCTCTTGAATAGATCTATTTTTCCTCTCTACTACCTCATTTTGTTGAAGAGTTCGAGGAGCAGAAAAATTATGCACAAAACCATTTTCATTATAAAATGTTTCAATATTTTTATTAACAAACTCTTTTCTCCTATCACTTCGGATACTTAAAATGGTATAGCCCTTTTTATTTTGAATTCTCTTGCATAACTTGGTAAAGGCATTATATGTCTCATCTTTATGAGTAAGAAAGATGACCCAAGTATATCTAAAGAAATCATTAACAATAACAAATGCATAATATTTTTCTCCTAGACTTGCAACTCTATTTGGTCCAAAAAGATTCATGTGTATCAGTTGCAGTGGTCTAGTAGTGAAAATATGTTTCTTGGTTTTAAAAGAAGTTTTTGTTTGTTTACCAAGTTGGCATGCGTCACAAATTTTGTTTTTAAGAAAATTTGTTTTTGGTAAACCTCTCACAATATCATTTTTTGAAAGTTTGAAAATAAGTTCCATGTTAGCATGACCTAGTCTTCTATGCCATAGCCAACTAGTTTCATTTTGAGCTGAAAAACAAATAGTATCTTGTGAGGTAATTTCTTCAAAATCGATTGTATAAACATTGTTGCTTCTAAAAGCAGTAAAACAAATATTACAATCATGATCATTCAAAATAATGCACTTATCCATTTTGAAAGTAACTGTAAATCCTTTATCACATAATTGACTTATACTCAAAAGATTGTGTTTTAGACCTTCAACAAGTAGAATATATTCAATTATGAGAGAAGATTTATTACCAATTTTACCTATTCCTATGATCTTCCCTTTTGAGTTGTCTCCAAATGTCACGTGTCTTTCTTCTTTAAATCTAAGATCAAAGAACTTAGTCTTGTCTCCCGTCATGTATCTTGAACATCTACTATCTAAAAACCATTTGTTTTTGCTTGTAGAGGACTTCATGCATACCTATAAAAACTATTAAAATGATTTTTCTTGGTACCCAAGTTCTTTGGGTCCTTTATTTATTAGTATTAGAATAAACAAGATTTTTAGGTACCCATATGGCTCTAATAGTCATTGTATGCTTTCTTCTAATAGGACAAGCAAGATAATTATGACAATTTCTATTACAAAAATTGCAAATAGCATGTGGAAATATGAAGAATTTGAGTGATTATTATAGTATCCTTTTTTGAAAAAATTATTATGAAAAGAATTTTGAATATTGGATTTTTAATGTAGAAGGATTATCAAAGGAGTTTTTATAAGGTTTGTATTTTTGTTTTAGCATATATCCTAAGTCTGCCTTATCAAAAACACATCTTTGACTACCAATAAGTTTTTCAAAATTTCTTTTTCCATTCGTAAAGTTTTCAACAATATTTTCTAAATTAGTTTTCTTCTTTTTCAACTCAAGATTTTCATCTTTTAAAACAATATTTTCTTTTATTAAAATATCAATATCGTTTGTTAAAGAAGAATTTTTATTTTTCAAAGCAGTATACTTGATACCCAATTTTTCAAATTCCTCGTATATCTCTTCTAAAACATTTTGCAATTCTTCATATGAAGGATCTTCAATATTATCAAGATTTATTACCTCAATGTCATTTTTAGTCATAAAACAAAGATTTGCTGATTCTTCATTGCTTGCTTCACTATCTGAGCTACTTGAATTATCATCGCATGTAACTTTCATTACTTTCTTGCCTTTGTTTTGATATTTCTTTAGCAGAGGACAATCTGGTTTGATATGACCAGGCTTATTGCATTTATAACAAATTAAAGTGTCATTTTCACCTGAATCTTTCTTGAAAAGCTTTTTGAAGGATTTTTTCGGATGAGTTTTATTTTTCTTTGAGAACCTTTGAATTCTTCTTGTTATCATCGCAACTTCTTTATCTTTGTCTTCATTTTCCTCATCTTCATCACTTTCACTTTCATGAGGAACAACTTTAAGTGCCAAGCTCTTTTTTAGCTTTCCTTATTCTTCTCCTCTTTTCAATGTGTACTCATGGGTGATAAGTGACCCGATGAGTTGATTCACTTCGAGTTTCTTAAGGTCTCTAGCTTTAAGAATCGCTGTCACTTTTGATTCTCAACGTTTTGGTAGAGAGTTGAGAATTTTTCTTACTATCTCTACTTTGGAATAAACTTTGCCAAAATCTGTCAAGCTGTTTATAATGTTAGTAAAATGAGTGTGCATACTAGAAATAGATTCATCATCATTCATCTTAAACATTTCATATTTATGAGTAAGAATATAAATTTTTGATTCCTTGACTTGAGAAGTTCCTTCATAAGTAAATTCCAAGTTATCCCAAATTTCCTTTGCCATAGCACAAGTCATTATTCTATTAAACTTATTACTATTGAGAGCATTATATAATAAATTCATAGCAGTTAAATTCAAAGTATAAAGTCTATCGTCTTCACGATCAAACTTTTCTTCTTCCTTTTTGACCTTTACTTCATCAACCACTTTTGTTGGAATATAAGGTCCATTTACAATGCATTTCCAGATTTCTTGACCTTGAACCTGAAGGAATATTCTCATTCTAACTTTCCAGAATGAGTAATTGTCTCCACAAAATAGTGGAGGCCGACTGCTAGATTGACCTTCATCAAATGAAGCTGCAATGTTAGCCATAAGATCTTAACTCAAAATATAGTTAATCTTATAACAGAGCTCTAGCTCTGATACCAATTGTTGCCTAGATGACTAACACAAGAGGGGGGTGAATTGAGTTGTATTTAAAAAAATAACAATTATAAATCAAATATATAATATAAAATATAAACAAAATATGAAACAGCAATAAATATAAAGAGTAAGGATAAGAGAGAAGCAAACTCAGTATGTTAATGAGGTTCGACCCCACTGCCTACGTCCTCGCCTCAAGCTACCCCTTGAGGATCCCCAAATTCACTATTCAACCTCCTTCAGCTGCAGATAGAAACCTATTACACCTTTGAACAACACCGCTACAAAGGATTCGTGTAAAACACCCTCTACACTTGCAATCACCTTACACGTGGTGATTCAACTATTCCCTGTGTAGAACACTTTCTACACGCACAAGGGTTATACACATCCTTTTACTGATACAACAATTGATAGTGGGTAGGTTATCAGAAAACACTCCTCAATGAGTGAAATAAGAACAATACAACGCAAACTATATCTCTCAAAATGAACAAGGGTTAAGGCTCAATGCTTAGAGAAAAGAGAATGAAAGTTTTGAATGAATATTGTATACTCTTCGTGTTGTAAATGTGAAACTCTCAAATGATCTATTTATAGGCCTATGAGATTTCATATTCAAATTTAAAAAGATTCACATGTCAAAAATATCATCATTCACTTTTCAAAAAATTCAAACCTAATCTTTTTACTTTTTGCATATGACAAAAAGGAGCACACTTTACTTTTCAAAAAATTCAAACCTAATCTTTTACTTTTTGTATATGACAAAAGGAGCACACTTTACTTTTCAAATTTTTCAAACAAAGACATCTACCTTTTTCATAAGTCAAGAAAATCATCCATCACTTTTGAAAATATTCAAATAAAACATGAACATGTGAAAGATGACAATCAATCATCTTAATATTTTCAAAATTCAAACGTTTAATCATGTCATGCACATGTGAAAAATGACAATCAATCATATTTCAAAATTTTCAAATTTAATTTTCAAAATATTCATGCACATGTGGAAAATGTATTTTAATGCTTTATGATAAAATATTAATTTTGAGCCTTAATCCTAATTTCAAATTTTTAAGAGATTTACAACATTACTCTATGACTTTAATGTGAACTTGTTCCCTTCTTGCTCATGCTTGGTTCCTTGATGTACTTAACTCCATTGTGTAGATAACTTGAGCTTGAGACTCCTTTATTCTTTGAATTCATTTGTTATCATCAAAATCCATGTGTAGATGTATAATTACACAAAACTTGAAACCTTAGATTAAACAGTAGATTCCTCCTCAACCATATTCCACTCAAAGTATAGGCCACTAGTTCTACCTCATTTTCTTTCAGACTCAATTTAAGCTTCTTCTATAGCTCCATAAAATCCATATCTGTAATAGCTCACTTCTGGACTGGGCTATCATGTTTTGCCCATATATCTAAGGCAGCTAAGCAGCACCCCAAAGCATGGATGATTGTCTCCACATCTCTCTCACGCACTAAACACAGGTTACATTTGATAATATGCTTCTTAAACAAGTTCAGTCTTGTGGGTAGTAAGTCAAGGCAAGCCTTCCATAAGAATTGCTTCACCACTCCCTCTACATTCAACTTCCAAATTAATTTCCACCCACCCTTAGCAGTAGCCATTGTCAATGATTCACCATTTCCAACTCTAATCCTAGAATGCTCCAAGTGATAGGCACTTTTTACCGAGAAAGACCCCTTATTCGAGCCACTCCACACCATTTTATCCATTGCCCCCAACCTACTTAGGGGAATACTACAAATAGCCTCAACCTCCTCTTTAACAAATATGTCTTCTATCAGCTCCTTCTTCCATGTACCAGTACTGCCCTCTATAAGCTGATGAACACAAGCATCTTCCTGCAGAATTTTCACAGGAGAAGGTACCATATGATTTGAGGGATGTGGCAGCCAATAATCCTTGCATATCTTTACCTTACTCTTATCCACCCTCCATATCACCCATTCCTTGATCAAGCTAAGTGAATACCACAAGCTCCTCCATATCATAGATGGACCATATCCCACCTTAGCCTTCAACAAATATCCTTGTTTGAAGTATTTTTCTTTCATTACTCTCGCAACCAAAGATGAAGGGTTATTAATGATTTTCCAACACTGCTTGGCCAACAATGCTTTGTTAAAATTTCAAGGTCCCTAAAGTCCAACCCCCCCTCTTCTTAGAGTCTCTCATCTTAAACCAACTTCACCATTGTATTCTCTTATCAGTTTGCAAGTGCCCCCCACCAAAACCTTGCTATAACTAATGATATGTCTTTGCAGAGTCTTCTAGGCAGTCGAAATACACTCATTGAATAAGTTAGTATCGCATGAATGACTGCCTTAAGAAGAATTTCCTTTTCGACTTGAGACAGGAAATTATTCTTACAGCTATTAATTGTAAGCCATACCCTCTCCTTCAAGTTTTTAAAAGTATTGTACCTTGACCTCCACACCAAAGCTGGAAATCCAAGGTGGAGTTTGAATAGTGAGTTAATATTAGAATTGAATAAAATATTATTAAAATATAATTATTATTATTATTATAGAATTTGAAAAAAATTAAATTGTTTATTATATTTTGTGTGAAAATTTGAAAAAAAAATTATAGTGATGAGATAAGATGAAATACTTTTTATATCCAAATGAGCTAATTTGGGTACTAAAGTATTCTGAGAATACTCTATTACTATTCATTATTATTTTGAGAATAATAGTGCTGGTATTTGCCATTTGGTAGTTGAGTAATTATGATTTGTAATTTCACCATTAAATTGTATTTAACATCAACCAACCCAAGACAAAAATGGTTATTATATGTGTACATAAATTAGTTGAAGAAGAGATGGATCGATCCTTTCAATTTTCAATTTGAGAAGAGATGAATCAACGAGGATCGGAACGTACCTCCTGAATCTTATCATTCCAATGTAGATACCTAACATGTCATTTATTTAATGAAGATGATCAAAGGACTTATATAGAATATTTATTTTATAATTTTTTATCCAATTATATTTTAAGTTTGTAGTTGTTAACGTCGTATTTCACATACCTTCAAACTAGGATATCAGCAATTCAGGTCTTCAGTCTTAGACTTGTAAACATAAAGATGCAGACAGGAGCCTTGATGGAGGCTAGGGAGTCTCCAATGTCAAAGTCAATATCATATTAATATTTTGTGGGTATAAATAGAGAGTTCAAAGAGTTTTTTTGTACTTGCAAATTGCCTTTTATATTAGATTTCTGTGAATCAACTGCTCATACTTCATGTTAAGGAAATGTGTCCCTCACCAGTTCCTTTAGTCAAATTATATTAATGCAACGTGGCTTCTGGGGTGGCCCAATTAATGCAGCATGACTCCCTAATCCTTTCATCTTGTGGGTCTCCTCATTTGCCCGTCAGTAGATCAAGGGCTCTCTGCGTTTTCCACCCACCTACCTGTACAATGTTATATGAGGCTAGGCATCGTAGGCAATGTCGAGGTGAGGTGTCCCCTCCTACCTTGCATTTTAGGGGTCTTCCTGCGCGACTATAGCCACACGTAGAGTTCTAATGGGCCGAGGGGCCGCTTGATTAGGCCGAGCTCTCTGTGTTTGGGCTTACTTTCTGGGCCGGGAAAAATTCCCTTACAATAGTATTTTTATAAAACAATTTTATTTTTATAAATTATTTTATTAAAATCTTTTTATTTAAAATAATATTTGTAAAGAATTGTGAAAATTTGTTGTGTATGGTAGTTATTGTCTTCTTGTGGGAATGGATAAATAAATAAATAAATATTTTAAGAAGGTTAAAAAAAAATTAAGTTTTGCATAGTCAAATTATGTTACACATTACAATTTTCAGCTATATGTATATATATAAAAAGTGAAAAATAATATTTTTCAATTCCCCTCTCAATTTCTCATAAAATAAAAAGGTTGAGACATTCTTGATCAACATCAAATTTCTTTAATGCTTCGCTTGCAAATAGAATGAAGGAAATGGAACCGGGTGATGATCATTACGTTCCCTGAATCATATGAAGGGAATTTAGAAAGATAAAGGAGAATTGTGGGAGCAAAGTGCAAAATATCAGACACAAAAAGAGTGGGAAAACTGAGAAAAAGAAGATGCGGTGTGTTGTCTCTTTTGGCATACAAATTGAAATCAAAGGGGACCTCATGTTGCCTGTCATACTGTGTTTATATATAATTAGAGTGAAAGAGTACTGAGTGGGTCTCTTTGGACAAACGAACAACCATCTTTCTTCTTTTGATGTTGCTTACAAGTTTGGTACAACTTGATTTGGAGACTACATGATTGTGAATACGAGGGAAAAAAACGAAAAAGAAAAAAAAAAAAAAAAGAGTCAGCTGCCATTACTTTTTAAAATTAATTTGAGCCTATATATACGTCATATGATGTTTCATTTTAATTTATTCTTTTTTGAACTATAATTTATTAGAATTGTTCCACATCAGTTGTAAAATGTGCTGGTAGCCAATTTATAAGTGTGAGAAAAACCTCACCTCTTAAGTTAGTTTTTGAGTTTGAGAGAGATTCAAGACTACCAACACTGATATTAGAACACAGGTTTATTAACAGTTTCAGGTCTAATAGTCTGCAAAAAAAAACTGGTTGCTGCTGCTCTAACTCAAGACTCGATGTGTGAGGGGGTGATTGTTGAGATTGCCCTATATTAGTTGTGAAATGAGCTGGTGGTCAATTTATAAGTATGTAGCCGGAAAAGCCTTACCTCTTTAACTAATTTTTGAAGTTGAGAGAGATCCAAGATCATTCAACACAATTATCATATGCATTAGTAATATATAAGATAATGAAGCTAGGATGGTTTTTTTTCCTGTCATCAACTTTTGGAAAGAGCATGATGACTGCATTAAAGATATATTTGCAGTAAATTATGAACACTCTTTCCTTCAAAGTCGATCTAGTTTTAAAAATTCATTTTGAGTTGTAGCTATCACAATATTAGGGAATATATATTGAGTAAGAAATAAATATAAAATAGAGAGACAAGCAATTATATTTATGGTGTTGGACGTACACGTCTCTCCTTAATTCTCTCTTGTCAAGGTGAGGGGAAGACGAATTAAGAACGAAGAAGAATATATAAGAAGAAAGTGAAGAGGAAGGAGGAGTACTAGAAATATCAGATAGTAGAAGGAATAGCTGCATGGAGGGCCCTTAGGTATCCGACTCATCCTCTTTTACATGAAAGGAATGTTTATGCTTAATTGATTTATTTATATATCTGTATTGTCATGTCCTATATATCCATCATTTTTACAGATTAATTAAGTTGGGTGGTTTCGATATTGGTGGCTAATTACTTTGTCTAAGTTTTGTTAATTGGGTGATGCTCTAGAGTCAAATTAATAAGCATGGCCCCTTACATTTTTCTAAATGAAAATAACAAATGATCTCTTCTTGACTACTCTCCGTTGAGATTATCTCTTACCTTCAACTTTGACGGCAAATCTTTTGCCATTTTTGTTGATCAAGATCTCAAATCCATTTTATTTGTTTTTGTTGAAGTTATTAGTCTCTATGTTATGTGTGTGTGTGTGTATATATATATATATATATATATAAAAGAATCGACACAAATTCTTAAGAGGAAAGAAATTGTGGTTGAAATTCCTATGTTTTTTAAGTTTAAAATATGTTTGGATTGGAAAGGTTGTTAAGTGAATTAAGAGCCTTCTAAGAGCATTGTTAATGGATTATGCATATGTAAAGGATAATTTTGATGAATGTAAGATGAATTTAGATTTTGGCTATTCTATTTACAACTAAAAGACTCCACATTAGAATAGTTATTTTTTTATTATATAACAATAAAATAATATAAGATGAATTTGACTTTAACTATTCACATCAAATCTCCACATTGGATATCTATTTATTTATTATATAGTAATGAGTAATTAATAATTTAAAAATATTTAATTTTTTTTAATTATTAGTTTATTTTATTTTATTATATTTTAATTATTAATTTATTTTATTTTATCATATTTTACTATTTAATTTAAAGAACCTTATGAAATTTTATGGATGTAGATGGAGAGAAGAGAGAGTGTGTTATAAAAAAATAATAAAACAAGTATTTGGTATATGAATAGTAGATATCAAATTTGATATTTTCTTTACAATTACTGTAGCTAAAAGTTATAAAATTTGCTAACAGCTAATTCATTACAAGTGAATTTTCTATCTTATAGTTAAAAATTACACTTACTTTAAGATATAGATAATCCAATGAGACTGCCCTAAGTGTTAAGTTGAGATATTAGTAGACAAGTATATATATATATATATATTGTCTTTAGTACTATTATTTTTCTCCTTATATAATGAGATGTTAAATATTTTAGTATGAAACTTTAATTCTAAAAGGATTCGACAATCTATGCTCTTCAATATTGAATTTAATAAAGTAACATGAAATAGAAAGCTAGTTGATCTTATCATAAGAGAATTATCATCCTAACAACTTTATCTTTAAGTGTCTCTTGATAGTTAAAAGTACAACTATATTATAAATGAGACCCTTAACCCTCTCGATATTTAAATAGATTTCCTAGTCATAATGAAATCTAGAGGTATTTGTGTTCTATTATGGCCTCAAAGCATGCTACAAACTTACTCTATTGCACAAGAAATAGTAAAATAAGTGTTTCATACTTTTCCATAAAATAGTTATACTACTTCAGAAACGGACCGGATGGTCCTATTAATGGAGAATAACGGAGGCCAATCAAAATTTGCCACGTAGGAGGTAAATTTTAAAGTCAGTACCGCGCAATGTAGAGGATAAACCCATGACTGTCCTCTCTCTCTCTCTCTCTCTCTCTCCCTGTTCCGACTTTCGTCCCACGTACAGACGTATGCCATGGACCCTCGACGATTTGCTGTTTAGTTCTCTCTGAGCAAACAAAGTTAGCTCCAAAGCTTTCCTTTGGATCTTTGATTCTTAAAGGCCGGGCGAAGACCAGTCTCCTCTTGCTTCAGTTACACTTGCCCCTAAGTGGCCTCTTCATACCTTCCCATCATCAGAGGTCAACGATCAACGCTGGAAGATCGCCGTTTCTGCCAATTCCAATGACCCACTTTAATTTCTTTCGATTTTCTTCATCTAAACGACCCTTTGGTAAGGAATCGAATTTGTTAGGTGTTGCCTTCGAGAGATAAGATCCCTTGCAATTATTATTATTATTTTTTTCTGTATGTATCATTCTGGGTGTACATATGTGTGTGCATGCATTTATGGGTGTCCCTAATGATCAGTTATATTGCTAGTGGACATAGTAATATGGGAAATTTTGGGAAATGGCTGTAAAGATTTGTTTTGATTTAATTGTATGTAAGGTTGTGGTGCTCAAATGATTTTGTATGGGGTGGGTAAATCCTGGAGGAACTTTATCATTTCTAATCTCTTTTGTTTTCAGCTTCTTTTTCCAGAATTGTTTTCCTCTTTCTATAGGAAAAGTTTTTCCATGAAACTCTTTCTTCTGAACAAAACGAAATATTTAGCATAATTACGTGGAGTGGTGTCTTTACTTTTTCTTCCCTTTTGCTCGGCATCTTTTTTTTTTTTTCCTAGTGCTTGGTATTTTATTTGGGTGTTGGGTACAGCAATTCTACACTTTCCCAACTTGGCTAAGCAGATAGTATAGAATTCGCAAAAACTCTCTACTCATAAAGCAGAAAAATCAATTTACCTAGTACAAATTGGTCATGAAAAAGTATTTCTTAATCTTGGAGAAACTTCATCTCGAATCCTTAGTTTGCTTACAGCGATAGTATTTTCTTATTTTAGGAGTTTCTTTTTCCTTATCTCAAAAACACTTTTCCCGGGAAGTATATTTTGTTAAAACATGTATATTTGCATGAATTTTGGGATGTATCTTCTGATTTATAATATAAGTTTCCAGATGTTGTAGGCATGTGAAGGAGGAGAATAGAAGAGAGAGCTGATCTGATTTTCGAGACAGAGAAAGAGAAAACTGGGTTCGGAAAAGAGAAGGAGAACAGAGGAGAGAGATCTGATTTTCAACTCACGTGAAGAGAGAGGTTGAGAAGGGGGTCTCGTTTCCCTGCATCGCGACATTTTGAAATTGTTTCTATCTTCCTGACATGGCTATCACCTATTGGCTTCCGATAAATACGTATTGTAGGATTAGCCAGTTTTAAGTTATTCTCATACCACTTAACAAAATACATAATCATTATAACTGTATTTTCAATCATTAGAGCAATCACACAAAAATAAAATCTAAATATCCAGTGACCTTAAAATTATCATTTATTCTAAAAGTAACAATATAATTCTTAATTTTCTACTAATGACATAATACTTTTTTTAATTTACAACTTTTGGGTCAAACGCCCTTAGATTACTTTAACAACAACCAAAGATGTCAACTATAAAGCTAATGTTCGACCTCATACAAGTTTATGTAACGATTAAACTCCTTATAACCAATACATACGTAACTTCTTTAACAACTTAATCATTTTTAAGATACTATAAAATACTAAGCATTTCACATTTTTGTTTCAAAGTAACTATTGACCAACACCATCAATAAATCATCTTATAATTATTTCCACTATATACCGAGAAGCATGATATTTTCACTCATTTAAAAAATATCGTCTCTACGTTCTCATTCTCTGAAACTGTTATGTTTTCTTTTCTTCATTGGACAAAAAAAAAAATCAATTTTCTTTTTCCAACGAGGAAAAGAAAACTGAAGGTCTAATATCATATTTTCAAAGAAGCTTAGGACAACACTTAAAATTCTTCCCTCTCTGGTCTTTAGCGACTTAAAATGAACCATCCACAGCCAAGCACTGAAAAGAAAAGAATATGCAAAGTACTTTCTAGTCAAGCGTAGGTGATCTTTATTTTTTATTTTTATTGAAAGAGAGTTTGATGGAGAAAGCCGGAGAGAGAGACGTGGAAAGTTGTTAAAAGAATATGTAGCATACTACTGATGTGTTGGTCACTCATTGGTTGGTGTAAACTCCATATTTACACCATATATATCTGGTTTAAAGAGCTGCTGGCATTCAACACAGTATTTTATATGACCAATCATGTCAACTATATAAGACGAAGTAAAAACAACTAATAATTCGTTAACAAACCAAAGGTATTGGGCAAATGAAAGCTCACTATGCAAGTAGGGGTGTAAAACAAATCTGTAAATCGGATCAGATTGGATTGAACTGGTGGATTTGAACAGGTATAAAGTTTGGTTTGGTTCAGTACTAGTTTTATTTTTTTTAAAACCGGTCAAAATCGGTCCAGTTCTGATTTTCTTTTTTTAAAATCGGACCGGACCGGTTCACACATATATATATTTTAATTTTTTATATTGTATATAATTTTTATATATAATTAGGAATTATGTATAAAATAGTTTTGTATTAATAGTTATATTAATACTATATTACTATATATTATAATATACTATAATATATCACTATATTCTATAATACAATTATAATATATATTATAATATAATACAACATATTATCACTATAGTATTATATAATATATAATATAATATATTAAAATCGAAAAACTGGACCGTAAACCGGAATACCAGTTTAGGAGGGTAACCGGTGCGTAATCAGTTTTGAAAAATGTAAAACTGGTACATACCAGTTTAGTCCTAAATTTTATCCAAGACCAGACTAGACCAGACCAGTTACACCCCCAGATGTAAGTCGGAACCAATAGGTGTACGGCGATTAATATCCAGATCATAGATTATCTATCAAGACTATACTGCATGTTAAATATTTTAATGTAAAATTTTAATTTTTAAAAAGATATTTGATGATCTATGCTCCACGATATTGAATCTAATGAAATGACATAAAATAGAAAATATGGTACCTCTCTTCAAGTAATTTGACAAAGAGCTAGCTAAACTAATCACGAAAAAATGATTACTTTAACAATTTTACGTTCGAGTATCTCCCAATAACTAGAGATATAACTATGTTATAAGTAAGAATCCTTAACCTTCTCAGTACTTTAATAAATCTCCTAACCATCATAAAATTTAGAGGTATTTGTACTCCACTATAACTCATTAACTAAGTGACTTAATTGGGCAAGTATAAACCGGCCTTAAGTATGAAGTGTGTGGTACACCTTATAGAATTAGAATTCTTACATGAGATAGGCAAGATAAGACATTAATAACATCTTGAAGGAGGACCGATATATTGATGGGGACAAATTAAGGACAAGACTAATGTTTATTCTAGTCTTTAACATATTCATACACTTTGAATACAAGACCATGTTTTAATGGGATAGAACTACGAAGATATCGTTTATTGCAAGCAAGATTTCTCTTGTTTTACCGAACGGGCCATAAAATTTGGAGCTTCTTTGATCTCTTTGGTCTTTCTTGCATTTTCCCAGAAAAAAATGAAGGAGCTTCCAAACTCCATCACTTTCCTGACCATCATCAAGATTGTACATATATATGTCAGCATGAGCTTCTGTACGTGCGTAGTAAGTAAGCTACTTGGTCATCTTTTTTACGTTTTTCTCTCAAATATGTGATGTCAATAGGCAACGTCGACGAGCCAGCTTAATTTGCTCCTAATCAATTGTCAAACACGGCTCTAAGGTTTGAGCCCCCAATTTGAATTAAAAATCTTCGGCCAATCCAATCAATCATTTTCGTTGGCATGACATGCATATTGAGCTGGTGTGTAAGCATGCTGGCCATTATTCCAAAGGCAAAACAAAAAGAGAGGTTTTTCAAATTCACTGCTGCATGCTAGCTAGCTACTATATACTCCGTTCTCATAATGGAGTGCTAGTTAACTTCCTTTTCATATTGAATTTGAGGGTTGGGAAGGACCCATTTCTTTACTTTTTTTATCTCTCTTCTGCGAAGCAAAGTCATGAGAATATTCATGAGAAAGCTTGCGGGCAAAACAAAGCCAAATTATACTAAAGAGCTCCTATATATACATTACTGTACTTGCATCTACGTCAACCTGATAGTACCACGTACATGCAATCTTATTTCACCTTAATGAGTTCTTCTCTCTTTATACAAGAATCATCTATAGTACTAGTACGTACTATTTATGAATTGAATTAATGACGTCCTTTCCTCAAGAATTAGAGGCAAACTTACCAGTAATTTCCTGATAATTAGTCCTTTGATCCGTTTGGTCAAACTGGAGCATGATATTAATTATAAATCTAGTAATTAGGATCAAGACCAAAGCTTTGAGATGATCTTGCTTTTCTGCCAGGTGAGAAAGATTTGAAGTTCAAAGCCGATGGGCCTAGCTTGGAATTATTGTTCTTGGAGGCTAGCTTGACTACTTGCGATATTCGATCGACTCGACACATTCATGCACGTGATCCTTAATTGTACCTTTTGTTTTGATCGAGCATTTTGTCTTTGGATGCATGGTTCATGTTTTCCTTTCTTTTTATTGTAATCCTCCTTTTTTAATGCAATATATTGTCATTCTTGAGATATTAAAGTCACGACTTGAATGAGCCTTTTTTTCCAGATGAATATGGTCGTTATGGAAATCTTTGCGCCAATCTCGTCACCTTCCTCTTAAACCATGACGTCGAACTATCCGTCCTTATCTACTTCTGAGTTCCCAAGAAAAAATGGGTCTCTCTCCTTCAAGTTTTAATAAAAAAACTACTACACGTTTCTTAATTTCTCAAGTGTACGTACTAAATAAAAAGAAACTACTAAAGAAAAAGAAAGAAAATAGGGTACGTACGACGGAATATTTATCCAAGAGGTTGTTTTAAACACGTTGTTTGGATAGTGAGATCATTAGATGAGATAGTTTTAAATAAAAATTGAAAGTTAAATTAAATATTATTATAATATTATTTTTTTAATATTACTATTATTTTAAAATTTGGAAAAGTTAAATTGTGATTTGAAAAAAATGAATTGTTCCTTATATTTTGAGTGAGAATTTGTAAATGTTGTAATGATAAGATGATATGAGATAAAATGATTTCTCAATCCTTCTAGATTGTTTGAATAGTGAGATGAGATGAGATGGTTTTTTTTTTTGATAGGAAGATGGTTTTAAATAAAAGTTGAAAGTTAAATAAAATATTATTAAAATATTATTTTTTAATATTATTATTGTATTGGAATTTGAAAAGGTTACATTAAGATTTGAAAAAGTTGAATTATTTATTATATTTTGTAGAAAATTTTCAGAAAGTTATAATAATAAAATGAAATGAAATAAGATGGGTTAAAATAAGATGAAATGAAATGAAATCTTATTTTAAAACAAAAGTTATATTAAAAAATTATATTCAGTTTTAACTTTATAATATTTTTATTCAATTTTTATCTATTCTTTCTCAAAATCTAATAAAACATCTTAATTTAAATTATTTCACTATTATTTACAAAACAATTCACTATTTTTTACGGACATTAATATAATTTGTATTATTTTTTGTGTTTAAATTTGGAAAAAATATAATAATTAGGTAATAATTAAATTAAAATATTGATATTTAAAATTAAAAAATATTTTATATTTCAGTCATGTTTAAAAAGAAAATATCCAGCAATAATTACTTGTAATCCCAAAAAAATCCAAGTTATGCATGATTAAATATGTGAGAGAAAAACTCAAAAGTTTCACAAAATTTTTGTATTCTCAATCCAATCATTTTTACCCTATAGGGGAATTATGGGCAAAATAATCCAATCGAATGGATCTTTGATGATATATATATATGCTCTAATAAAATCATATTGGAGCAAATAATTACGAAATGAAACGGACCCACGACCGCGCCATTTCTACTTTGAGTTTCAAACAAGTCATTTCATAATATAATGACATGGTACGTTGATGATATGTTTCGATAAGATCAAATCTGATTTGGTTAATATGGAATTATTTGTTTGGAAGCTTGGAAGTGTTTCCATACTGCAGTTGGATGTTGAGTTTAGTTGATTTGAGTTGAGTTTTTTATAAACAGTAATAACATGAGTATGTGGAGTGAGTTATGTGTGGCCCATCTAAAATGAATTTCAATGTGTTTGATGTTAAAATGAGTTTAGTACTACTTATAAAAAATTAAAAAAGATTGTGGGTCCATATATAAAAATGTGTTGAGTTGAAAAAGGTTGTAAGTCCCACGTATAAAGAGGTTTTGAGTTGAGATGAGTTTAGTAATTTGAAATTTGAGTGTTTAGATGTTAGATTCAGTTCAAAATTAGACTGAATTGAGTTGATCTAAGTTGAGCCTTACAACCAAACAGGGCCTATTTATGAAAGCGTGTAGCGCATAGACTATTGGAGTAGGTGGAGAGCATGGAATGGATTCTTAGGACTTGCTTGGATGTTAAGAATATCTATAAATAATAATAAAATATTTTGTGAATAGTAATGAAATAAAATTATATTTTTCTTTGTATTTTGCTTGGAAGTTGTATTATTTGTTGGTTTTGTTTGAAAGTTTGAAAAAATTTTAATGATTAAGTAATTATTAGATAAAAAAATTGAATATTTAAAATTAAAAAATATTTTTTATTTGAGTGATATTTAGAAACTAAATATTTAAAGATATCTGAAAATACCTAAAACAATTATGTTTTCAAACAAACCCATAATAGCTACTTCAACATGGACGGGGTGAAAGATAGCTACTTCAACTAGCCTAACAGGTGAGGGTGCTAATCCACAGTTCCATATATATGAAACTTTGTAAACATGAATGACATGACACTAGACATGATATATCCAGAGCATAGAAAAGAATGTGAAATCATAAAATGTGTCATAACGTAGCTTGTGGAACTGAAGTTCAAATTAAAGCATATTCTAATGTGCTAATTTAAAATAAAAGTTGATGAAAGTGCCGTCAATGGCTTACATAGGACTTTGATAGATTTGACGCCTTCTAGAAGTTCTACCAGTAAAAAGTTTAAAGTTAAATTGAGATGCAAATTACAAAACATTTCTGTTATTTATACATATTTCTTATTTATTTTATTAATGTGATTGATAAAAATAATTATTTTATATTAAAAAAAGGTGATGAGCGGCTAATCACATCAATAAAATTTTATAATAAAAAAATACGTAAAAATGACTACATATAAAATTTTTATTAAACTTATCAATTTCTATAAATTTTAAGCTGGTAGACGAGGATTCAACACTATATAAACTTAAATAATTATAATTATTTATTTTTCTATCTCCTTAAACAAAATTTTAGATAAATAGGAATTCAATAGATAGAACATTGAGTATATACTATATATCAGACTTTCTCAAAATAAATCCGATAAGACATGAAATGATGTAGAATTTTGATCTTTTCCTAATATATACCAGCTGCTTAATTATAATTGGGAGTAGGTTTGAACTTAGAAGGACGATTTAGAGGCTTCTAGGCAGGTAGAGATTTGAATGTTAATTCACCTAATCACCTCTAATTGGAAAAGTTCAACCTTGGATTTATGCTTGATGCATGCTAGCTAATATATTTTTACTTTTAGACACCACCGACCATAACTACTACTACTTAATTAGGTACTATAATTAAGTACGTACACGACTCAAACTGCCATTAATTACATAGTTTCAACAAATTAACGTAGGTAGTCGCTAGTACTCATCATCTTTACATCACGCATCTTTTAAAAAAAAAATAAAAAAATAAAACAAAATAAAAGTAGATGTATATATAATATGGAGATGATAAGTAAAATTTGTCAAATATAAAAATATATATGTATTACACATTGTGACGTGTAGCATATGAAGGGAGAGAAAAATAATACAAGCTAGATTGGTTAATGAAGAGAGTTCTATTAGTGACCGTTGAGTTTGCCTTCTAAGCAAAATTTTTTATTTTTTATTTTATTATTCGTATTTTTTAATATGTTTAAATATATTTAAAAAATATAAAAATATATTAATATACTAATAATCATTTTCTTAATCAGTAAGTAAAAAAATTAAATATATAAACTATTAAAGTAAGAGATAAAATGAAAGGAGAAATAGCATTATTCTATTAAATATTGAAAAAAGAAAGATTTGGGTCAATCGCAAATACTTTTTTGAAAGCTTAAGATTGAAGAAAACAACTGCCTAAGCCCTGGTCTCAGCATATTATATATAAACTTCATTAGACTTACGGTCAATCTAATTATCATTTAATATATTTTACAATCTTTACAAGTTTCAGCCAAATTAAAAAAGGAAAAATATATATTTATATTTTAATCTTTTTATAATTATAATAAGTGATGAATTTAGACAGTTTCGTCATGGGCCAGCTAGCCCTATCAAAGCATGATCTGGGTGGACTGACGAATATGCCCTCTATCGCATGACGTGTCAAGTTCTTACTGGAATACTTGGAGATATTTTAATGAGGATTAATGTGGGAATCGTAGGTGTGAACCAGAAGACTCGTGGTCATGGTGGGCTGGAAAGCTAGCTTTTCTCTTGCAGTCTTTGCATGCATGCCACGCGACATCAAAGAACCGCGTAGGTGATTAGAAAAATCAACGGCTCGGAGTCTCAGACGTCGATAAAAGAAACGAATCTCGTCCACCTTTAATTAATTTGTTACAGTTTAAAGAAAATTAAAATAGAATAAAATAATATCATTACCATGGCGTTATATCTTAAGTTATTTAATTAACTTGTTTGTAAATGAACATATATATTTGAAAAAATAAATAGAACATTTGAGTTTAGGTATTATTAAGATATATATAAAATAAATAATAAAATCTATTTTTTTATAACTTAATCTTTTAAGATAAATGACGGATTTAACATGATGAGTCCTAAATTTAAATACTGACGTACACAAGACTACCCACCCACGTTATGTTACGTTGAGTTCACTTATTAAGGGAGGATTTGAAACATATATAAGAAAAATACTAAGATAAAAATAAATAATAAAATATATATATATCTTTTTATCTATTTAATATTTTAAAAGTGTTTTAAAACTAAAACTATTTCGAATTATATGCTACTTTTATTAAAATTGGTTAATTAAAGTCATATTGAAAACTCATTAATTATAGATATTTGAGTATATATGTACTTTTATATTATTTTTTCTTATTTAATTAACAGTACTGAACAACAGATTCAAAATTTTCAAAAATGGCTTATAGCTTGATGCCAAAAATGTATCAAACGGGAAGAATTGCAAAATATAAAAAAAAAAATTGATATTTATAATCGTAAAAATATATAAGTATTATGTAATATTTTAAAAAAAATGTATAAATATGAAATTTATATAAAATAAAATTTAATTTTTTAATAATAAATTTAAATTTATTTTAAAATAATTATGAGACGTGAAAATAATGTAGTATTACTAAAACATGGTGTAAAATGAAACCTTGCAGTGCAAGTTTGCGATAACTGGTCGCAGGGAATAATTTATAAAGCCCCACTACATGTGAGATTGCCACGTAAGCATGACGACGCGGAAACGCAATGGGAACGATTGGGGTGTACACAAATGGGGATCACGTACAACCAAAAAAGGGGAGAGAGAGAGAGAGAGAGAGAGAGAGAGTTTCCGCGTAGATGGATAGACGAGACTGGAGCGACTACTAGAAAGACGAAAAGAAGTTGCAATCAGGAAGGACAGGAAGAAGGAGCTTTCTTTGTTAAATTTGAACGAATAATTAAAAAAAGGCTTTGTTTGACACCTAAGCAACAAGGAAATCTCTCTTCTTTCTTGGCCATTCACACCTGCTGTTCACACCAACGTTATATATAGATCTCTCTCTTTCTCTCTCTCCTTTCTTTTTCCATCGATCTTTCTCTCTCCTCTAGTACAGTTTTTGACGGAAAATTAAATCTTGTACTAGCTTTTTTCTGGGTTTTTCGGTTGTTATGGCAGGGCATCACCTCCATCATCCTCACCATCAACAGCAGCATCACCATCATCAGATCAGTATTAACGTTGATGTGGGTGATAGATTTCCTCAATGGAGTGTTCAGGAGACGACGGAGTTCTTGAGGATCCGAGCAGAGCTGGATCGATCTTTCATGGAAACGAAGAGGAACAAGCTTCTCTGGGAAGTTATTGCAACAAAGATGAAAGAAAAGGGTTATAATCGCAGCGCTGAGCAGTGCAAGTGCAAATGGAAAAATCTCGTTACGCGTTATAAGGTACGATCTTAGTCAATACCCACCATAACCTACCCTTCTTATGTATATATTATTGCCTCTGTATCGAATATTTTTGTTTTTGTTTTTTTCCCCCTTCTAGATTAGGGAAAGTCTTAATTAGCAGTTTAGCTTCATGGCTTTTCTTTTTCTTTTATTTTTTATTTTTTACTTGGTGAGTTTTCAGGGGTGTGAGACAACGGAAGATGATGCCATGCGTCAACAATTCCCGTTTTACAACGAACTTCAAGTGATTTTCGCTTCACGGATGCAGAGAATGCTTTGGGCTGAAACCGAAGGAGGACCGAGCTTGTCGAAAAAGAAAGCTACTCAGCTGTCATCGGACGACGAGGAAGATAACGAGGAGAGTGAGGAAGAGAAGGGTAGCACTCCGAGAAAGAAGATGAAAAAGGGCAAAAGTAATATTATAGGTAGTAGTGGCGGTGGGAGTGGAAATATTAAGCAGATGTTGGATGAGTTTATGAAGCAACAGATGCAAATGGAGGCGCAATGGAGAGAAGCGTTCGATGCGAGGGAAAACGAAAGAAGATTGAAGGAGATGGAGTGGAGGCAGACGATGGAAACATTGGAAAACGAGAGGATAATGATGGAGCAGAGGTGGAGAGAGAGGGAAGAGCAAAGGAGGATGAGAGAGGAGGCTAGGGCTGAGAAGAGGGACGCTCTTATTACAGCTCTGCTAAACAAGCTCAGGCGAGAGGATCGTATGTAGTATTGCTTTCATACGTTTTTCTTTGTATCATCCGAGAGGCGGACCGAACAAGCAGCAGCTCTGAACTAGACTGCAGAGAGGTACTTTGTCTTGGAACTGTACTTCTCATGTTGGAGATGTTATGGTTCTTACATGACTTATCCTATTTATCATCTCCTTCTGTTTTTGCCCACCGAGGCTAATTTTGCCAGTGAAAAAAAGCTGGTTCCACCTTTTCATTTTCATGTAATTAGTACTCGTTTCGCTCTCCAAACTATATGATCCAAATGATTATTACTCATCTCAGTTTTCATTCAGATAACATGACCAAAAGAAGCTAGCTAGCTAGAGTGCCATAAAACCACAAAACATTATGTCTGACGTGATGACTACCAACATGATATACATAAATAGATTCCACTGCGATATATGCACAGTTTAACGTTTGTGGTACGTTCTTGCTATCACCTTCACGATATGTAGTGTTGTAACTTGTATGAATTGTAACTGGTTGATCGTTAATTAGCCATATTCAAAACCTAGAAAAAGTCATGAATTAAATTGCCTTCTATATACGTTGGCTAGAAATTAAGGCCTAGTCATATATGAAGTACTTAAGAAGCTTTCTGCTTAAGCCTTACTTTGATGGTTCAAGAGACGCATTTTCGTTTCATAAGCATGCGCGCGCAGTATATAATATAGGTATTGGTGATCGATCGGTTTGTTAGTGAAGACTGCATGAAGGTTATATTCAAATTAAGTACTAAATATATTCAGTTTAAAAAGGCCGTCTTGATCATTCTGTATAAGTTCAGTACGTACTACTCATCTTATCATCGATATTATATATCACGCAAAAGCACACAATTTATTCTTTAGTAAGTATTATTTCCACTCTGAATTTTGTTCGAATCTGTGTTGGTTATGATCATCTGGAAGTTGAAACTGCATGTCTTGTTGGATGAATTAATAATGCATGATAGAGTAAGCTAGCTGTAAGTACGTAGAACTGACCGTGAGCTTAATTCACAATATCTGCATGAGTTAAGCTTCGTTTATTGATCTGGGCCTTAGATAATTTATAATTGGAGTTGTCATGAAAGCCTTAATTGTATATATGATCGAGTGAAGTAAATCAGGCAGCCATATATCATGACATGCAGCTAGCCAGCTAGCTTCGATAATATATATATATATATATAGAAAATGATTTATATAGTTTTAGTGTAGACAAGTCTCATATACTTTTTTTAAAAAAATGACAAATTTGGGACACATGAAATTATTAAAAGATCTATTTTCTAACTATAGATCTCACTTTTTTTTAATAGAAATGTACAAGACTTACACATCCTCTATTACTCAATAATTTTGTCTGTCACTAATTATATATCGATGAACTAGTATAATAGACCAGTTCTTTTCAACGTCGACGACCTAGCATAAGTCTGCAAAGGTATAATGTACGTAAGTAAAACAAACATATAAAAGTCAGCGTTCTAAGGTCTAATTTGATAGAAAGTATTAAAGTAGTTATACTTTGATAATACTTATCGCATGCAGTATCCGAGTCTTCATGGCCATTTAAGGAAAATGGAGGCCGAGGTATATATATATATATATATAATGTCATGACCCGGCCAATACAATTTGACTCAATTTGATACAATTTTTCTAATTAGTTATATTTGGTCCTAATTAGTTGCCTACTNGAAATGTACAAGACTTACACATCCTCTATTACTCAATAATTTTGTCTGTCACTAATTATATATCGATGAACTAGTATAATAGACCAGTTCTTTTCAACGTCGACGACCTAGCAACTAGTTTTTTTAAAATTTGCATTACTTTATGGTTTAAGTTGAAGTTTCGCACTCATATATTATATAATATGCATGCTTAGGTATATATTTGAAATACCATATCTTTGTGCAGATGTTTTGCCCAGTTTTATGGCTTCACATTATGCGTTAGATCTAATTTAATTTAAAGATAGCTTTACAATCTAACATACTGCACTAAGTCACATCAGTTTGTAGATATAAGAATAAAAAAATAAAAAATCTTCCAACATTATAAATATTCAAATATAGTACTTGACGAAATTAAAACAGCTTACCCTTAACATTAAATTATTCCGAATCAATGTGGCTCTTGAAGTGGACCGTGCATGTGTCCCAAAATTTTCTTCTTTTTTAATTGCATCGATCCCATGATCTACAACATGGCTCGAATAAGCTGTTCTTTCTTCAAAAAAAGAAAAAAGAAATTGAAACGTTTGAAGGCTTTGAAGATACAGTCCATCCGTACGTATATCAAGATTAATTAATACGTGGAACATGATTTTCATTGTCACACAATAATTTTGTTACAATATCGTGACATGCATGGTTGAAAACCTAATTAATTTGTTACAGTTATATCTCACTAAATTTATTAATTTATACTTTAGGCAAAGAAATAATTGGTTTGTACAACCACAAACCCCACCATATCGTTTGACGGATCCCACACGGGAAGGGGAAAAAAAAAACAAAGGACCGAAAAAACAGGCAAAATAAGAAAATAATGATATTTTGCAACGTGATTCTGTGAGATGATTAATAGTAATTTACTTAGATTTTCTTGATCCTTCGCCTCGAAGAAAGGCCAGATTGTCTCATGATCTTTCTTTTTCCTCTTTTTGTGATCTTTTGAGAGATGCACGAGCGCATTCCATGGATCGTCTCTCTTTTTTTGTGATTATTAATACCAGAGCACGAGTTATACGCCTCTCTAAAGTCCAATCCGAATGCTCCAACCCAATCATTTCTTAGGAAACATTTGATAATGATCTAGAAGCTTTTGAATCCTTCAGAAATTCGATTTATCATTATGAGGTCCAGCTAAAGTTAGCTCTGCACGCAGACACATAAACGCGTTTCCGGCTAAAGCTCATTATAAAATGTTCACACCCCATGGGGTACCATATACCTCGAACTTTTGTTTTTACTCATAATATATATGCTTTTACTTTCGGGTCAAAGCTGTCTTCTTCCTGATCATGATCTGGATTAGCAAACTTGCAGAGAAATTTTATTATCATTTTGGGTCCTATCTATGTATAGTAGGGATATTGTTTGCATGTGTTCTAGAAAATCTGATTGGACCAGCCAGCTATATATATATATGTGTGTGTGTGTGTGTGTGTGTTCTAGAAAATCTGATTGGACCAGCCAGCTATATATATATATATATATACACACATATATTTTCTCGACTAGCTAACAACCTTTTATTTGTTTTTCTTAGGGTTAGACAGCCGGAGATCGAAAAGAAAACTGTGGGGAACGATCTGTACAAAAGATGGTGGTGGCCAAGTTGAGCATATTCAAACTAATAATAAAATAAATCGTACGTAATTGCTCGCAATAATGATGGCAGCCGTTGTTCAGATATTTGTAACTAATGATCGATCCAAAGTGGATTCCATCATTTGGGGTACTACTGTTCTTGCTCTAGTACTGTTTTCCAACCCGTCCTTGTGAAATACGCAAAACATGTCGGCATGGATGTACTGTTGTTCCTCGTTAATGATATCCGTTTTTGTTTCGAGAACATGTCGACATGTATGTACTACTGTTGTTAATCATAAGTAGTACTATATGTATATATACCTACTCGATCTGGGATGGGTTCACTCAAACTTCCATGCATCCCATTCTTAATATTAACCCCCTAAACACTCAACTTTGCATGAATTAATCACTCACCTGGTTGATGAAATTTCAATATACCCCATATTTTTTATTTATAAGGCAAAATACCGCATTAAACTAAAAAAAAAAAAATTGTTTTTATTTTATATTTTTTTACAAATAAAAGCATTTGTTTTTATATGTTTCACTTTGTAGGTTATTTTTTTGTTTGGAACAAAATATTCCATGTTGCCAATGTTTTATTTTTGTTTTAATCTAATTAAGATGAATCATTTCATTTTTTTTATTTCTTTGTTTCTTAAATTAACTTCTTTTTGTTAAAAGTTTTAATTTTTTTACAATATTGTTTATGACAAAATTTTCATGAAAAATTTTATACATCACACTACATTTTCACTTTCATCTCATTATGTAAGATGTTATATATTTATCATCATTCAATAATCTTTTATTGGATGATTTTTTATTATCGAATGGTAATAATTAAATGTGTCACATCTTATGTAGTGAGAAAAAAATGAGATATAAGTGTAGATTATAGCATTACTCGTTTTTCATATATTGTTTAGTGGAAAATTTCACTTTCAATCTTACTATGTAAGATGTGGTATACTTATTATTATTGAATGATCCTTTATTGGATGATTATTTATCATCTAATGGTGATAAATATGCCATATCTTAAACAGTGAAATGAAAATAGAATGAGAGTGTAGTGTTGTTAAGAATATAATATAAATAATTAAATCTACATCTTCTTATGATCAGTTTAAACTTTTGAGACAAGTAGTAATTTTTACATAGTATCAGAGTAGAGATCTTGAATTCAAAGTCTAACTCTACACTCTATTTTATTTTATTAAATATTTTACATATTGAATTATTCATTAAAGAGAAATCTAACTCACACGTGAGTAAGAGTATTAAACATATTATACAAAAAATTAAATCTATCAATTTCTATCCCGTTGTTGAAACAATTAGGTGTAGTTTGAATAGTAAGATGAGATAATATAGTTTTAAATGAAAATTAAATAAAGTATTATTAGAATATTATTTTTTAATATTATTATTATTTTAAATTTTTTAAAAAAATTAAATTATTTATTATATTTTATATAAAAATTTTAAAAAATTGTAATAATAAATTCAAATGAAATAAAATCGTTTCCGATATCCAAACGCCAAACGGGCCTTCAGTGCACAAGATTTCCCATGTGTATATCATTACTATTGTCCGGTACGTACGTTAAGAAAGATAGTCCCGGCCGATATCGGTGAGGGCGGCGAATAAAGTAGGCTGTCTAATCTCCATTACTATTCTGGTTGGTGGACCCCATGGCCCATTGGAATGGGAAGGGGTCCCTAAATTTCAATGCACAACGGATGCGCTGACTTTTGAGATATAATGGCTGACATGTCAGCTCTTGATCTTGCCCATTCCTCAAGATTTAAATTCTTTTTAACAGGACCACGCTAAACTTCTATCCAATTTAAAATTCTCTTAACTTTCTTGCATTTTGGAGACTTGGTCATTGGTCAAATAATCACATCACATGGATTACGTTATTATATAATATAAGTTCCTATTTTTTATTTTAAAAATTTTATATACTATTATTTTTATATATTTTATTAATATGATTGATTACGTCACTCTTTTTTAATAAAAAATAATTATTTTAACTAATCACTTTATTGAAGTATATAAAAAATATATAAAATTGATTGTATATAACAGAATTTTATAAAAATAATATATACAAGTATAAAAAATGATTTTATTTATGTTTAATCACATAAAGCGTTTAACAAGTAAAACAATATTAATATAATTTTTTTACAATTATTTACATAACTATATTTTAAATGAATGATATTTTTATAAAATGACTTATAAAAATAATATTGTTTTATTAAAATGCACTTAATTTAAAATATAGTTGTAAAAAGAATTGTACGTCTATCACTACTAATTTAAGAATAATGACTATTAAACATCTCTTGATCAATAAGCCACATTTTAGAATTTCAATAATTAATATTGAAAATTCATAATAATTCCCGAAACACATCCGTTTTTTTTTTCCCTTCCAATTTGTAGAAAGATAGTATCTCTTTTCCTGATTATTTTTATTTTCCACTCCAAGATGGTTTAATCGTGGTTAATTTTTTGAATTCTATTATATATAATTATTTTTGTATATTTTTTACGCACTCAACTGATATGATTTGTCAAAACAGTTCTTTTATATTAAAAAAAAAGCGACGAATTCAATCACATTAATAGAATGCATAAAGAATACGTAAAAGTTATTGCATATAAAATTTTTATAATTTTTTTGTCCGATATGACTTGTATAAATTAAACTTAATTTGGGGGCAAATTGAAAAATGAAAGCGGTGAAGATGCAGTTCTTAATCTGTGGAACTGCCTATGGTTTTTTTAGTAATTGGTTAGGTGATTGGTAGAAAGTTCAACCGCACAAGATAACCATGACCATTACTTCATCTTTTTCCTCCCTACTTTTTATTCATAGAAATTGAATTCGTCATGGCTACTCCACTGAAGATCGAGCCCACAGAGTTTTGACTCGTACGTACGTGCTTTCTTTGCGATGAGAAAACATAAATTAATTGCTTTCAATAATTCAAAAAGGTTGTACTAATTAATTAATCTACTTTTAAGTTAATGGTCCCATGAGCATTCAAATCCAATATTATTAATCAGGCCATGTTTTTTTTTTTTTCCTAATCGATCATGCTTGACTTGAGAACCACTTTATTATTATTATTAAGAAATATATATATATATATATATATATATATATATATATATATATATATATATACTAGTAGTTGGGCAACGTCCAATTGACGTTCGTCCAGTTATAGAAATATTATTTTTAATAATTAATATTATTTTTATTAAGAAAATTTTTTTAATTAATAATGTAATGCTTTTAGAAAAAAAATATAATTTCTAATATCAAATAGTAAGATAGATTTAAATCGGTTTTAAAACATTTAAAATTAAAATCTTATTATTTACTACTGTATATGCTCTTAGGTAAGATAGAAACAACAAATACGTGGAAAAAAAAAAGGAACCTTGAACCAAAACTGTGTAGTACAGGAGACAAACCGTTAACAGTAAAATAACGTGTTTTCTTAGTTTAATAAAGCGATTATTTTTAAAAAGTGATATAATTTTTATAAAGAAATAAAATACTAAGGTTTTTATAAGATATGATTATTTGATTTTAATGTTTCATAATGAATTTAAATTAATAAATAAATAATATTTTATTGAAATAATTGTATTCGTAAATGTAGTTGGTAATAGATTTAAACTTAATTATTTTACATTTCTCTTTATTTATATAAAGAATTAATAGAAATTTTAAATCACATATATAAATTTATATAGAATATATATTTATATATCTAATATACCTCCTAATAAATGATCATCAATGCATATGTTCTAGGATCGATGCATACTGCATGAACTTTGATAATTATAAATTTATTCATAACTGATTGGGAAGAGAGAGATTAAAAAAATAAGAACTTTTAAGAAGAGAGAGAGCCACTTTAATTTATTCATGCAACTAACGGCGTTAATTTTAACGGTAAAACAACAAAAACCGTTAAACCAATAAAATTCCGTTAGATAGCCACTTTATATATATAAAGATATATATATATATATAGGACAGTGCTAGCGGGGTCTAACACTTACTGCTGAGCACATTATTAACACAAATATAGTAATTTTTTATTTTTTTTGTAAATATGTTTTTAATATATTTAATTATTAAGAAAAAAATAAAAAATACATAATTTCACTAATAATCACTTTCTTAATCATTAAGTACAAAAATAAATTAAAAAAATTAAAATGCATAAGCAATAAGTTTGAGGGATTCCACTAGCATTTATCATATAAATATATATATAAATATATATTATGGATAATGATAGATCTTTGGGATGTACACCGGCTCAATCAGTGTCGGTATTTTCTAAATCCGACTCCGACTATAACTTACATAGGTTCC
This sequence comes from Carya cathayensis, assembly GCA_011037825.1. Lineage (NCBI taxonomy): Eukaryota > Viridiplantae > Streptophyta > Magnoliopsida > Fagales > Juglandaceae > Carya > Carya cathayensis. Next base: position 1,093,657 of record QGSO01000195.1, on the reverse strand, counting down.
GATTCGACTTCAACTCCGATTTATTGATAGATTCGATGTGAGTCAGACATACATATGCATTTTAGACACACGCATATATATCGCCGAAAACCAGCCATATTTTGTACAATAAACAAACCCTAATGAATCCACCTCCATTGCCTAAAACCAACAAATAACACAAATCAAAGAGTACACATATGATTGGTCGTCAATGCTTACATGGTACACGGCATATTTCTTGTATCTATATTGAGGAAGTATATACTCGACCCCACTCATGTGATTGACTATGAGCCACTTCAACTTTAGGAAAATCTGACTTATACAGAAGAGCCGGTGTAGATTGTAAAGAGGAAAGAACAAGTATTATGGGCTCGGACTATTCCATTGGTTAAAGTGGTATGGAATAATTATGCTAATGGTGAAGCCTCTTGGGAACTAGAGAACGAGATGCGAGTCAAATATCCACAATTGTTCATTAGGGATTTGGATGGCTTGTGACAAATTCTGAGGATGGAATTTTTTTAAAGGTGGTTGTTGCCCAGATGACTAACACAAGAGGGGGGGTGAATTGAGTTGTATTTAAAAAAATAACAATTATAAATCAAATATACAATATAAAATATAAACAAAATATGAAAGAACAATAAATATAAAGAGTAAGGGTAAGAGAGAAGCAAACTCAGTATGTTAACGAGGTTCGGCCCCACTGCCTACGTCCTCGCCTCAAGCTACCTCTTGAGAATCCCCGAATTCACTATTCAATCTCCTTCAGGTGGAGATAGAAACCTATTACACCTTTGAACAACACCGCTACAAAGGATCCGTGTAGAACACCCTCTACACTTGCAATCACCTTACACGTGGTGATTCAACGATTCCCTGTGTAGAACACTTTCTACACGCACAAGGGTTGTACACACCCTTTTACTGATACAAGAATTGATAGTGGGTAGGATATCAGAAAACACTCCTCAATGAGTGAAATAAGAACAATACAAGCACAAACTATATCTCTCAAAATGAATAAGGGTTAAGGCTCAATGCTTAGAGAAGAGAGAATGAAAGCTTTGAATGAGAGTTGTATGCTCTTGGTGTTGTGAATGTGAAGCTCTCAAATGATCTATTTATAGGCATATGAGACTTCATATTCAAATTTAAAAAGATTCACATGTCAAAAACATCATCATTCATTTTTCAAAAATTTCAAACCTAATCTTTTTACTTTTTGCATATGACAAAAGGAGCACACTTTGCTTTTCAAAAATTTCAAACCTAATTTTTTACTTTTTGCATATGACAAAAGGAGCACACTTTACTTTTCAAAATATTCAAACAAAGGCATCTTCCTTTTGCATAAGTCAAGAAAAGCATCAATCACTTTTGAAAATATTCAAATAAAACATGCACATGTGAAAGATGACAATCAATCATCTTTAATATTTTCAAAGTTCAAACCTTTAATCATGGCATGCACATGTGAAAGATGACAATCAATTATCTTTCAAAATTTTCAAATTTAATTTTCAAAATATTCATGCACATGTGGAAAATGTATTTTAATGCTTTATGATAAAATATTAATTTTTGAGCCTTAATCCTAATTTCGAATTTTAAGAGATTTACAACATTTCTCTATGACTTTAATGTGAACTTGTTTCCTTCTTGCTCATGCTTGGTTCCTTGATGTGCTTGACTCCATTGTGTGGACAAATTGAGCTTGAGACTCCTTCATTCTTTGAATTCATTTGTTATCATCAAAATCCATGTGTAAATATATAATTACACAAAACTTGAAACCTTAGGTTCAACAATCTCCCCCTTTTTGATGATGACAAATACTTGATAGAACCTGAAGCCTGTATTAATACTTAAGCTCCCCCTGAGAATGTGCGTTAGTTTTTCAAGCAAAAATATAAATATAATTCCAAGCATATATAACAAGTTTAGCAATTTAAACAATGTTAATGTTCTAGTCTAAAACTTCTCCCCCTTTTGGCATCATTAAAAAGGATCGGCAGCAAGTAAATAGACTGAAGAAAACGGTGCGTTAAAATACACTGTAGATAGTTGAAAAAGAGAATAATTGGATCCGTCCGTGACCCGACAAGTGTGGCTGGAGATTTGAAAAAATCGCCTGATGTTGTTGACAAACGAGATTGAAGGCTCCGAGTTTCTAAAAAATGTCATTTTCACCGAACGGAAAAAAAACATTACTCTTTGACTTGGATGATAGCTCGTCTTGTTCTTTATGCTATCTCTATAAAAGCAGTCTTAAAGTTCATCCAATCCGCATCAAGTTTTCTTCTTATCTCTATAACTCATCTGCATTCTTTCTACATTCTCGCTTTAAGTTTTTTAATTCTTCTCTCCATGGCTCATTCTTCTAACATTCCTCTAGATGCATCCATGAGGTATTCTACACCTCAATCTCCTGTCCTTTCTGCAGCTACCATTGGTGCCATGTTGCAGCAAGAAAATAATAGTATGGCTAATAAGTCAGACTCCGATGCTATCTACGACTTGGTGAGTCTCGGAACTCGCTACTCATCCTCTATTGTTGCTTTTTCCCAGCGGGTTCAAGCCAAAAACCATGAGGTTGAAAAGCTTAAGGAACAAATTGTTGTACTTCAACGAATTGTTCAAGAGTCTCACACAAGGGAAGGAATCCTTCGGCAGAAGAATAAAAAGTTGAAATCTCTATTGGATTCTTCATTCCGCTTGCCAGTTCCCATGAATAGGGATGACATGATATTGTATGAAGAGAATGAGCGTCTCAAACATGAGGCTAAGAACCTCAAGTTTATGTAAAAGTATTTAAGAAAAATCTATCTATTTTTATGAATTTTGATCTGTCTTTTAAGAGATATTCATAATATGCATCATACCTATTTCTCTTCTAATCATAGATAATCTATCTTCTGGTAAAGGTTTTGTGAATATATCTGCTAACTGATCGTGTGTGTTTGTGAACTCTAGTACTATATCGCCTTTTTGCACATGATCTCGAAGAAAATGATATCTTATTTCAATATGCTTAGTTCTAGAATGTTGTATTGGGTTCTTTGAAAGATTTATAGCACTTGTATTATCACATTTGATTGGAATGTGATTATACATGAGTTTAAAATCTTCAAGTTGTTGCTTCATGTAAAGAACTTGAGCACAACAACTACCCGCAGCAACATATTCTGCCTCAGCAGTAGATAGTGCAACAGAATTTTGTTTTTTACTAAACCAGGAAACTAATGCATGACCTAAGAAGTGACATGCTCCACTAGTGCTTTTTCGATCTATTTTACAACCAGCATAATCTGCATCTGTGTAGCTGATTAGATCGAAAGATGTGTGTTTAGGGTACCATAACCCTAGGTTAATTGTACCACTAAGATATCTAAGAATGCGCTTAACTGCAATTAAATGAGATTCTTTTGGAGATGATTGAAAACGTGCACATAAACACACACTGAACATAATATCTGGTCTACTGGCTGTCAAATATAATAAGCTACCAATCATACCTCGATATACTTTCGAGTCAACTGTCTTACCGGATTCATCTTTATCAAGTTTAGTAGATGGGCTCATTGGTGTTCCAGTTTCCTTAGCACCTTCCATCCCAAACTTCTTCAGCAATTCCTTAATATATTTTGATTGATTGATGAATGTCCCACTTTTTACTTGCTTAATTTGCAATCCGAGAAAGAATGTAAGTTCTCCCATCATGCTCATTTCAAATTCATCCTGCATAGTCTTAGCAAAAACTTGACACATATTTTCATTAGTAGCACCGAATATTATATCATCAACATAAATCTGAACCAAAAGAATATCATCATTTTCGTATTTAATGAAAAGAGTTGTGTCGATTTTTCCTCTTGAGAAACCTTTTTTAATCAAGAAACCACTGAGTCTCTCGTACCACGCTCTAGGAGCTTGTTTGAGTCCATATAGTGCTTTTGTGAGTTTGAAAACATGATTTGGAGAAATATGATTTTCAAAACCTGGAGGTTGCTCAACATATACCTCTTCATTTATAAAACCATTTAAGAAAGCACTTTTAACATCCATTTGAAAAAGTTTGAAATCTTTATAACAAGCATATGCAAGTAGCATTCGAATAGCTTCTAATCTTGCGACTGGTGCATATGTCTCATCATAATCAATTCCTTCTTCTTGATTGTAACCTTGGGCTACAAGTCGAGCCTTATTTCTAGTAATGACTCCGGACTCATCTTTCTTGTTTCTAAAAACCCATTTTGTTCCAATAATAGTATGATTTTTGGGTTTAGGAACAAGTGTCCAAACATCATTTCTTTCAAATTGATTAAGCTCTTCTTGCATAGCTAGAATCCAAGATTCATCAAGAAGTGCTTCATCAATATTTTTAGGTTCAATCTGAGATAAAAAAGCAGTATGATTGCAAATATTTCTAAGAGATGATCGAGTGCTTACACCTTGTGAAGGTTCTCCCAGAATTTGTTCCACTGGATGATCTTTCACAAATTTCCACTGTTTGGTTGCATCTCGTATTAAATTTTGATGATCTTTCCTGATGTCTCCATGTTGGACTTCCTCTATTGTGTTCTCTTTGTTGAGATTGAGACTTTCTGTATTATTTATACCTCCTGTTTCTTCATCAATGGATTTCTTGGAGAGTAGAGAATTAGATTCATCAAATACTACATGCATAGATTCTTGTACAGTTAAAGTCTTTTTATTGAATACTCTATAAGCTTTACTATTTGTAGAATACCCGAGAAAAATACCTTCATCCGATTTTGCATCAAATTTGCCTAAATTATCCCTGTCATTCAAAATAAAACATTTGCATCCAAATACATGAAAGTAACCAATGTTGGGCTTTTTCTCATTCCAAAGCTCATAGGGGGTTTTATCTAATTTAGACCTTAACATAACTCTATTTATAACATAACATGCAGTACTTACCGCTTCGGCCCAAAAATAACTAGGCAAGTTGTTCTCATTAAGAATTGTTCTTGCCATCTCTTGAAGAGATCTATTTTTCCTCTCTACTACCCCATTTTGTTGAGGAGTTCGAGGAGCAGAAAAATTATGCACAAAACCATTTTCATCACAAAATGTTTCAATATTTTTATTAACAAACTCTTTTCCCCTATCACTTCGGATACTTGAAATAGTATAGCCCTTTTCATTTTGAATTCTCTTGCATAACTTGGTAAAAGCATTATGTGCCTCATCTTTATGAGCAAGAAAGATGACCCAAGTATATCTAGAGAAATCATCAACAATAACAAAAGCATAATATTTTCCTCCTAGACTTGCAACTCTATTTGGTCCAAAAAGATCCATGTGTATCAGTTGCAGTGGTCTAGTAGTGGAAATATATTTCTTGGTTTTAAAAGAAGTTTTTGTTTGTTTACCAAATTGGCATGCATCACAAATTTTGTCTTTAAGAAAATTTGCCTTTGGTAAACCTCTCACAAGATCATTTTTTGAAAGTTTGGAAATAAGTTCCATGTTGGCATGACCTAGTCTTCTATGCCATAACCAATTAGTTTCATTTTGTACTGAAAAACAAATAGCATCTTGTGAGGTAATTTCTTCAAAATCGATTGTATAAACATTATTACTTCTAAAGGCAGTAAAACAAATGTTATAATCATGATCATTCAAAATAATGCACTTATCCATTTTGAAAGTAACTGTAAATCCTTTATCACATAATTGACTTATACTCAAAAGATTATGTTTTAGACCTTCAACAAGTAGAACATCTTCAATTATGAGAGAAGATTTATTACCAATTTTACCTATTCCCACGATCTTCCCTTTCGAGTTGTCTCCAAATGTCACGTGTCCTTCTTCTTTAGATCTAAGATCAAAGAACTTAGTCTTGTCTCCCGTCATGTGTCTTGAACATCCACTATCTAAAAACCATTTGTTTTTGCTTGTAGAGGACTTCATGCATACCTATAAAAACAATTAAAATGATTTTTCTTGGTACCCAAGTTCTTTGGGTCCTTTATTTATTAGTATTAGAAGAAACAAGATTTTTAGGTACCCATATGGCCCTAATAGTCATTGTATGTTTTCTTCTAATAGGACAAGTATGATAATTATGACCATTTCTATTACAAAAATTACAAATAGCATGTGACATATATGAAAATCTTGAATGATTATAATAGTATCCTTTTTTGACAAACTTATTATGAAAAGAATTTTGAATATTAGACTTTGATGTAGAAGGATTATCAAAGAAGTTTTTATAAGGTTTGAACTTTTGTTTTGGCATATATCCCAAGCCTGCCTTGTCAAAAACACATCTTTGACTACCAAGAAGTTTTTCAAAATTTCTTTTTCCATTCGTAAAGTTTTCAACAATATTTTCTAAATCAGTTTTCTTTTTCTTCAACTCAAGATTTTCGTCTTTCAAAACAATATTTTCTTTTCTTAAAATATCAATTTCGTTTGTTAAAGAAGAATTTTTCTTTTTCAAAGCAGTATATTTGATACCCAATTTTTCAAATTCTTCATATACCTCTTCTAAAACATTTTGCAATTCTTCATATGAAGGATTTTCAATATTATCAAAATTTGTTACCTCAATATCATCTTTAGCCATAAGACAGAGATTTGCTGATTCTTCATTGCTTGCTTCACTATCTGAGCTACTTGAATCATCATCCCATGTAGCTTTCATTGCTTTCTTGCCTTTGTTTCGATCTTTCTTTAGCAGGGGACAATCTGGCTTGATATGACCAGGCTTATTGCATTTATAACAAATTAAAGTATCATTTTTACCTGAATCTTTCTTGGAAAACTTTTTGAATGATTTCCTCGGAGGAGTTTTATTTTTCTTTAAGAATCTCTGAATTCTTCTTGTTATCATCGCAACTTCTTCATCTTTATCGTCATTTTCCTCATCTTCATCACTTTCACTTTCATGAGGAACAGCTTTAAGTGCCAAGCTCTTCTTTGGCTTTCCTTCTTCTTCTCCTCTTTTCAATGTGTACTCATGGGTGATAAGTGACCCGATGAGTTCATTCACTTCGAGCTTCTTGAGGTCTCTAGCTTCAAGAATCGCTGTCACTTTTGATTCCCAACGTTTTGGTAGAGAGTTGAGAATTTTTCTTACCATTTCCACTTTGGAATAAACTTTACCAAGAGCTGTCAAACTGTTTATGATGTTAGTAAAACGAGTGTGCATGCTAGAAATAGATTCATCATCATTCATCTTAAACATTTCATATTCATGAGTAAGAATATAAATTTTTGATTCCTTAACTTGAGAAGTTCCTTCATAAGTAACTTCCAAGTTATCCCAAATTTCTTTTGCCGTAGCACAAGTCATTACTCTATTAAACTCATTACCATTGAGAGCATTATATAATAAATTCATAGCAGTTAAATTCAAAGTATAAAGTCTATCGTCTTCACGATCAAACTCTTCTTCTTCCTTTTTGACCTTTACTCCACCAACCACTTTTGTTGGAATATAAGGTCCATTTACAATGCATTTCCAGATCTCTCGACCTTGAGCCTGAAGGAATATTCTCATTCTAACTTTCCAGAATGAATAATTGTCTCCACAAAAGAGTGGAGGCCGACTGCTAGATTGACCTTCACCAAATGAAGCTGCAATGTTAGCCATAAGATCTTAACTCAAAAGATAGTTAATCTTATAACAGAGCTTTAGCTCTGATACCAATTGTTGCCCAGATGACTAACACAAGAGGGGGGGTGAATTGAGTTGTATTTAAAAAAAAAAAAAAATTATAAATCAAATATACAATATCAAATATAAACAAAATACGAAATAGCAATAAATATAAAGAGTAAGGGTAAGAGAGAATCAAACTCAGTATGTTAACGAGGTTCGGCCCCACTGCCTACGTCCTCGCCTCAAGCTACCCCTTGAGGATCCCCGAATTCACTATTCAACCTCCTTCAGGTGGAGGTAAAAACCTATTACACCTTTGAACAACACCGCTACAAAGGATCCGTGTAGAACACCCTCTACACTTGCAATCACCTTACACGTGGTGATTCAACGATTCCCTGTGTAGAACACTTTCTACACGCACAAGGGTTGTACACACCCTTTTACTGATACAAGAATTGATAGTGGGTAGAATATCAGAAAACACTCCTCAATGAGTGAAATAAGAACAATACAGCACAACCTATATCTCTCAAAATGAAAAAGGATTAAGGCTCAATGCTTAGAGAAGAGAGAATGAAAGCTTTGAATGAGAGTTGTATGCTCTTGGTGTTGTGAATGTGAAGCTCTCAAATGATCTATTTATAGGCATATGAGACTTCATATTCAAATTTAAAAAGATTCACATGTCAAAGACATCATCATTCATTTTTCAAAAATTTCAAACCTAATCTTTTTACTTTTTGCATGTGACAAAATGAGCACACTTTACTTTTCAAAAAATTCAAACCTAATCTTTTACTTTTTGCATATGACAAAAGGAGCACACTTTACTTTTCAAAATTTTCAAACAAAGGCATCTTCCTTTTGCATAAGTCAAGAAAAGCATCAATCACTTTTGAAAATATTCAAATAAAACATGCACATGTGAAAGATGACAATCAATCATCTTTAATATTTTCAAAGTTCAACCCTTTAATCATGGCATGCACATGTGAAAGATGACAATCAATTATCTTTCAAAATTTTCAAATTTAATTTTCAAAATATTCATGCACATGTAGAAAATGTATTTTAATGCTTTGTGATAAAATATTAATTTTTGAGCCTTAATCCTAATTTCAAATTTTAAGAGATTTACAACATTTCTTCTATGACTTTAATGTGAACTTGCTCCCTTCTTGCTCATGCTTGGTTTCTTGATGTGCTTGACTCCATTGTGTAGATAACTTGAGCTTGAGACTCCTTTATTCTATGAATTCATTTGTTATCATCAAAATCCATGTGTAAATATATAATTACACAAAACTTGAAATTTTAGGTTCAACAGTGGGAGGATGTAATATTCAGCCCAACACCCCAAACCCAGACTCAGAAGTAAATCCTACTCTTGAAGGACTACACATCACTGGTTAGGTAAGTATATTTCCCTCTCTCAATTTCAGTTTTTCCCCTCCCCCGATACTTTCCCCTTTCCCCCTTCAATTTCTTTTTCATTTTCCCCATGTCTTGGCAATTTCCCCTTATCTCCTTACACCCAAAATCTTCATTTTCAGACCCCACTCTCCCTTGGTGCACAACTTATCCCACTCCCTCTTCCATAGTTTGCTTTATGTTTGGAGTGTTGTAGTCCGTGGGTCATCTTGGAATCAGTGTTTTTTTGTCAAGCCCCCTCACCGGTGTGTTTTCATGCGTCGATAACTATCTCTCTCTCTTCATCCCCCCCTCTTTCTCTCTCTCTCTGAATTTCAAAATCTATTATTTTCTCTTGGTATTCATCTATCCACCAGAAAATTTCAGTATTCGATTTTTAGTATATTTTTCTTTTTCTTTTTATTTTTACTTATTTTCATCTTTGCTTTTTATTTTTTATTTTTTTTTGCATAGCCATGCGATATCCTCTTTTCTGCAAATATTCTGGTCACGATCATTTCTCCAATTTCTTTGTGAACTAAGGTAATGCCTCTCTTTTAGTGTCTGAATTTTTTTCCATCAATTGAAATGTGTTTCACCTACTATTTAATACCTTTTTTGAGACTAAGGATTTATGAAACAGAGCATTTCTTAGCTCCCTAGACAATTGCAAGCTGTTTTAAAATTCCCTCACACAAAATCTAGGTATGGTAACCCTAGTGCCCTTTTTGCCTTTCTGCAAATTTTATTTATATAGTGCAAATTGGTGGTTGATATCATTGTGAATGTTGGAAAAATTGGTCTGTTTATACTTGAACTTGAGGGTTTTGTAATATGTTGAGTAGTTGGCTATGAAGTTTGGGTGGAAGATTGTTGGGTTAATATGTGATTCATTGGGTTGATATGAAGTTGTTTGTATTAATAGGTGGCTGTTTGGACTAGTTATTGTGGGGTTGTTTATGGATGGCTGGGTTTATTTTATGATTGTTATCGAGTTGATCATTTTGGGTTGGCTGTAGTTGAACTATTGCAACTTGTGTGGATGCTTGGGATTAAGTTATTTGTTAAGTTTGGGGTTTATTAAATAAGCTGGTGGTATGTTTGTTTGGGTTGAGAATTGATGTGGTGAACGATATTTGCTGTAGGTTGTGATATCGTTAAAGGTCGGACTCAGTGCTAAGATTACACGTTGCAAAAGTTGAGGTAAGCAGGGTTTCATACTAGACTTTGCATAAAAAGAAAATGAAACGAGGTTAACTTTTAAAATATGTATGTTTTATTTTTGAAAAGAAATGTGAAAAGCAACCTCAATTATTTGTTCGGGCACTATTCATGAACTCTGTATGAAAGAGAAAATAATTTTGTCATGAATGGTGCAGACATGAGCTCATTTTTTGCATATTGTTTTTGAACTTTGTAAAGAGAGCGAAAATGAGATTGTTAACGTTTTGTTATGGTTAAAATGAAGATATTTTGATTTTTGTTCTATTGAATACATGAAATTATCTGAAACTACTCAGTATTTTGTTATGATACGATGTGTAAGTTGAAAAACCTTGGCATGAGTTTTTGATTATGATCTGTTTCCGATGATATTTCTGTTTTGTTTCTGTTAAGGCCCCGCCATGGGTATAATAGTGGCATACGGTCCTGTCATGGGTATAATAGTCACATACGGCCCCGCCATGGATATAATAGTGGCATACAACCCTCTGATTCATAACCTTACCACGTGGTGAAATATGGTATCTATCCTGATATAATGCTTCGATGCAATATGAAGATGATGGTTTAGTTTACGATATGCCAATGGGTTTATTTTTTGAATAAGAAAGTTTTACTGAAAACTGAACTTTGATATTTTGTAATATGTTTTGTTTTCTGCATTTTAAAAGTGATTGTTCAGATTCTACATTTTGAAAGATTCGGTTTGGCACATAAACATTCTCATTTCATCATTACAACTTTTTAAAATCCATATACAAAATATAATAAATAATTCAACTTTTTCTTAACTTTTTCAAATCTCAAAACAATGATAATATTAAAATATAATATTTTAATATTTTATCTTAAAACTCAAAATTCTCATTTTAAAATTCTCTATTACCAAACGGAACCTAAGAGTTTTGTTATGCATTCCGAACTCTATAAATACTTATGTTTACATATTAGTATAGTTTCTTTGCTTACTGAGTTGTTGATAACTCACTACCTTATATCTATAATATTTTTTAGATAACTTCGATGATAAAGTTGAGGATCAATAATAGAGTATGTGGCAGGAATATTTGAGAGTAGTGGCTGAGTACCTTGGAGTTCTAGTGCTATTGGAAGACTTATTTATTAAGTAAATTGATTTTAGTATGTTTAGATGATTAGGAAGACTTAAGAATTGTTTCAATTCATTATGTTAATAGAGACATGTGGAGAAGTTAATTTATTTTATTTGGATTATTGTATTGAGGAATAAATGGATTGATATGTGCAGTTAATTGTATTAGAGGAATTTATGTTTGAATTTATAGTCTTTGCAAATATATTTTTAGATATGAAAGATATAATAGAAATTATTAAAGTTCTTATTAGATTATAAGAGTTAACTCTCCGAATTTCCGAGAATGAGGCGTTATATTAACACTCCATATTAATTGTTAATATTTTACAAAAATATCTAAACCTTTCTTAAAAATCAAATTTTACGATGCACATAATATATATATATATATATATGAGAAATGATAGAATTATTACTTTATAACAACTCGTATACAATTATTTAATATAATAAAATTATTTTAAATCTTATTTTGACTTTTACTTTTAATTTGATGGATTTAAATATATATGTAAAGGATGTGTCTCACCACCCGTTGTGACCACTCAGTTGCAACTAGTAACTTCAGCTGCACTGTATGCTTGAGACACCTCCAATGCTTAAGTCAACAACAAATGAGGGATAGTAATTTAAGAATGCTCAATTAGCTTTGTTAGGCAGTTACATGCTATATGTATATATAGGGGTGGAGAATATTGGATGATTACTATTAGTCGATCAATTTTGTATAAGACTTAGCCACAATAAGGCTTATCCCTAATATGATGGAATTATCTGGTCACCATTCTATCTGTACCAATAACACTGGGGTCTATTCATCCTAATAAGCCGGACGGCTAAAGTCCACGATTCACAACTCTTTTGAATAGCTATCCCTTACAAAAGATGGGCTTTGGGCCCCTAACTTGGGCTAGAACAATATTGACTCCTCCAAGCCAAAAACCCAACTAACGGGAACTGATTCCATTGTATGAGTTATGAGTCATGAGGTACTAACTCTACTTATCTGTCATGGGTCATAAAATCCTGTTAATGTGGTTATTGGAGTGCATTGAGATTAATTTAATTCAGTCTAATTTTAAGTTGAGTCTAACATCCAAACACACAACTCTCAAATCACTAACTTCATCTCAATCCAAAACCTTCTTACACGTGGGACCTAAAACTTTTTTCAACTCAACATCTCTTTAGAGGCGGGATCCACAATCTTTTTCAATTTCTCATAAATAAATCTATACTCATCTTAACATCCAAATATATCTAAACTTATTTTAGATGAGTTCCACAAAAATCACTCCATCAATTCAATTCACTACTATTTATAAAGAACTCAGCTTATCTCAACTCAACTCAACTTAACATCTAAACGCAGCCGGTCTGGTTTGGATAGTGAGACGAGATGAGATGGTCTGTGAATAATAGTGAAATGGTTTGAATTGAGATGCATTATGAGGTTTTGAAAAATAAGAGGAAAAATTAAAAAAATATATATTATAAAGTTAAAATATTGTTAGAAAATAAATTTTTAATATTATTTTTATTTTGAAATTTGAAAAAATTGAATTATTTTTTATTTAAAAGTTTGAAAAAGTTGTAATGATTAGATAAAAAAGTTAAAGATTTGAAATTGAAAAGTATTTGTATTTGTATTTGTGGTATTTGGATATTAAGATAACATGAGATTAGATTAGGGTTGTAATCGAGCCTATTTGAGCCGGTTTTTGGCTTGCAGAGTTTGGCTCGACTCAAAAAACTCAAGTTCAAGCTTGAGAGTTTTATTTAACCTTTATTCGAGCTCGACTCGGTAAACTAAACTCTCAACTCGAGGTCGAGCTCAGCTCAAATTGCTTATTTATTTTGAATAAGACCTAATAATTTTTAAAAAGAGATTAGATGGGATCGATCGGTTTAGCGGTTTCCCAGGTGTTCGAATCGGCGCCAAACTGCTAATGTCGGTTTTCTCATTTATTCTCTCGCCTGCCGACCGATTCCTTGCCTGTTCTGTGCTTTGGCGGCTGGTATGATCGGTTCCTGTGATTCTTTTACACTTCTAATACATACACATAATATGATATTATATATCTATTTCATATATGGTTCTCACATACTAATACATGAAATTATTAAATCTTATCGACTAATTATTATACAAATTATAAAATATAGCTATGAAACATATTCAATATATAGGCATAAGTAATTAAATTACATATTATATTTTTAATTATAAAAGTGTTATGCTTATATTATTAGCTAATACATATATATATATATATTTAATTAAGAACATAATGAAAAAATATATATATATACATACACATATAAATATGTGAATGTATATATTTATTAATATATGAATGATATTTAAATAAGTTGATTTAGATATAAACGAGTCATAGTCAAATCGAGTTTAGTTTGGTAGGTGTCATTTACTAGTTGAGCAAATATCTCCTTCATGGTCGAACTTTTTTATTTGATTTTTTATTTGTTGTTGTTTATGAATCTAATTCAATATGAGTTTAACCCAACGATTACCAAACTAGTTATTAAACAAATTAATTCATTTACAATTCTAGATGAAATATGTAGCTCTTATTATCCAAACTAATCCAAGATGATAACAAGAGCATAAATCAACAAATCAATCGAGTTAGATGGATGCTCTGCACCAAAGGCGACGACTTTTCAGTAAAATTTAAATGATGGTTCGATTCACCGGAAAGCTACATGCTAACTGATTGATTAGACCAACTTGCATGATTCCTTAGAAAGTACTGTGCCATATCTGTTTCTTTTCCTCTCTGTCTGTTCCTTATGTCTTTAGGTCTCTCTTCAAGCCGCACACCTTGGTGTATGCGCTTGGCCTTATCTCGCAGCATCGAAAAACTTCAACAGGAGGCATCTTGTGTTAGGCATCTACTCGATGTAAGTACAGTCCAAAAGTATAAAAAAGCAATTTGGCCCATCAAACACAAATCACTATTCAGCAGCTCATAACTGCTTTTATAATAGAAGAAGATGTTTAATAGAAGTCCCCGAGAGAAAAAGCTAAGAGCTTGACGTTCACTTTAATATCCGCATTTTCAAGGATTTTACTTGATAGTTCTCGACCTCTTGTTTGGTTGTCGAGAAGAGCTAGGAAAACATAAGAAACTACATATTTTTTTCTAAGCAAGTATTTTATGTAATAGAAGACGACAAATTCACTAATAATTACTTTCTTAACCATTAATTAAAAAAAATTAAAATATATAAATAGATATATTTGATGGTAGCTAAATAGCACGGAAATTCTGTTACACTGCAAAATCAAGCACTTTTTCTTCTCAGCAGGATTGCAAGCTACAGATATTTATATCGTTAAATACTGTTAATTCAAGCCCAATTGCTGGTCCGTTACAATAAACCTCAGATATTCTAGGAACTTCCGACTCTGGGCCTGAGGCCCAGCCCCTGAGAAAAACACACCGTAAAATATATTCAAAATTCAATCAGACGATCAAAAGAGTCTTTTTTATTTATTTATTTATCCTTTCAGAAGGGAAATGCTTTGGCCACAGCAGACTCTCGCTGGGGGCTACAGTTGGGTTTTATTTTTATTTTTTTTAATAATTAAGAAAAAATTATTTAATATTAGTATAAATTTTTTATATCTTTTAAAAATATCTAAAAGTATTAGAAAATAATTTTTAAAAAAAATTTTAAGCCTAGCGGTGGCTCTAACATCAACATTTTCACAAACTTAAATTGCGCGCCAACTGGCAACTGCGCCCACTGTCGTACTCTATACGTGTACTTATTCTCCATTTAAAACGATTCCACGTCATCATCTCACCTCTTTCAAGCTTGAACCAATCTCCCCCCTGGTTTTGTTTGTTTCAGAACTCCCCAACGCCCATCGCACCTCTGTTTTCCACCTTTTCTCTTCTACTCCGTCGCCATGACAAAGCAAGGTCCGTTCTCTCTTTAGTCATCACAATTTGATTCTTCTGCTCTGTAAATTATATTTATATTGCTTTGCTCTTTCGTCAGAGCTCTCTGATTTTGTACAGTACTTCCGTTGGATATCGGTATTTTAATATTGGAGATTCGTTTTGGTTCGGAAAAATTTTTTTTTTCATTGACGTCACCGATTGTGTTCAGGACCTGTAACTGCCTAACGATTGATCATATAAACTTTAATTGAATATTGGAATTCGTTCTTAGACGGACTTCCAAGTGCCTATTGTTCTTCGCCCTGCTGGTGCTATTCTCGTAATCATCATTAGCTAGCTTACGGTTGTTTCCTTGGAGCAGTTAATGCTGATAGTTATTTCGTTGTGTATTCTAATGAAGATTCAACTTCGATATCTTGCAGGTGATCTTGAACAAAATGCAAACACTTCTTATTTTAATTTACCGCCATTGGATATTTCGATTGCGTTTCCACAAGCAACTCCAGCGTCCATTTTTCCTCCTTGTGGTATGAATGATAACTTTTTCCCCAGTTGTGCTATATACTAATATTGGCTTGTGATTTTATTTTATTTTTCCTATTCACGTGAATTAATTAGTAAAATGATTTTCACAAGTAAAAACATATGTGAAAATTTTATTTTTTGATAAGAATAATTTATTGATCCATATAATTAGGCTAGGCCCAGGTAAACAAGAAGTATACTAGAGATGAACCTAATTACAAGCTAAGCACTGTGGAAAACAGCATAAAAGTCATTAAAACTAATCCCCTTAAATACAATAGCCAAAGCCCAAAGTAACAATGTATGAAAGAAAAAGTCCGTCAACCCACGTTCCTTATTATTAAAACAGAGACCATTCCTTTTGTTCCAAGTGCACCACATTAAAAATAGAGGCACCATCTTCCATATACTTGTTGTTTGACGATTGCCTTGAATACCTCTCCAACATGACAGTAAGTCTACCACCCTCCTAGGCATGACCCAAGCAATACCAAGCTTAGTAAAGATTTCATCCCATAAAACCTTAACCGCATTATAGTGAAGAAGAAGATGATCCGTTGATTCTCCATTTCTTTTACACAGAAAGTGTCAATCCATTATAAAAGACCGTGTTGTCTCAGCTTATCAGTAGTTAGTACTTTCCCATGGCAGGCCAACCAGCTAAAGAAAGCAACTTTGAGAGGAACATTACTCCAAATGCTCTTCCAAGGGAAGACAATGGTAGAATGGATCGACATAACCTTATTATAGGATTTGACCGAGAGGTTCTTGTTCCCTGAATTAATTCAAAGCAACTTGTCCTTCCCTCCAACTTTTAAGTTCAACGCATACACTATAAAATTCTTTAATGTCTCCCATCTCTCAATCGTGGACAGCTCTAACGAACCTCACAGACCAATGAAGAGAAGTAGAAGAAATGTCCATGTTATCATTCACTCAAGCATCCTTATCCAATGCAACCCTGTAAAGAGAAGGGAAAACGTTCATCAAGGCAACTTTACCGCACCAAGTGTTGTACCAGAAACTGATTCATGTTCCCCTTCCCACCCCAAATCTGAAATTGTTGAAGAAACCTTCCCATCCATTGTGGATAAATTTCCAAACTCCCACACCATATGTCTCTTTTACTTTATTAATATTGTACAACAATCTATTTTTTTTCAAATGGAGAGAAATTTGGTAGAAATGACCTCATTGTGCTTCTAGTATAACATGAAACTTTACTTTTTATGTACCGTCAATTCCAGTAGATTGAGGGTACAAATCTGGTCCCTCTATTGAGATGATACACCTCATGTGAGATCTTCTCAATTGATTGTAGCAGACTGTTTGGCATGTCATGCTCAAAATAAAACAGCCAAGCCACTGTTGCCATCTCCTTACCCTTACTAGTCTGCAACACTAAGACGAGTTTTAAACGATGCTGTCTTTGTATAGAGTGAAGAGTAGAGAAGCACGAAGAAGAATAAACCTCTCAGCCTACCTGACATCGGGCTCGTGTGTATCAAATAGGTTGATTAGAAGAGCCTGTCTATTGGCACTGTGGATTAGTACCTTGTGCAAGGATTAAATTCATCCAACAAATATCAATGACTACAAAAATTGAAGTTTTGATATAGCTATATATTTCAAATAAATTCTGTTGATGATTAAATCCAAATGCTCATTTGACATTTTTATTTAATGGAAACTATTTCGCTAATATTTGTTCCAAAAAATGTAAAATATCCAACATATTGTCACTGCCAACAATTCATGCATTTAGAACTCACTGGGCTAGACACAAGACAACTTTTATTCTACCTTGGAGAGGATAAGTTATACGTATTTTTTCTCCTTACCATCAGTTCTTGGCATCAAAATTTGGGGAAGCTTGGATCTATATTTATGTTGCAGCTCATTTTGTAATCATATGAATAGTCGCATGAGGTGCTTTGAACTAGGTTTCTTTTGGTAATGAATCATGCTGCACATGCCACATGGTTCACCATCAGTCTCTTGTCTGTTCCTTCTCTCAAATTATTCTGGGTATCATTTTCCCATTATAAATTTCAGGGCACATTATACTTTTTAACCTCACCTGGTAACATATGTTTTGCACTTTTTGTCTTGATCTTTAATAATTACAGCTTCAGACTATTATCAACTTAATGATCTACTGACTCCTGAGGAGCAGGCTATCAGGATGAAAGTAAGGGCCTGCATGGAACAAGAAATAGCTCCAATAATGACAGAGGTATCTTTCTCATGTTGCTTGTATTATTTATTTTTATTATTTTTACTATTATTTCAATGTTAAATTAATATTATATCTTGGTCCTATTAATAATTATAGCTGTCTTTGTGATTACAACATGAAATTGTGTAATGGTATTTGGCATTGAGGCATTGATGCCTTTATTATTGAATGTGATAGAGATTGTAATACAAAGTAATAGTTCTACATTTTTTTCCCTTTTTCTCAGTATTGGGAGAAGGCCAAATTTCCGTTTCATGTTATTCCAAAACTTGGTGCCCTGTGTATTGCTGGTGGTACAATCAAGGTGATTTGTGCATCTTTTTCTACCCACTCCTCTACCTTTCTTCTTTGAGGTGTAAATTGTGGTGGATGGGATGTTTAGCTAGTTCTGATTCTCAGGGTTATGGGTGTCCTGGTCTCTCCATTACGGGAAGTGCTCTTGCTACAGCAGAAGTTGCAAGAGTTGATGCGAGCTGTTCTACTTTCATATTGGTGCATTCATCTCTGGCAATGCTCACTATTGGTGAGATCTTCATGGTACCTTTGTTTTGTATTTAGCTGACAAAATGTTGCAGCTGTTTGTTTTTTAAATAAATAAACACAAGATGGTTTTAATAAATCATAATATCGTATTTTACTTGTCTGGACCACCAAGTATAGCATTTTGTGGATCAGAGGCACAGAAACAAAACTATCTACCATCTTTGGCACAGCTAAAGACAGTAGGTTGTTGGGTAAGTAGCCATTTTTGGCATCGTGTTATAGTACTGGGTTTCAAAAAGATGTTTGATATGTGCCTGTGTCAATGCTGAATTACTTATATATGCTGTTTCCTCATCTCAAGGCTTTGACTGAGCCTGACAATGGAAGTGATGCAAGTGCTTTGAACACAACAGCAACAAAGGTTCTTGCTCTCAACTTCTTTTTATCTCTCTTTCTATGGTGTATAACACCAATTTACATTTATAAAAACATGCTTACATATGTCCTTGAGCTTGATATTCTAAAATTTCATACAATATATAATATTTTTTGCCTTTGCATTTGAAAGATCAGGTGGAAGGAGGTTGGATACTTAAGGGCCAAAAGCGCTGGATTGGAAACAGTACCTTTGCAGATTTGTTGGTTGTTTTTGCGAAGAATACCGCAACAAATCAGATAAATGGGTATGCCATATGCCGTATGATATGCAGGACGCTTTACCCTATATTTGCATGCTGGGCATCTGTTTCAACTCTGTGCTTCTTTTTCATGCACAAAGACATTCAGATACTACTATATTTATGCAATGTTCCTTATTGTATGTTGGAAAATATGCACATCTACACTAACCTGGTAGTGACATTATGATTGTCATGTTGGACATTTATATCCATAGTAAAAACTACACTTGTATGTATCATTAATAACGCAGTACATTATCCATTCTCTCAAGTTTTTTCCCTTAATTGCTAGATGCAATACTAATTAACATTCAGAAAGTATTTTGATGCGACGTATTTTTCACCAAGTGATACCCAAATGTTCCATTCCAAAAAAATTAGAGTTTGCAAATAGATTTTAGTGAAACAAGATAACCATAACAATCTTTCTTATGCTTCAGTACAGCCCAAAAAGAAAAGAGTCTCATCAATTTTGGGATGGGGAAGTACTTTTTAGGGTCATATGGACCATGGAGATCAATTGCTTTCATTTGTGAAAAATTGAGACCAATCACCTAAAAATGAGCTTTTGAGACCCTACATGAAAGTAAAGAAATTGTCATAGTTTCCAACATATGCAAGATTCTTCGCACGTATGATCCTCAGGTTTGTCCATATGCTGAAAAAAGTTTTAGTCATTGGATGCAATTCTTGACATGTGCAAGGATTGCAAATTTAGGGTCATCAGTTGCCCACCATTTGATAAATGAGGTGATTTTTGTACTCACTTTTGTTTGGAAATGCTTAATTGTTGGTTTTCCAAATCAGCATCCTCGCATGCATGTGTTATATTGCTGCTTTCTATTTCAGATTTATAGTAAAGAAGGATACTCCTGGATTAACAGCTACAAAAATAGAAAATAAAATTGGCCTGAGGATTGTTCAAAATGGAGATATTCTCTTGAAGAACGTTTTTATTGCTGATGAGGACAGGTTACCTGGCGTTGATTCCTTTCAGGATACAAACAAGGTACAGTTTTGAGGAGTTGGGTGATGATGATCCTGTCCCTTACCATTATTTGTGCACTTTCTGCTTTGTTTGGGATTTTCTGTCAATTATCTTCCATAAGCATGCAGAATGGAGTATTTGGTTGCAATAATACATCAATTTTCATCATATAAAATTCTATGACATGGGTGGAAACACATAACTATAATGGTGTAACCGAACGTCAAATAGACTCGTTGTGGACCAGTTGGATTACACCAGAAAGCTTACTGTTAGTACCTTAGTTGAAGAATTTGTAATTGTAACTTTTGGTGACCAGGACTATGCCTCTCTCTATCTCTCTGTGTGTGTGTGTGTGTGGGTCTCTCTGTGTAACACTTTTTGTTGGTCTGAAAGGTACAAGGTGTAACAAGGTATTCGCTTTGAATCAATTGCTCTACATAAGAACCAAACAAAGTGTTTTCACAATAACATAGATTTGAAGCAGTTTTTTGCGTTGATATATGATGCTTGCCAAAAGTTTTCACCATTGTGTTTCAATGGTGCTAGCTTCCATGAGTTTCTTATTTATTTCTCAAGCACCGAACTTCTTCTAGGTATTTTCTCTCATATACTTTCTGTGTACTACAGTTACGCCTATTTGTTGATTCAATAAAATTTTATTCTTACCTATCAAAAAAAAAAAGAGGTTGTGTGAAACATGCCTCTCTTGGGTAGTGTTCTGCCCTCATTGAAGTACCAAAAGGTTAATTCCTCGATCTTGAATGTTTGGCATCGACTTCTACTATATCTATCAGTAATGGTTCACTCAATCATACATGCATGCAACTGCACGCACTTCCAGCAATCTATGGGAATCCAAAATTGTTCATTTTGTCTATGAACTATCTGTTCATGAGTATCTGCAGTGCTTTTCTGCTTGAATCTGGAGTACATTCGTTGCCGGTTTCCAATTTCTCCGTCAGAGTAGTTCCTGGATTTCTAGAAATTCATGTATGTTCTTTGATTTGATTTTCATGTTATCTGAAACTTCCGACTCAAAACAGATTCTTGCTGTTTCACGTGTTATGGTTGCATGGCAACCTATTGGCATATCAATGGGCATCTATGATATGTGTCACAGGTACGAGACTTAATGCTGCTCTGCTTCACTGTGATATTTTATTTTAAGCTTTTGGTATCGGCTGCTCTAAATTCCAACCCATCTTAAGGTATCTGAAGGAGAGGAAACAGTTTGGAGCACCCCTTGCAGCTTTCCAAATCAACCAACAGAAACTTGTTCATATGCTGGGTAATGTTCAAGCCATGATTCTTATTGGTTGGCGCCTCTGCAAGTTGTATGAAAGTGGGAAAATGACTCCAGGTCAAGCTAGCTTGGGAAAGGTACGATTAAAAATCTTTACACTTGTGATGCATATTTTTTAAGTACAAGTCGCTGACAATTTCTACAATTCTTCAGTCATGGATCACACTGAAGGCCAGAGAAACTGCTGCTATTGGACGGGAGTTACTCGGTGGCAATGGCATTTTAGCTGATTTTTTAGTTGCAAAGGTATTCAGGCTTCTCTCTTGATTGAAAAATTTAAAGCCACATGTGTGAAGGATTGGATTTGGGGTCTGGACTAGGTCTGCAAAATGAGAATGTGAAAATTGATTTGTTGTGCCCACACCCGCTCCGCAACCCCCGGTGTTTATGTCTAGATATTATTGATCTCTTATTTATTTTTTCTTGGGGCATCATTGCAGGCATTCTGCGATCTGGAACCAATATACACATATGAAGGCACCTATGACATCAACAGCTTGATCACAGGTAGGGAAATCACTGGTTTTGCCAGCTTTAAGCCAGCTGCATTGAGCAAACGAAGCCGTCTGTGAAATGTGTAGATTTTCCTCCTCGCCCTGTTGTTTGGAGACTTGTGTTCCTTTT
The DNA here is from genome assembly GCA_011037825.1 of Carya cathayensis. NCBI lineage: Eukaryota > Viridiplantae > Streptophyta > Magnoliopsida > Fagales > Juglandaceae > Carya > Carya cathayensis. Next base: position 1,071,496 of record QGSO01000195.1, on the reverse strand, counting down.
ATATGGTGTTAGCTTGACTGATGAAGAGACAGTCAATAAGAAACAGTTGGTGACGCCCCTTCCAAAGTTGAATATTACACAAATTATGTATATTATATATGACGATGGAATGAAATAAAATGCCGGAATTTTCTTTCAGCCTTTTTTTTTTTCCTTACATTATCTACTGACCTGGAGTTCTAACAGTAGACGTCCGAAGTTGCTATAGCAGTCGCAACGATACGTACGACCAGCTACGTGGGTTCCCAGAACGGAGTGAATTTGCCCATCTAAAGACTAAAGTTATATAATTATCAGGTAATGGTCCCCTCTCTAAAGTCGTATTGTTCCCGAAATAGCACCACTTAAGGGCCTGGCAACATGTTGTCTTCCATTCCGCTACCTGCATCACGTGCTTTTCCAAAGTTACTATTTCTTTGGTGTTTTTTTCCTAGAAGTTCTATCATTTATACAAAGATATCTCACAAAATTAAATCTATAAATTAATATAACTTCATGTGATAGGTTGAATCTATTTTATAATAAAAAATTTTATAATCTAATATACCACGTTAAACCGTGTTAGTTTGAAGATATATTTTATATAATCTTCTTGTAATTAAAATATTTTTTTATTTGTACAAAGAATGCATGATATATGAGCTTTCTTTCTTTTCTATTATTTTTGTTTTTGCAGTAATATTTTTTTAATATTCAAAACAAATAAAATAAAAATAGTAATTATTATATACTTCTCGACTGTGGATGAAGTACTACTCATCCTATATATCTTACAAAATCACTCATTTTTAATGACTTGCACATTCTTATAGGATGAATATATAATTTGTTCGTACTCTTCCAAAAAATAGAAAAGAAAGAAAAACAAAACACTTAAATGACACTTTGAGACATTTTAGATCACATATATGATAGCTGATGATTAAATTTAGTGGAGCGAAAACATTTCTGCATGGATAACAAACACGTACGGATACCGTAAACCCCAACTACATTAATTGATGCATCTACGACCTAATTAGCTTCGTCTCGTCGAACACAATTGGCAGACAAATTAATTCTGCCCCCTACCCGAACATCTCTGCTTACGACAGAAACTATGAGAGACAGAGTTCAGGTTAATTCTCGCCAAACAAAGCTATCAATACTCATTCATTTCCACCTGATTCTCGCGCTTCAGCTTCTCTTTGCAAGCCCCAACTCCTAATCCTGAGCTGAAGCTCAGAAACTGCGGCCAAGAACCTGACGCTTTGAGCTGGACTGAGTATCTCCACCACTTTCAGCTTCGTGTTCGTCCTGATCAGCTCATCAGCATTGGCCACCACGGGCTCCAATGCCGACCTCCATTCCGCGAACACGTCCTCCTCCCTTATTTCCCCATCCACCAACAGCTCATGTCCACGCCTTAGAATCTCCAGCAATGGTGGTGCTGCCACACTCCTGAATCTTATTCATTCTCTGGTGTTGGTCCTCGGACAAATGATGGAGATGCAAGAAGAACTATTCACAATGTCACTAGGAGGGTTAGGCGTATCGAGGTTAGGAGGATTGTATACATGACTTGGGTGGTGAGGCGATAGGCGTTCAAGACAAGTACAACTAGAGGAGTTTTATATGTTGGCCAGTTCCTTGATTTTAGGGGATTAAATAACAAGATAATAAGATTGAATGACAAGAAGGTTAAATGATAAGATAACAAGTTCCTAAAAGATAGGGGTGGAGGCGCCATTCATAGTGATGGCCGGCCATGATCATTTTATTTAGGATTTATTTATTTTTAATATGTTTATGTTATTTCCTAGTTTAATTCATAGCTTATTTCCTAGTTAATTTTCTTTATTTTAGGCATTATATGTTGTTTCTTTAAACTTAGGATTCCTAAAATTTAAGAGTGGATCTAAGATTGAGATCTAGGTTAAGGATAGAGAGGGGAGGCAAGGTGGCGCCAACCCTAGGGGATTTTCTATTTATATTTTGTTTTGCATTGTTATTTGATCAATTATTGTTATGTTTATTCAATGAATAGGAATTTTCTCTTTAATACCTTTGAGAGTTAAGTGTTAGTCCGATCTAGTCTTGATTTTCACCAACAACCAATTTGAATCTTTGTATTGCCTTGAGGTAACCTTAGATCTAGTTAACTAACAAGCAAAAAACCCTAGATCTAATCACTCAATAGGCCAATTACCAGTTAGTGAGAGTGAGGCTACCATTAACAAGTCATCGATTAAGTTGCTGATGAGGTGGAATGCCAGGCCGGGTTTGAAACCGGCAATCCCAAGGAAGGTACGCTCGAAGGAGGTGAACCATGTGGGAGAGAATGCGAGGAAGACGTCCCTCTGAACAAGCATTGAGTTTTCTTCATAATATTCTTGGTAGTGTGCGAGGATGCAGCTAACCAAATCTTTGAGGTCTTGGTCTCTAATTTCATGGCATGTTGCCGAGCCTAGAGGAGCTTATCGAGGTAGTCTTGTTGGCAGACAAGCAAGCCTTCTAGAAAGGCCTCAAATGAGGTCGTTCCTGTCCCTGACCCACTTTGTATGGAAGAGGTGGAGCAAAATGGCAGAGAGCTGAAAAGAGCTAGGTGTAAGAGTTTTTATTTAAACTCTATTTCCCATACACCCATCTTAATAGAATTTGAAATGGCTTAAAACTTATCAGGTAAAAGATAAGTGATAACGGGATAAGAAAACTCCTACGAGATAAAATTAAAACTTTATATCTTTAATTATAGTCAGATACAAACTCTGAGATTTCTTGATGGTCAGAAATCTATAAATAGCACTAAGGGGTTAAAGCGTTCTCATCTACAATATCAGAGTGCCTTTTGCCATCGTGAAACAGTTGTGAGGCAAACTTGTTAGGGTGATCTTTCCCTCATAGCCAGATCTAATTCTTCATCGAACTGATGGAGAAATGTACGTATTTATTCATCACTGTTTATTATTGTAGATAATATAAAATCAAAGATCCGATTATTAATGTTCATGTTAAAATATTTAACATGTGGTATTAGAGCTTTAAGTTATAGATTTTTTATGATCTCGATAAAATATATAGTGAATATATATGCTTTCGTGTACTGTAATATTGCGAAAGATTAAAAATATTACCTTTTGATTTGACACGTAAAATTATGATGATGTTTTGAAACATCAACTCTGTGTTTTAATAAAAGAACCCCGTATTGATACACTGACATTGCTTAATGTATTTCGGTTTTGAATGTATCGATTTCTTCTCCCTTGTCGTATTTTGAATATGCTTTTATTGAGTGTTAATTCATATTTCCTCTACTGTATTATATGGTTTTATACTATGTTGCGATGGAGAAAGAATATTGAGGGTGTCTCTAAAATTAAAAATAAAAATAAAAATAAAATGGATGCAGCGTTCGGTTCCCCAAAAGAAAAGAAAAAAATGAAAAGAAAAAAAAGATTAGTGTTTTGCTCCAGAAGGAGGCCGAGATCCTCCTTCACGAGGCCACTGTGATGGCGACACAAAGGGCTTCAAAGCCCAGCGGCCACATCATTCAATTCATTAAAAAAAAAGGGTGGAAAGGAGGGGGACCTCGGCGGTGAAAGGAGGCTGGGGATGCCATACCATCTTCTAGTTGCCGGCGAGGACCACTGTTTAGATGTCATACCAGGCGCTGTGTGCGTGTTGAGGAAACTGATGTGCATCTGAGAAAGGAAACTATTGAGGGAAGCGGCGCTATGACAATCTAAGGAAGAAGGAAGGAGTAAATACTTAGGGTTTCTATTAAGTGTGTAAAGGGCTTGAACTTGGGCCATGTTCTTTGGCCCAGTCGAACCCATTTTGCTTAAATGTATATTCTGAAACAGGTTATTTTGTGGGCCAATTGGGCTTAGTCTAGTCCAAGACCAAGAAAGCAACGGGATTATGGGCCACTGATGTGGCCCAGCCCAATAAAGAATGAAAAAAAGGAGGAACGAGCCTCTACAATAGATTCGGCCCAAGTCAACACATCCAGTTGACTTGGGTCTCGGTCCGGTTCAGACCCGGACCGATCATATTATTTTATTATTATTTATTTATTTAAAAAGAAGAAATTCTGAATTTTATTTTATTTTATATACATGTTATTATTGTTATTTACATGTATGAAAATTTTATTATTGCTAAATTTATATGCATGTTATTATTGTTAAATACATGTATTAAATTTTATTAAATGTCATATACATGTTATTATTGTTATTTACATGTATGAAAATTTTATTATTGATAAATTTATATGCATGTTATTATTGTTAAATACATGTATTAAATTTTATTAAATTTCATATGCATGTTATTATTAAATACTTAAATCTTATATACATGTATGAATTGGCTCTTATTATCATACTATATATAATTGTTTATCCAATATGGACAGGTGATTTACATCACAATTAAAGAAAAACTTGGTTGTCCAAAGGTACAAGATTTTCTTAAATTTTGGTGAAAAATCATTAAATTCCATAGTAAAGGTAGATATGATGGAGTGAACAATTTTGTGTATCAAGATCTACTCCCAAAGGAGAATCTTGATAACACTACTAGTTCATCTATCAAATTAAGGTTGGAGTGAACATTTTGTGTGTCAAAATCTACTCCTAAAGAAAGGTTTTGATAACACTACTAGTTCATCCATCAAAGAAAAGTTGGAGGGAAAAATTTGTATTTCAGAGTTTACTCCCAAAGGATAATTTTGATGATACACTTAGTTCATCCACAGAATTTAATATTGGTGATAACACTTTGTGTATTAAGATTTACTCCTAAAGGAGGGTCTTGATGACACTATTAGTTCATCCATATTTATTTAAATTCTGATTATTGTTTATAAGTGTCTAACTCAAAGCATTATGTGACAAATATTTTCTTGCAGTAAATGTACTGACATCATTACATTCACAAATTTTATCAGTTCCTGTTTTGAATGGCTCTAATTTTTCTGAGAGGGTTGAGCAAGTCAGATTCACCTTAGGGGTCCTAGACCTGGACTCATCCCTTACAAGTCCAAAACCACCACCCCTCACTAAAAAGAGTAACAAAGATGAGAAAGAGTCATTTAAACAGTAGGAGAGATCAAATAGGCTGAGTCTAATGTTCATGAAAATGACCATATATGAAAATATTAAAAATTCACTCCCTAGTGTTGAGGATGACCAAAATTTTTTGAAAAATACTGAGGAGAGATTTAAGTATGCAAATAAGTATTTAGCATGAACACTGATGGCTAGACCTACCACCATGAAATATGATGGAGTCAAAGGAATGCAAGAGCATATCCTTGAAATGACAAATATTGCTGCCAGATTACAAACCCTGGGAATAAAAGTAGATGAGTCCTTCATTGTTTAGTTCATTCTGAACTCATTGCCACCTCAGTTTGATCCATTCCAGATGCATTATAAATCTATTAAGGATAAATGGGATGTGAATGAGTTGGCAAGTATGGTAGTTCAGGAGGAAGTAAAACTGAAACAACAAGGGCATTACTTTGCTAATTTTGTGACCAAAGAAGCTGGAAAGAAAAATCACCATTATGATAAAAAGAAATGAATTGGACCACCAAGAGGAAAGGAGCTTGGAAAAGTTACTTAGGTTCAATATAGTAGTACCAAATGCTAATGGTGTGGAAAAAATGGACACATGAAATCTAAGTGTCAGAAACATAAGGCTTGGTTTGAAAAGAAAGGTAAGCTTCTTGCCCTTGTATGTTTTGAATCAAACCTTGTAATTGTTCCTACTAATTCTTAGTGGCTAGATTCAAGTGCTAATGTTCATGTTTCTATAACTATGCAGGGATACCTTACAAGCCAAACATCAAGCCTCAGTGAGCGATTCATTTTTATGAAAAATGAGAATAAGGTTGAAATTTTGGCTATAGGGACTTTTCGTTTAGTTTTGAGTACTGGTCATTGTCTAGACCTTCATAACACAATTTTTGTGCCTTTTGTGAGGCGTAATTTAATTTCCCTTTCTAGACTGGACACTGATGGTTATTCCTTTTCATTTCATAATGGTAGTTTCAATTTGTTCAGAGACTCTTTATCTATTGGTTCTGGGTTTCTTTCCGATGGTCTTTATCGACTTTGTCTCGATAATACATTTGTTCATAAGACCTATACCCATAACCATGAAATGTGTATTAGAACTAAAAGAAATATGATGAATGAACATTCTTATGACTTGTGGCATAAGAGATTGGGGCACATCTCCAAAGAAATGTTAGAGAGATTAGTAAAAGAATAGATACTTCCGCATTTAGATTTTACTAATCTTGAAGTATGTGTGGATTGCATTAAAGGAAAGCAAACCAAACATACTAAAAAATTTGCCACAAGAAGTAAAGAGCTTCTTGAAATAATTCACACAGATATATGTGGACCATTCTCCATTGAATGTTTTGGTGGAGAAAAGTATTTTATCACCTTTATAGATGATTTTTCACGGTTTGGATATATCTATCTGCTACATGAGAAATTTCAAACTGTTTCAATACTTGAGGTATTTCTCATGGAGGTGGAAAGGCAGTTAGATAGAAAGGTAAAAATCATCAGGTCGGATCGAGGTAGAGAATATTATGAAAAGTATGACGAATCGGGTCGTAACCCTGGCCCATTTGCCAAATTTCTTGAACAGCGTGGCATTGTTGCACAGTATATGATGCCAGGGACGCAATAGCAGAATGGTGTTGCTGAAAGGCGTAATCTGATTTTATTGGATATGGTCAGAAGTATGGTAAGCAATTCTACTTTATCCAAGTCATTGTGGGGTGAAGCCATTATGACGGCAACTTATATTTTAAACCGAGTTCCTAGTAAGTCAGTTCCAAAAACTCCTTTCAAGCTATAGATTGGTAGGACACCAAGTTTAAGACACATGCATGTTTGGGGTTGTCCAGCAGAAGAAGACTTTACAACCCACATGGAAAGAAATTGGATCTTAGAATAGTAAGTGGGTACTTTATTGGCTACCCAGAGAGATCCAAAGGGTATAGGTTTTACTGTCCTAATCACAGTCCGAGAATAGTGAAAATAGGGAATGCCAAATTCATTGAACTTGGCGAAATCAGTGGGAAAATGGAACCTAAAAATGTGATAATTGAGGAAGTACAAGTAGATGTCCTTATACCTACACCCTCAGAAAAGATAATGGTTCCTCTAATTGATCATCACAATGATACATTGGAACAAGTAAATGATCACACATTTCAGAATGATAATACCTTTGATAAACCAAGTTCGGAGTTACCAGAACAAATAGTCTTACGCAGATCTCAAAGAGATCGGAGACCTGCTATTTAGCAGACTATGTGGTATATCTCCAAGAATCTGAATTTGACATTGGGACAAGTGAAGATCCACTAATGTTTTCACAAGCTATAGAGAGATATGATTCTAGTAAATTGATTGATGCCATGAAAGAAGAGTTGAAATCCATGGATCAAAATCAAGTTTGGGATCTCGTTGAGTTGTCTGAAGGGTGTAAAAGAGTCGGGTGTAAATGGGTCTTTAAAACCAAACGCGACTCTAAAGGCAGCGTCGAACGACATAAGACCAGACTTGTTGCTAAGGGTTTCACCCAGAAAGAATGCATTGATTACAAAGAGACTTTTTCTTCAGTATCTAAAAAGGACTCTTTCAAAATTATTATGGCATTGGTGGCTCATTTTGATTTAGAGTTACACCAGATGGATGTGAAAACAATTTTTCTAAATGGAAGTTTGGATGAAGTTGTTTACATGGAGTAGCCAGAGGGCTACTCAGAAAAGGGCAAAGACCACCTAGTATGTAGGCTTAAGAAATCAATATACAGGCTTAAGCAAGCTTCCCAACAATGGTACTTAAAGTTCAATGATACCATTACTACCTTTGGATTTAAAGAGAATATCGTTGATCGATGTATATACCTAAAGGTTAGTGGGAGTAAGTTTATATTTTTGATCCTGTATGTTGATGATATCTTGTTGGCTAGTAGTAATCTTGGCTTACTTTATGAAACCAAGAGTTTTCTATCTAAGAACTTTGAAATGAAAGATATGGGTGAGGCGTCTTTTGTAATCGGAATTGGAATCCTCCGGGATTGAAAACAAGGACTGTTGGGATTGTTTTAGAAAAGTTACATAGAAAGAGTTCTTGAGAGATTTGGCATGAAAAGTTGCTCATCACTTGATACTCCGATATTAAAAGGTGATAAGTTTAGCATATCACAATGTCTTAAAACTGAGTGGGAGCGTAAAGAGATGGCAAAAATCCCCTATGTTTCAGTTGTGTGGAGCTTGATATATGCACAGATTTGCACGAGACTAGACATTAGTTTTGCAGTTGGCATGCTTGGGCTTTACCAGAGTAACCCAGGGATGTCTTATTGGAAAGCAGCAAAGAGGGTATTGCGATATTTGCAAGGAACTAAGGATTACCAGCTTACCTTTAGGAGAACTGACAACTTAGAGGTAACTAGATACTCAAACTCTAATTTTGCCGGTTGTTTTGATAGTAGGAAATCTACTTTTGGATATGTTTTCCTACTAGCCAGTAGAGCGATCTCATGGAAAAGTATGAAGCAAACTATCACTGCTTCATCAACAATGGAGGTTGAGTTTGTGGCGTGCTTTGATGCCACCGTGCATGGTTTATGGCTGAGGAACTTTATCTCAGGGTTTGGAGTTGTCGACTCTATAGACAGGCCCCCGAGAATTTATTGTGATAATTCCTCTGCAGTATTTTTCTCCAAAAATGATAGGTATTCTAAAGGTGCTAAACACATGGAACTTAAATACCTAAGTGTCAAGGAGGAAGTATAGAAACAAACAGTGTCCATAAAACATATTAGTACTATGCTTATGATAGTAGACCCATTAACGAAGGGTCTAGTAGCGAAGCAGTTTAAAGAGCATGTTAACATAATGGGTCTTATGATGTAAACATGTTATTGAGCTAGTAGGTGTTTTATTTTATTTTAGACACTAAATGATATTTATTATGGTTGTTTTGTTTCTGTTTTCTTGTCTTTCCACTTATTTGTACATTGAATGGTTTGGAAGAATGATGACAAGATAATGTCTACAACAGACATGAATTGGAACCCAAGACATCACGGTATTAGCCTTAATTATCCCAATTAAAGATCATGTAAAATTGATTGCTGGTGTTGTGGTACATGGAAGGGAATTTGTTGATTATATAACAGAGGACCGTCATGACTCGCATCAGTAGTTGATTTGACATTGATATTACAGAACTCATGTAATATACTTTGAGCTATGAAAGTTTCAGGAAATGAATTTGTGCAGTATGGTTAATTTCCTGTAATAAACATATGAACGGAACATATTATTTTATGGGCGTATGGGCCAAGTGGGAGAATTTAAGAGTTTTTATTTAAGCTCTATATTCCATACACCCATCTTAATAGAGTTTGAAATAGTTCAAAACTTATCAGGTAAAAGATGAGTGATGATGAGATAAGAAAACTCCTAAAAAATAAGATTAAAACTTTATATCTCTAATCATAGTCAGATACAAACTCTGAGATTTCTTGATAATCAGAAATTTATAAATAGCATTAAGGGGTTAAAGGGTTCTCACCTACAACATCAGAGTGCCTTTTGTCATCGTGAGACACTTGTGATGTAAAGTTTCTAGGGTGATCATTCCCTCATAGCCAGATCTAATTCTTTATCGAACTGATGGAGAAATGTACATATTTATTCGTCACTGTTTATTATTATAGATCATATAAAATCAAAGATCCAATTATTAATGTTCATATTAAAATATTTAATACTAGGTTGTGAGTTAGGTGGTCGTATGTAAAAGGTAGGACAGGAAACTACGTAAAATATCAATCAGTTTATATAAGGAGATGGCCCGGATCATGAGAATGTGATCTTAAAGTAATGCATTGAACTTTTTTTCGTATGTATTTCTTTCTTCGTGGGTAAGTATTTGATCTGCGAAAGATACTTCGGAGGCAAGAATGGTGTTTGATTTCTATTTTTGCGGAGGTCGGTGCCGGTAATGGACAAAGATTTATAATATGTAAGGATAATAAACGCCACGAACAAGAACATCCCTTCAGAAATCAAGAAGCGTGGTGTCGGGACGGCAAACAGAGTCTAACGCTCTCTCTCGACAGCTTCTCAAGAATGTCTTGTAGGACTGTGAAGAGACCAATCGGTGTGTGCAGTTCTTCGAGGCAACTATTAACTTTTCAGAATTTTAATTTTTTTAATACTTCAATAGTATTTTTAAGGTAGAAGATTTTCTTGTATATATACAATGAATTGGCTAAAGTTTCATTAAAAAAATATACAAAAGTCCATGACGACCTTTAAAGCTGGATCTTGATTTTTTAGTTTCGCAACTTTTCATTCTAACCATCAGTTTTACGAAAATAAAAAGACATAAAAAAATTTTTGCTAAATATTCTCACAAATTTCAGAAATTTTACACTTCAAGACATACTTTTGAGTTTTGACAATCACAGTGCCGTGCGTTATAGGGTATTGCCCATGGGTAATTCACACAAGAGCTTTCCTATTTTTTAAAGTTTTGAATACGAAGCCATATCGGTCAAGGCTCTAAATGAAATATTTCGATATCAGTACCGTTTTGAAATAGTCGATATATGAATAAATTATATATCAAAATAATAGTCTATATATGAATAAACTGTATATAAATATATATATATATATATATATATATATATATATATATATATTATAAATAGCCTAGTTTGAATTGGAGGTAAAAAAATGAACTTGTAATTTGAAAAAATGAAAAACAAAAAAGAAGAAAAAATTAAAGGCAGAAATATCGACCGGTCCGGCCGCTATTTAGGCAACTATGAAATATAAGTAATATTTGTACCGGATCAGTGGCCGACAAGGTACGGTATTAAAAACTATGCTATTTTCAAAATATAATGACGCATATGCAAAGTATATTTTCCTTCTATAAAAATGTTAGTAACCGATAATTGGATCTTGATTGAGTCTTGATAATTTTTTTATTCTTAATTTTTTACTTAGTGATTAAATAAGTGTTTTTTAATAATGTATATTGTGATTATTTTAAAAAATATTTTCAAGAATATAAAAAATATGAATGAGAAAAAATAAAATAAAAAATAAAAAAAGTTTTTTGTTGTTGTCGGACTGTCTCATGCTACATCTTCTACCGCCATAATTGTGTGAATAGTAAATTATGTTTGATAGAAAGGGTGACACTAAGGATCCCGCTCAAGGCTCAACCTTTTTTTTTTAAATTTTTTTTTACATTATCATTAAGAAAATATTTTTTAATAATATTGTGAATTTGATTCATTTTTTAAAAATATTTGAAAGTGTTAAAAAAATGATATGAAAAACACAAAAAAAAAAAACACTTTTAAATATTTTTTGCAAATCATTTTTTTCACACTTTTAAATATTTTTAAAAAATGAAAAAAATTTACAATATTATTAAAAAATATTTTCTTAATCACTACATAAAAAAAAAAACTAAAAAAAAAAATTTGGAGTGGGAAAAATGAAGGGATCCTTATCATTTTCCTTGATAGAAAAGTTACAATCTTATCAGATTTGTGTAATACGAGTAAAGAGAAATTACATTTTTATTATTGAGGTTTGTGTTTTATGGTTGCCTTTTTGTCCATGAGGTTCCAAAATATTTTTTGTTTGACAGGCAAAACTACCAACGTTTTTATTTAGATGATTGGTGCCTCTATTTTTCATCTTTTTTTTATTGTTTATTTTGCCTTAATTAAATTGTATTGTTTCTTTAATAAAATTACATTTTTACCATTTAGATTTCTTTTGAAAAAATTTAGATAAATTTGGTCATTCCCTTGTACTACGACATGCTTAGGTTTAGGTTCATGTGCGATTTTTTTTGGGAGTAAGAACATATGGTATGAGTTATTTAGAAATTAATAGAATCATCTAATAATTTTTTGTCTATTAAAACATAAGAGTTAGTGTACTAAATGTCAAACTAACATCATATATATCTTGTGCCTTTTTACTTTATATTTTCATTAGTATATTGCAAAATATTAACTTTCAAGATCATCTTCATATATACAAACAATGTTGACCTAGGCATGAACATTGCACTAAAAGAAACTATACATGAATTTGGAAGATTAATTTTATGAACAAAAAAAATTTCATCTCTAAAACAAGTTAACTATCTTCTTTATAGCCTGGTCATGTGTAAAACCAAATGGATGCCCACGGCTAGCATTTACAATGGATTTTATAAAATACAATTTCCTTAAAATATAAAGAAAGTTTATCAAAATCCCCCTCCAATGAATTAATGCATTTCATATTTATTTAACACTTGCTACAGTAATCCCACTAGATGTAGAATATACTGTTCATAACTCTAAAAGATTTTAAATTAGTTTCTCTCATTTGAGTTGCTTTTTCACCACTGCTAAAAGTTACCCTATTTTCATTTTAACCCCTCTCCCATTTGCATGCTTTTCCTGTGTGCTCGGCGCCATATTCCTCCACGTTCATTGTTGCTTGTCGACTCCATCACCAATCAAGGTTGTTCTTGTGCTTCAAGCTCTCCTCTCTTCGGTTCAAGCATTCTTGGAAACCTGTGGCTTAGGTAAACATTTTGAGATTTTTTTCTTTTCTCCTCCAAATCCAAGTAATCTATGGGTATGATGCTACAAGCTTAAATCTTTCAATCTCTTTATTTTTCGAGTGTTTAGCTCTTTAGGGATGATCACATATTTAGGGATTTGTTATATTTGATGAATATGGGTCCAAGAGGCTTGTCTTTGGAGAAGGAAGATAATGTGGTGTGGGGAAGAGGCATAATGCTAGTAATTGTGTTGTTGATGTCGAGTGCAAGAAATGTATGAGAGCCAAGGAAATAGGAGATGAAGTTGGGTTTCATGGGTGTGTGTATGACCAATATTTTGAATACCGTACCGGATATCGTACCGGTCAAGGTATTGGAACGAAATATTTCAGTACCGATACCGTTTCGGGATAGTCGATTTATAAATAAATTATATATATAAATTATATTTCAAAATAATAGTCTATATATGAATAAATTATACATGAATACATATATATATATATTATAAATAGTCTGGTCTGAATTGGAGGTCAAAAAATAAGATTACAGTTTGAAAAAATGAAAAAAAAAAAAAAAGTAAGGCCGAAATGCTGATACGAAACAGGTACAATACCTATACCGAACCAGTGGCCGGTACAGTACGATATTAAAAACAGTGTATGACACTGCGATAGTGTCACACCTGTTCACGGTGATAGTAGGGGCGAAAGCCATAGTGGGCTTGGGTAGTTTTTGGACTCAGCCCGTGACTTGGAGTGTTTAATGCAAGGGTTAGTTGAGTTGGGCCATGACCCATTTCTTACTTTGTTAGGCTTGTTTTGCTTATGTTATTTTCCTTTTGTTTTAGTTGTGTTGGCCTTTGGCCCATTAGTTTGTTAATAGTTTGGTCAATATAAGTAGGGGAACAAGACTTACAATGGCATGCCAAATCTGAATCAAAAGTTCATCTCTTTTTTCCATCTTCTCTCTCCCTTTCTTCAGGAGATGCTCCCTTCGAAGTGAGCAGGTCTCTCTGTGTTTTTTTTTTTCCAAACACTTGGGGTGTGTTTTAAATTTGTATCAGAGAGATGCGGTCTTTGTGCTATCATAATCCATAGAAGAAATTCTTGTATCACTCAACAAAATCATGGAGCTAGTAGAACAAACATAGCAAAATCACGAGGTTATCTAGCAGAAATTAAAGGATGTTAAGGCGAAAATTGGCTAGGATTATATGACTAAATGATAAGGTTTATTTTATCATTATTTGACTAAATGATAATGCTTATCTTATCATTATATTTGAATTTGTTAGATGAATGTAAAATAATTATTTATTTATCTCTAAACAATGTTGAGTCTATCTAGAAGTCTTAGTTGTTGTTTAGATAAGTCATTGAAACTTAAAATCGAGTCCTAATATATCCTGAATAAAGCTGGACAGATTAGTCAATCCAGAAGATTGTTATTCGCAAAATGTTAGCAGTCCGTCGAAACATGTCTTCGCAACTGTTGCTAACCATCAGCAGAGTCCTACTGTGACTGGAACTCTTTCCAGACTCTCTATTTAAGGGGATTCGGTTTTGTATCTTATTATAGACTTTGAGCCACGAATTTCAGAGAGGATATTCAGAGCATATGTGTGAGGAAATTCACTTGAGAATTTTCATGGAGTTTTTCATCTCTCTTTAAGTGTGATCGTGCTCCGGTGTTGGAGGATCGTATGATTGGAATTTAGTCCCTAGAGTTCTAGGAGGAAAGACAATATTTGAAGATCGCTAGAGGTTTTGGCTGCTACTGCTGTAGAAGACAAACGGGTCGTTTATCTTGGCAAGTAAGATAGTCAAATTGCAAAGGTTTTGTAATTGATAATTGCTTGTAATTGTTCTTCAAATAATAAGATTGACTTTTTTGGGTTTGGCTACCCCGTAGGGTTTTACCTTTAAAGAGTTCTTTAAAGGATTTCCCTTCGTACCCAATCGTTGTGTCTTACAAATTTGTTTATTCTCTTTGAGTATTTTGATTCATTTATTAATTCTAAGATCTAATCAATTTGTTCAAGGAAATTGGTAGACAATTTCGTGGTTTTACAGGGGTACGTTGGGTTTTTCAATTGGTATCAGAGAGTGGTTCACTCATCCGAGTGTGATCCGTGCTCTTGTAGATCATGTTGACGTCATTATATGTTCCACCATATTTCGATGGAGAAAACTATGCTTATTGGAAAGTTCGTATGAGGGCTTTTCTCAAGTCTTTGGATAAACGTGTATGGCATTCGGTTGAACAAAGATGGACTAAACCCGAGACATCTATAGATGCTTGGACAAAAGATGAAATCAGCAATTGCAATTTGAATAGCAAAGGACTTAACGTTATTTTCATGGCGATATCCCCCGAAGAATTTAAAAGAATCTCCATGTGTGAGATTGCTAAAGAAGCTTGGGATATTTTTGAGGTTACACATGAAGGCATAAGAATAGTAAAAAATTCGAAATTACAAATGCTAACCTCAAAATTTGAAGAGATTAAAATGTTGGAAGATGAAAGTTTTAATGATTTTTATGCTAAACTAAATGATATTGTGAATTCCAAGTTTAATCTCGGTGAGAAGGTGGAGGATTCAAGGTTCGTGAGAAAAATTTTGAGATCTCTACTGGAAAGATTTTGGCCTAAGGTTACTGCCATTGAAGAAAGTAAGGATTTGGATACAATAAAGGTTGAAGAGCTGGTCGATTCCTTACAAACGTATGAATCCTCACTTCCTCAAATAAGAAAATGTATGTCCATTGCTCCAAACCAGTAAAAGAGGATCAAGATGATTTTTCTGATGAAGAAAATTCTAACAATGAGGATATAGATCTCATAGTAAGAAAGTTCAGAAAATTCATGTTTAATAAAAAGTCTAGTGGAAAGAAAAAAAGGGGTAAAGAATTTTCTGCAAAGAAAAATTATTTTGAAAAATGGAAAAAAGAAAAATCCGATAATAATGATAAAGTAAAGTGCTATGAATGCTGTAGTTATAGTTACATAAGAATTGAATGTCCAAATTTCAAGAAAAATAAAAGAAAAACATTGAATGTCACACTTAGTGACAGTTCAAAATCTGAAATTTTAAGTATACCATCTGATGATGACAATTCTTTTGTGACTTTTCCTACTATTGTTAATGATTTTTTCGATATTGAACTAACAAAAACTGAAAGTGAATGTGCCTTTAGTGATTCGGATGTAGCACTTGTTGAAGCTGATCAGGATTTTAGCATACAAGAAGCATATACTGACGTGTGTGAAGAAGTAGTCAAATTAAAGAAGCTCAACAAGAAGCTGTACAATAGACTCACTGCTGTGGAAGGTGAGAAAAATAATATCTCAGAAGCACTAAAAAATTCTAGTGTTGAAGTATCAATATTAAAAGATCAAAAGGCTGAACTAGAAAAAGAGTTGGAAAAGTTTAAGGAGTGCCAAGAAAAAACAGCAACACAAAAGTTAGAAGAGATGTTGAGTGTTCAAAAATCTAGTTGTGATCGCACAGGTTTGGGGTATATGATTTCCCAAGGTATGAAATTTAAAGGCTCATCATCCGCTGCCACTTCATCAAAAGATATCATTTTTGTTAAAGGAAGTCAAGATGAGGAAGCTCAAAAAAAAACCGAATCTGAAACTCATGTTCCAAGAGACTCACATGATAGATCAATGACAAAGAAGCTTAACCAAGGAAAGTCCAAACGTAAGTATATTCCTACTTGTCATTATTGTGGTATTGTTGGTCATATAAGACCAAATTGCTTTAAATTGAATAAAGTACAGAAAATGAATGGTGAAAGAAATACACAAAGTAGAGGAAAGAGTCTAGAGAATCAAGTTTGTGATATGAGTCAACAAATCAATTTTTTAAGTCTCAAACTTAGTGAACTAGCATATTTTTGCTTTCAAAATAAAGAAAAAATCATACAAAGTGATGTTGATAAAAAGAATAGGCCAAAATTTAAAGCAAAATGGGTGGTCAAAGAAGATGCCATGTCACATTAATTGATAGGACTACTTACATATTTTTGCATTCTTTATATTATTGCATTAGTCTAGGACATGCATTTTATTTTTCTGTTTTGCTTCTATGATTTTGTTTTTCAGTTTTAAATAAGAAAAATATAATATAAAAAATTTTTATGGTTTGGTTCAAAACTTTTCTTTAAGGAAAGTTCATGCTTGATTTGTTAAAATTTGAACATTTGTGTTCTCACTTAATAAAGGGAGAGATTGTTAAGGCGAAAATTGGGTAGGATTAGATGACTAAATGATAAGGTTTATCTTATCATTCTTTGACTAAATGATAAGGCTTATCTTATCATTATATTTGAATTTGTTAGATGAATATAAAATAATTATTTATTTATCTCTAAACAATGTTGAGTCTATCTAGAAAGTCTTAGGTGTTGTTTAGATAAGACATTGAAAGTTAAAATCGAGTCCTGATATATCCTGAAGAAAGCTATACAGATTAGTCAATCTAGAAGATTGTTATTTGCGAAATGTTAGCAGTCCGTCGAAACACGTCTTCGCGACTGTTGCTAACCGTCAGCAGAGTCCTATTGTGACTGGAACTCTTTCCAGACTTTCTATTTAAAGGGATTCGGTTTTGTATCTTATTATGGACTTTGAGCCATGAATTTCAGAGATGATATTCAGAGCATATGTGTGAGGAAATTCACTTGAGAATTTTCATGGAGTTTTTCATCTCTCTTTAAGTGTGATCGTGCTCCGGTGTTGGAGGATTGTGTGATTGGAATTCAGCCCCTAAAGTTCTAGGAGGAAAGACAACATTTGAAGATCGCCAGAGGTTCTGGCTGCTACTGCGGTAGTAGACAAACGGGTCGTTTATCTTGGCAAGTAAAATACATTGTCAAATTGCAAAGGTTTTGTAATTGATGATTGCTTGTAATTGTTCTTTAAATAATAAGATTAACTTTCCTGGGTTTGGATGCCCCGTAAGGTTTTACCTTTAAAGAGTTCTTTAAAGGGTTTCCCTTCGTAACCAATCGTTGTGTCTTACAAATTTGATTATTCTCTTTGAGTATTTTGATTCATTTATTAATTCTAGATATTGAGATCTAATCAATTTGTTCAAGGAAATTGGTAGACAATTTCGTGATTTTACAGGGGTACGTTGGGCTTTTCAAAGGATTTTAGGAACAAATTCAAGGAAGATTTAACCTAACTAGAGCACTAGGTTGGTGCAATGCAAGAAGAAGAAGATGGAAAACCAGCAGCGGCGTATTTCTTGTCCATTACTTCAAGTTTAGGCAACCAAAAGCACAAATAAGCAGAAGTAGCAGTAGCGATCTAGAAACACCCGCAATGCCCACGACTTGCTAGATCTCCATCTATGTTACAAAAGGCTCAAATCCATCAACTTCTACGCCTAGAGATCCCAAGAACCAGCTACCACCTTTGAGAAATCCCAAGAATCGGAGACCTATTTCACTTTCAAACAGCTCCATGAACGAGAGCAACCTCAACTCCCCAGATACCAATCCATTAACCTCTACAGATTGTCAGATACCACTCACGTGAGCCTAGCACACCACATTCTCCAACCATGAGCCTAGCACACCTTGTATGGCATCCTCCCTAGAAGACCCAAGCACTCGAGTGGCCTCCTCTCACGATTGAGTGGCTTCCCGACTTAGAGGAGCCCACCATCAAGGACTATTCCTTTCGAAAGATGATATTTTTGCGCTTTTCAATAGGACATCTTGCCCGAGTTCATATACTTTGGTAGCTTCAAACATATCCACAGACTCACACTCACACTTACTCAGAGCACGCTTGCTTTTGTGGCAATTCGAATGAATAGACTATACATTCTGCTTGCGTTTCAGCACTATCGAGGTGGCAGGACATTTGAAGTGATACCCATAACTGGTGCTACCCATTTCGTTCAAGAGTTTCGGGACAGGTTTGGAGGTACAGAATTCTCATTTTAAATTTTTATTTCATTATTATAATTTTTTTAAATTTTTATATAAAATATAATAAATAATTTAATTTTTTCAAATTCTAATTCAACCTTTTTAAATTTCAAAACAATTATAATATTAAAAAATAATATTTTAAACTTTTATCTCAAACTTAAAATTCTCATTTCTATCCTCAAATCTGGCCTAAGAGGAAGAACAAAGGCATTAGTGGCAACACAAGAGCTCACAGGTAGAATTGTAATTGAGTCGAGCCGAGCCAATCTTTGGCTTGCTGAGCTTGGCTTGACTCAAAAAACTCGAACTCGAGCCCGAGTTTGAAATTCTTGTTTAATTTTTGTTCGAGCTCGACTCTATAAGCCAAACTCTCAAATTGAGCTCGACCCAAAAATGAGTTTGAGTTGAGTTAAGCTCAAGCTCGGCTTGAGTTATTTGTTTATTTTATTTTTTAAATAAGATATAATAATTAATAAACTAGGTAAATACAAAATAAAAAGTCTAATATTGAATTTTTCTAACTAACAAGGAGAAACTATTTAATTATAAGATTTTAAAATTTTGAAAAATAATTAATATGTAACTAGCTGATAATTATCAATAATAACAATATATTATATATATCTAAGTTATTAATACATACACATAATATATATTTATTTCATATATGGTTCCCACATACTAGTATATAAAATTATTAAATCTTGTCAATAAACTATTGTACAAATGATAAAGTATAGCTATGAAACATTTCAATATATAATAGGCATAAGTAATTAGTTATATATTATATATTTAATTATAAAAGTGCTATACTTATATTATTAGCTAATGCATATATATATGTATGTATATACATATGTGTGTATATATATTTATCAATATATAAATGAGTTTCAATCGAATCGAGTTAACAACTCAACTCGGTCATAACCAAATGGGTTTTAATGAGCCTTAGCTGAGTAGATTTAAGTTTTGTAGAATATGTGCAATTTATTAATCGAGTGGGTATTTACTTTCACGAACGAGTGTTTTTATTCACAAGTCAAGTTTAGTTCGAGTTTAACAGATTGGTTCATTTAGAGCCCTATTCACAAGAGGTTGCAAACATCATGCGAGAGAGCTAGATAAGAGAACTATCTCTTCAATCGTCACTGCATGTTCTTGTTCTTCCGATCACCTCAGATCTGATAGCTTCGATCCTACTCTTCTTTTTCCTCATACCTGACTTGTTCCAGCTTCCCGTCAAAGGTCCAAGTCTTACTTCCGAGTCTTTGACCCCGACAAGGGAAAACAGCATAGCCCACATCAATATAAAGGTACTGCTAAGACCCCTGGCCGGGTTATGCATTTCTAGTTGAGTTTGAAGATGCTCAAGATGCCATTCTTGGTTGTGATGGCTATGATTTTGATGGGAATCGGCTACAGGTAGAACTTGCACATGGTGGTCGTGGGCAATCATCATCAAGATATCGTTATAGTAGTCATAGTAGTGGGCGGAGTACTGGACGTTGTGGAGTATCCAGGCACTTTGAATTTCGTGTGCTTGTCACTGGCGTTGTCCCCTCCTGCTTCATGGTAAGACCTTAAGGATCACATACGACAAGCTGGGTATGTTTGATTCTCCCAAGCCTTCCTCGAGAATGGTGGCACAACAGGGGTTGTGGAGTACACAAACTATGAAGGCATAAAGTATGCATTAAAAAAACTTGATGACTCACAGTTCTGAAATGCATTTTCTAGGGCAAATGTTCGTGTTTGAGATGATTTATAAATAATAGTGAGATATTTGAGTTGAGATGAGATGAGTTAAAAATGATTTAAGTTAAAATGTTTTAACAGGTTTTGAGAAAGGAGAGTAAAATAGTTGAATAAAAATATTATAAAGTTAAAATATTGTTAAAATATTATTTTTAATATTATTTTTATTTTAAGATTTGAAAAAGTTGTTTTTTTTTAAATTTTATTTTATTTAGAAGTTTGGGAAAGTTGTAATTATTAAATAAAAAAGTTGAAGATTTGAAATTAAAAAATATTTGTATTTGTGTTTGATATTGAGATGAGATGGGACGAGATGAGATGAGATGAAAGCATCTCTCTATCCAAAACATGCCTTAGAAAGTGTAAGGATTTGATAGAGTAGGGAAGCCGTTTGATTAAATGCTTGAGAGAGGATTTGGGTGTGATCCCGGTGATGTTACCTATTCTGCTATTTTTTCAACCGAAGAGGATGGTAGCGAAGAGGAAGAGAATTTGAGGGGTCCAGCTCAATCAGTTGTGTGGGATAGAACAGTGCCTGCAAGGAAGAGGACTTCTGTGAGTTGTCTAAAGCGATCTCCAGTTGAGAAGCTTACAAAAGATCTAGATACTATTTTACATGAACAACGGTCTTCATATTTCTCTGGACCTTCAGAAAAGGATCTGTTCTTGAGAGTGGTTTACCAATGGTTTCTGTTGAGATAGGAAATGGAAGTGTTCTCATTAGGCATCCAAGCTCAATAGCTCGAGAAGAGGAATTTGAATCTAGCTCGATTTCGGTTGATAACAAACAATTTCCGTCTAAAGAGCTAGGCTTATTCACATTCTGCTGTCCCTCCTTTACACAATGATGCCAAGCTTGGTTTTCCAAGTTCTGGATTTGAAAGACTGTAGAACCATTCAAGGCAAGGCCGGATGCAACCATGGCAACTTAAAAGGGACAAGTCTCAGAATGAAAACCTACAAATCTTGACAAGCCATAACTCTCCACCATGTTGTATAGACTTGAATGATATTTTAAACTATGAGGAGTTTATGAGAAACTTGCCAAATGAAGAGAAACAACATTTGCTGAAATACCTATCACTAGTTCATACTGTTACAGTTCCGGAGAGCCTCAAAAGCATGTATATATGATAGCTCACAATTCAAGGAGAACTCTATTAATTTTCAACAACTTCTTACAAAGTCTGAAGACTGCAAGACTTTGAAAAGGCTTGCATTATTTAATTCGACGAAATGTAAATGGGCCAAAAGCTTTTATGCACTTTAAAAATATAAAAGTAGTATTGGAGGATCTATTAAGTTGGCTACGGTTTTCAAAATTTATTATAATTGGCTCATGAAAGTAACCACAGGACATCCATTTCCATGAGCTTGGACAATTCTTTTCATTTCCAATACACTCAATACTCCTTAACATCCTTGGAAACCTACAACTTTCTCCAACTGCTAGCAATCTAGTAATTTCGTTGTCAATTGATTACCTCAGGCAATCATCAAAGAAGATGCCAATGATAGCCTTAATAAATTTCTTCAAACACTAAGTTGTTGTATTTTCTGCAATCCTCAAGTATCTATCCAAAAAATCACTAGATAATCCATAAGCTAGTGTTCTCATCGCAACAGTTATTTTTTGAAGGGAGGAATGCTTAAGCCTTCTAGTAGCTAGCATCTCTTCTTTGGACGAAATATGGTTCATATGCTTCGACTGCAACTTGAATACGCAAGCAAAGAGGACGTTACATTTGAAACCTTCCGTGGAGGATATACATGTGATTTAGTAAAATAATCCGAGAAAAGGTGTTTCAAAAGAATTTCTTCAAATGAATATATGATGTGGAATAGAATTACGACAAGATGTTGAGCCTCTTTGAATGTCCAAACGTTCTTTTTTCATAGCAAGAACTAAATTTCATGCCAACTTATTGTCAAACGATGAAGAGTCAAAAACCTCAAAACGAGATAAATAAGAAGTGTATACAAAGGATAACTAGAAGAATTGTGTAAGAAAATGGAAATGAAGATGTTAAAACTTTAGAATAAATGGTCTTATATATTTATAGTTGAAGTTTTGAGTAAACCAAAATAAAGTATATTATCATAATATACTCAAGAATATATACAGAATTTTATTTCACAACTATCGAAAATAGACATTCTCATAATATACCCAAGAATATCATAAGAATATTCTTTCACAATTATAAAAAATGAATATTTTTATATTATACTTTGGGAATATTCTCATAATATAATTTCTTCTTTTTATTTCTTGAATCAATTTCAATTTATAAATTTGGATTAATCTAAAATAGGATATAATTATATTACATTGTATATGGAGAGAATTCCATTTGTCAAAAGATATGAGGATATCATTGGTAGCTAGAAAAAATATTTAAAATGAATAAAAGATACTAGAAAATATAATACTTAAATGATAAGTTGATATATGATATATTGTAAAAGTCTATATGTAAAAGAAAAAAAAAGAGTTTTGGTGATGTATTTTAAAGTATAGGACAAAGAAGGTATTGAGAATGCTCTAACAAATAGTGAATTTACAATGGTTGTATATATGCCTCTTGACTTAACTTATTCAAAAACCATATTTTGATTCACATATTTATCTTTGTTTTGCTACCTTTATCACTAACAATTTAATAATTATTTTTTAGAATTGACAAAAATTTAAAACATTTTACCATTATTTGGTTCATTATCATATTAACAATTATTATTCTTCCTTGATAATTCTCAGTATTTAAAGATTATATTTTCTCATATAAAAAACGCTGCAACACTCTTGCCTAAACATATGTAACTTGCACAGTCTGATCAACACATTGTGCAAAAATTTAGTCCATGCTCAGGATCACTGAGCAAGCCCAGTCCTACTGACATATTGCTAAGAAATTCTGAGCATTGCAAGAAAATAAACCTTGCTCGAGATTATCAAGCAAGTCCAATCTGATAGACAAATTGATTGGTAATTCCGAGCATAGCAAGAAAAATAAACTTTGCTTGGGATAACTGAGCAAGGCCATGTCGATCGACATATTGCTCGATAATTTCGAGTATCACAAGAAAATGACCCTTGTTCAAGATCACTTAGCAAGTCTAGTCCAATGGATATATATATATATCTTCGTATATACGCCTTCCATGTGTTTCCAGATTGATATCTTTCATGTGTTTCCTGGTTTAGATTTCTCTCATAGGTGACTTTGAGAAAATAGAGAGGCTTTTGTTTTGTTTATTCTTTTAAGCGTTTTTAGTACTTTCTTTTCTTTTCTTTTCTTCTAGAAAGGTATGGGAAAATTGGAATGCCTAAGAATATGATTTTCTCTAAGACGCACTTCTTTGGATTTGGCTGCTCCCTCTTCAGTTTCCAGATTTGTAGTTATGTCCAAGTAATTATACTCTTCTTTGTCATATTCAGTCATAATAGATGGGTGATATTTGAAGTGGATATGTCTACTATGACATAAATAATAGCAGTCCTTTTAAATGTGTCATGTAATATCCTAGATGATATAAGATAAAGATTGACATCAATAAAAAACAAAACAAAAGGAAAAATATTAGGAATATAAAAGGACCACAAAGAAATCTCACAACGTGCTTGTGCCATGTAAGTTCAGTGTTTTTCTTTCTTTTTATTCCTTATGCCCCATCCCTCTCCCCTCTTTCCCTTCCCCAACCACCCTCCTCCCACCCTCCTCTGACATAGACTTAGATTCATTATGCTTGTCGCCCAAAATCGTCACCGATAGCCCTCCACCATAGGGAGTTCAAATGAGACTTGGGTTTTGCTCACCACGTGGGCTGACTCTTTAACCTCGGTGTTGTAGCCTGCCTTGGCGTGTCCGCCCTTGACGTAGGGTGGGTTTTGGAGCTATCCAAGTGAAATAATTTCTGAGTTAATTCGGCTTTCATGACCATTGTTTCTTGTAATGGGTCTTCTTCCGTTTTTTTTTTTTTTTGCTCTAATGGTTATTTGAAATCGATTGCCATCAATTCTTCTAAGTTTGTAAATACCATGTTGATTTTGGACGCTGTAAATGGTTCACGGAAAGGGAGCAACCCAAATCTCAATTTTGTGCTTCTCTCTTTTCTTTAGAAGTTTGACGGGAAAAAATTGCAGCTTTTGTATCGAAGTAGATGAAAATCTTAGTGCTTCCAAAGAATGGGCAGCAGTTTTTTTGAAATATGTCAATGATTTGTGTATTATTTTCTAGATGTCTTGTTTGATTATCTCCAAATATTAAACTTTTATAAGTTCTTTATAGTCTTTTGCCAACTAGTATCATCTTTACTTGTAATCTCATATTTATCTTTTCATTGTTCTTATCTCTAACCTTTGACTGGAAAGTGGTATCGCATTGATCTACTTCTTTGGATGGCAATATGTCATGAAAAAGAGTCCCACTAAGGACAAAAGGGATTCCACAAATATGGTGCCACGTCATTTTTTCTTTTCGAATCTCATTTTCTCAAAGCTTCAGTACTGCTAGACAGGCACAATTCTGTGCCTTTATATGAACTCCTATGACATTAGCAATTATACTAAAAAAAACAAAACAAAATAAAAAAGATGAAAAGGAAAATGTAGCAGGAAGAAATATCATTCAAGCTTGGAACGAGAAAGCACAGATCTTGTACATCCTCTCTCAGATCTCTTCCTCTCTTAGATCTCATAGATATTTTCTCAATTCTCTTCCTCGGCATTGTAGAGTTCTCCGCATAGTCTGATAGTGTGGTTCAAGAGGCAGAGAGGAGCGGGTAGGCAGAGCAACAGGGGACCAAACATGACAAAGGGCTAACCTAGAGGTAAACAGGTTCGTAGATGTCTTCTCAAATCTCATAGATGTCTTCAGGTAGAAGTGAAAAATAAATGATCATAATTTTAAAAAAAATTTGAAAAATAGCATTATATTTAGTGAAAAATACTGCCAACTCTTCTATCTTTGAGGTCTATGTAGCAGAGTATCTGTAATATATGCTAGGATACCCATAGGAAATGAAAGTGATTAAGCAAACTGATTGAAATCAAGAACAGATGAAAGGAAAGCCAGCAAAAAACAAAGAAAAAAGAAAGCCTCAATTTTTTATTCTTAGGAAAACCAGCAAAAAGTGATTATAATTGAGCCTTTCTGCAAGGTTTGATCCCTATTCGTTGCCCATTACATTTCATGCACCTTCTTCCCTTGTATACACCTTCTCAGCCATCACAATAATGAAAATATGTTTCAATAATATATATTTAATGAAGATGGCAAAGTTTTATAATTTTTTTACAAAATAGTATATGTGTTTTTATAATAAAATAATATATTTTTAATGAAGAAGTGAAAATGTTGGAAAGAGATTAAGAACAGATTAGATACATCACAGTACTAGATGCATGGTGATTGGGATTTCAATTTGCAACGCAAGAAGATATGATCCAGTACTGTTAAGTTAAACCAAAGAAGCACAGACTAAATAAAAGCAATCTTGTATTTATGCACGAGAAAGATGGAAATTATATATTAAAGAGAGGGTTAGAATTAAATTATTACTGGGGATTGGGATAATGTCTTTGCCGTAATGGACAAGCCATGCCAAAGATAGTTGAGGAGTAGTGTAGGCATGCTTTTCAGCCAGAATTGTAAGGTTGCTATAAAGAATTTTGTTCTTCTCAAAATCCTCCCTACTGAACCTTCGAAACATATGTTGTGACAAGAACATGAATCATATATATGACTTTTAAAATAACATTCATGCAAGCCTTAAAACAATTGTCTTGCTAATTCCATTAAGGCATATATATAGACGTGTTTTCTACATTGAGCAGTTCTTTATTCTAAAATTCATGCATGCATCTTTACTCGTGTGTGCATGCATCTCGCTTTCATTCTTGACAACCACCCACTTGCTTTCATTGCTGAGGTAGTTCTATTTGGAACTATGTAGATAGAGAAAGAGAAATAAGATGCATTCCACATAACTAGCTTGTGATTTTGTTGTATTTTTTTTTTTTATACAAGTCACTCGCATTCCATTGATTATCAAATTGTTTCATTGCAGATAATAGAATGCTATGTCTGCTGAAAAGTTCCAAGAAGTTTGTGTTTCAGAAGCAATGCTAGTGTTTATCTATTATTGGATCTTCTGATAGAGAATTTGGAAATGGAAATTAATTAGCAACAACACACGCATTAGATATGATCTTTCTGCTATCCCTAGGCTTGATGTATGTGTAGCTTTGGACACTTTGTTTGTACCATAATCTCTAGGATGAATGGCTTGTTGCAAGTTGAAATACACAAACACTGTGAAAATTTGACTTTGCATCCAAGTACTCTATTTATGTAAATTTGACAATTGTGTTTGGGTACTGAGGTGATCTTAGATATTCTGTGAATAATAGGAAAAAAGTAATGAAAAAATATTGAATAATAGTGAACAGTAGTACAAAATAGAAAAAAGTAAGTGAAAAGTAATGATAAAATAATTAATAGTAGTGGAGTATGCTGAGAATACTCCACTACCAAAACTGACCCAAAGTACTCTTATGTAAATTTCATTTAATATGATTCGTATGAATTTATGAGTTAATGTGATTAGTATGAGTTTGATATTGCTCCATTGTTCTGGTGAAAAAAAGTAAATCCATAAACCCGTAATTTAGTCTTATCAAATATTCTGACTAATTATTTTCAGTCCAAACACTACTCCAATCAATCCATGGTGGGTTATTGGAAAGTTCATTTCACTCAAATACCTACTTTGTTAATAAGCAATGACACATTAAAGTACGATAAAGTCTCGAAATTGAAGATCACTAATCGCAAATAATGTCTTAAGTATATAATTTTAAAGTCTCGACATACAAACTCTAAGTTCCTATCAAATATAAATGCAAAGTCCATATCACTTTGAGCGTATCAAATACAAGTAAATAATTATGGATATTATCTAGAACACACGAAGTAGTGTGTGTGTGCGCATGCCGTATGTCAACTTCTTACCTACGAAATTGGGTTTCATCGTTGTGGAGTGCCAACTCCCTTTTCCCAATCTTTTCTTCTCTCTTTTGAGGTTATCCAAGGCTTTAAGACAGCAAAAGCCATCATTTCTCAAGTTTTGATTCAATAGGAAAGAAAGAGCACTCACATGTCACCTCTTTCACAATAACCAATAATAAAGCACACATAGCAACCTCGAGAAGAAAAGAATTCCATCAATATGACAAAATGAAAGGTTACAGAATATTAGATAGGTTTCCATATTGGATAAGCAAAGCAGAATAAACTGCTATGTCACAGACAAAGTTATAAACAAACAAAAATAAATGATTTTGAATGAGGTAGGTTTACCCATGGGGGAAAAATGCACATACAATAAAGAACTCTTTGTGGGCTCAACTGTGTTAACTACCAACTTGACATTACCCATCAATGATGCAGCCATGCCCATAAAAAAAAATTGACAAAATTTCTTGATTAGAGTATGTCCAATATAATCCAAAGATGACTATTGATTTTGAATCAAACTCTCGAAATAATTCACATTGCTGACTCAATTCAACTCTGTTATCTATGGCCTGACTCCAGTTAGGGTTGAAAAAGCATCAACAAGAAAAAGAAACTAAACAATTAATTACAAAAATTGCACCCATTATATTTTGTTAACAATATGTAAACAAATGAAAGTTTAAGTCTATATTTACAAGACAACTTTGAAAAGTATACAGGTATTTTACTTATCATATACTCATCATATACAGGTATTTTACAAGACAACTTCATATTTACTCATCATATACAGGTATTTTACAATTTTGAAAAGTATCTTTACGAACATGTAATTCGAAAATATCCATTTTTGTCTGAGAGGACTAGGCCAGTGAATCCTAAAATTCAAGAATTAAAATGTATTTATCAAAGGTCATAATATTTGGTACATTTTACATATATTTATAATTTTGTGTGGAAATTAGGTAACTAGCATGAACAAGAGTCTCTTAAACATGTTGGCAATGGGAGAAAAAGAAAAACAAGAACATACGAAAAATAATTTCTCACTCAATCATCCAATCAATAAAGCAACAGAAAATTGGAAAAGGGTACCACCACTGAATGAGCATAGATATATAATAGATAAGAGCATTCTCATTCGGTGCCCTATTTCATTGTTATCCCCAAATTATGGAAAAAGATTTAGGGAGGAGCTAATAAACTCTCTCACATCCCATTCCCTATTTTAGGGTTTTCTATAGGGAAGAAACAGTGATTCCTCAATCACTGTACATTCTCAAAGTGACTTTCGACTGTTGGTCTCACATGTTTCCTCTCTCTCCACTCTCTCTTACCCTTTTCGAAGCTTCCCTCTCCCCCAACGTAGTCATCATTGACGGTGGTTTCTCTTCATCGAAGCGAATATATTTAAGTATTTCTCACTCTTGTTTCAATTTTTACTATTAAAGCCCCCTCCCATGGTTGGATTCCATCATCTCTGCTACACAACTTTTGGGCTCCCATGACTGAATCTCTTATGCATATTTCCTAAGAATTTTTTTTCCTGACCTTTGGGTCTAAGTTTGGCCTTTGAAATCTTTGCTTATGATATTTGGTCCTTTCATTTGTGCTCTAGGGTTTGACATTTTGATGTGCCTCTGTTTATAATGGCTTTTTGAAATCGGGACCTTGCCATTTCATGATGTTGTTTGTGATTTTGGGACTATTGGTAATAAATCACCGCTTGTCATTTTGATTGCTTATTTGTGATTTTGGGGATGTTGGTAATTTGTTCAGATTAGCATCTCGATTGATTGTTTGTATAGAAGGGCCTGTTGATTATTCACAAAACCTGCTTCTCTATACTTTGTTTGTGATGAAGGAGATGTTTGATTACTGTTATTCTTTGTCATTTCGATTGCTTGTTTTTTATGAAGGGGTTGTTTGATTAGTATTGTTCTTTCCCATTTTGAGTGCTTTTTTTTTAATGGGTTGTTTGATTACTGCTAATTTTTTTCCATGACAATTGCTTATTTTTTATGAAGGCGTTGTTGGTTAGAGCTATTTTGTGCCATTTTGATTGCTTGTTTGTGATGAAGGGGATGTTGGTTAGAGCTGTTCTTTGCCATTTTGATTGCTTGTTTGTGATGAATGGGTTGTCGGTTATAAACAAAAGGCATTTCGATGCCTATTAAATGTGATGAAGGGGCTGGAGGTTATTCATTGGTGGGAATTGCAATTTGGATACCATATTATAGTTGCGAGCAGATAGTTGGTGTGAGAAATTCAAAATTTTTTCTTTGTGGTTTGTTGGTAATTGTTGTGCTAAAGGGGGACTTCTTGAGTAGATCTCTATAAACATTTTTGTGAGGCCCAGGCCCATAGCCCAGACCAAAAAGTTAGTGGCTAAACGGCGTCGTTCAAGTTTTTACCCCTAATCCCTTTCAGTTTTTGTTTTCCCCCATGTTTCCCTCTTCCCCGATTTTTTTTTTTAATTTTCCCATGTCCCTACAGTTTCAGCCCCTCTTCTCGCTAATTGTTTTCAGTTTCTCTCTCAGACTCTCCTTCTCATCTTTTCTCTTGTATTCTCGGATTTTCAGGTAGAATTAGTGTCGAAATTCCTGGAGATTTCTTGTGCGTGTTGCTGAACCAAACAAGGTAAGCACCATTTCCTCCTCCCAGTTTCACTCTTCTCTCTCTACCTCTCTCTTTTTGTTTCAAATACCCCACGGTTTCACTCTCCCATGAAATTTCTATAAAGTAATCTTGGTTCTAGATGAAAAATCTGTGCTTTCTCATCACTTAAGGATTCTTTTCTTTGTAATTTTTTTTGTGCGGCATTTTATTCTTATGAAACTATATTGTTGAAGGAATTGAGATGGAAGTTTGGGTGGTGACGTTAAGTGTGGGAAGTGTGAGTGCTAGAAATTTCTGAAAAGGAAGTTTTATGTCTGTTTTGATTTTTTTTTTTTTTTTGGCTATATTGGAATATGTGGAAATTGTAAAGTTGTAGTGGCAATATGGATAAAATTATATGGCTGTCTGGGGAAAGTCATGGAGTGTTTTGGGTATTACTTTTGAGTTGGTGCCTACTTTTGGGATGGTTTATTTGAGTGTTTATGTGAAGAGGTGCGTGGGTTCGGTTGTGTAGGCTTGCCGTGGGTTGAGACATTAATGGGGTTGTTATAATGATATTTTGAGTTTGACGTTGTATAAGTTGTTATTGAAATTATAAAAGGGTATTCGAGGTCGATGTGAGGGCTGTCCGATTTAATAAGTAGCTATTTGAGTTGTGTTTATTTGTTGAATATAGATTGGGATTATGGTTTTTAATTATTTTAGATTGGGTTTGTGTTGTTGGTCATTAACGCTTAGTGTATATTATTTTTATGAAATAGGTGACGAGATTAATAGAGTTCAAATTCAAGGCATAGATAATACCCTACAAGAATTAGGTAAGTGGAGTTTCTATACTAGGCTTTACACGAAATGTTTAGACTGAGGTTGACTTTCTAAAAATTTTGCATGTTTTCTTATGGAATGAGAACTTGGGAAAAACATTGGTCAATTATTTGCATTACTCATGAAACTTGTATAAAAGAGGGAAAAAGTTTTCTGACATGGATTGTGTAGATATGAGCTTAATTTTGTCATACTGTCTCTGAAATCCGTATAAAAAATAGCGATATTGAAAATCTAAAATTTTGTGCATTGATTAGAAAGATGCTCTTACTTTTGTTTTTAGTATGTGTGAATGATCTAAATATACTTCGATACTTTGTTTTGTTTTGATATGATATCTGAAAACCTTTGGCATTGTGTATTGAATTTGTATCTATCTCTGCTCTACTCTGCTTTGTTTGGCTTGGTGCCAACTTCTCTGTCTCTAAATGCACCCACTTTAAAAACAAAATGGTTATTATGTGGTCTTTCCTGTATGTACACTTGGGGCTCCGAAAATAATAAAGGAAAGATTTCACCTTTGTCTCTACTCACTTTGGCCACCGGGTTTAGCACAATCCTACCATGAAAGTTAAACATGGTCTTTGCTTTGTGAGATGCTCTGTTTTGATGTGATGATGATGTTCAGGTTATATTATGTCAAAGTACCTTGGGTTTTATATGTCTTAAAATCATTGTTCTATTACATTTGAAAACATGTTTTGTTTTGCATGATAAATTTGGAAAATATTTATTTCTGCATGTTGTACTCTGTAAATGCTCATGTTTGCACGCTAGTATATGTCTTATGCTTACTAAGTTATCGATAACTCATCCCTTATCTTTATAATATTTTTCAGATGATATTGATGACCCAGTTGGGGGTCAGGAATAGAAATTGGAACTTGGCTAGCTATGGAATAGGTGGTTGAGTACCTAAGGTTACCAATGTTATTAGAAGGGTTTGAATTGAGTATTTGGAGTCTTTATTATTATTTGGATATTTGAGATTTATTAAATTATTAGTCTATTATGTTAATGTTACTGGAAGATTGTGGAGACAAGGATTTATGTTAATTGTTTCTTTATGCTTTGATGTATTTATAGTATGAAGTTGACAAAGATGAATGTATGATTGCTTTGAAGTCTTTAGAGATTTTATTTGTATTGGGAGATCTGAATTTAGGTGACAGGTAGTAATTCTCCGACCCTCTCGGGTACGGGGCATTGCAATTTTATAGCTTATACATGTTCTTCACATTACCCATAAGCATATGCATCAAGTATTAACACATCAAGTATATGCATCAGTTGTCGTACTTCTCTATTACTTGAGAGATAGATTTACTTGTTTGCTTGGCATGGACTTATTAACACATCAAGTATATGCATAAGTTTGTTTATGGTATCATTACTTATCATTATTAATTATTATTCAATATCGAAGTTAATTGTATTTGTGGTATCTCTTATGTTGTTACAGTGGACTTAGTTGCTATTTGTTTCAATTAGCTAATTTGGACTAAGCTTGTTGCTGTTATATTGATTTCTACCCAATGCCTTTGTATGCATTCATGAAGGGGCTGTTTGGTACTGATTTAGGCCTGTATAAGGCTGTGATGATGGTTCAAATGACTCCATGGGAGGAGGTTAATTCACAAGTATTTTTAATAGGGCTCTAACGAAAGTGGCAGAGTAATCCGATTCATGAATGGCCATCAACTATTTTGTGATTGTTTTCATAAAAGGTGACCATGGTTTTTTAGTTTTGCAACCATTTTCTTAGTTTTTCTCGTGTCTCACACATGATGTAAATAATAAAACCATTCTAAGCCTAATAAAAGACATTTTCTTTAGCCATTTCAATGCATTAATTTTGTGGATTTTGTTTTTAGAACTAAGAATGGTTGTCGTTGGTGTTTCCTTCTCTAACAACCTTAGAAATGATGATGACAAAGCCGAGTGAGGACACAGGAAATTTGGCACACACCTCATGGCATGGTAACCTGGCCAGCCAATAAGTAGTGACAATCGATTGTTGTAGCCATTCAAGATTAGTGTGAAAATTTTCCTATATGTTACCATTCAATTCCTGAGCCACCTACCAAAATAAGTGGACAAACTTGAATGCAAATGCTCATCATTTGTCTACAAACTTGAAGCAAAACAAAAGATACTACTACTCAATGCCTGGGTCAAGTAGTAGCACTACCAATATGTCACGCTCGACAAACAATCGTCACACTGAATACCCAGTATGTTATTGTGATATTAAAGCATGTCGACGAACCGCTCATACCATGAGGAAAATGTGGGGTGGCGATTATTCGGTTTCCAAAAATATGAGGTAATTTTGGTAATTTTGTTGGAATTAAATTTCGATTTTATAGTTGTAGCTTGGATATTAGTGCTTACAGATCTTATTACTTGTCAATTGTGTAGGCTGGGCAAGCTTGCGGATTTTTTTGTTAGTATGACCCAGAAATACCATCATATGGGCAGAAAACAATTAATCAATCAAAGACCAAACTTCATAAAATACAAGTCTAAATGGACATTCAAACTAGTAGACATTGAGTAGAAATTGATTTAGAGATGCGTAAGTGAAAACTGGAGAAAACCAGTTTCATTATTCTTATTTCGATGTCGTGATTATTTGTTTTGGGAATTTACTTTGGAAAATTTTGAGCTTGGCGACATGTACTAAACTTTTGGACCCAGTATATGAGGATTGTTTTAGATATTGTAATTATTATTACCTTAGATTACCTTTCATTTCAATATAATTCACAAGTGTTTCCAATTTTGTATTTAATAAGCTACAAAAAAAAAAAAAATCGTTGGAAAAATTCAAATATTTATTATTTGTATTAAGTTCACTAACATTTGCATATCGGAATAAAAAATAATCTTTGTGTTATAATAATTTTTAGCTAAAACTAGAAATACTCAATAATGGGAAATTAAGATAAAATAGTTAGTAGTTAAAAATGGAAATTAAGTGTGAGAAAAAAGTAATAAATAAAGAATAGAAGAATATTATTTTAATAGAATAGATAAATGATAGGGAATTAGATGTATGAAATTTTAAAAAAATAAGTAAAATTTAAAAGAAAATTATAAGAAGTGTGATTTTTAGATGGTGTCTAACTAAGTATGAGAGAAATGATACCTGGGTGAAGTATGATCGAAGTATTGTCTGCGTCAGACCTTCAATTAACAAATCTAACGCCACAGGGAGATACTGCAGTTTTTGGGTTTGTCCACAAAACGTACGTGTAGTCAAAGAACTTCAAAATGCAACTGAATGGGCCATCTCAAGAAATGAAATGGATTTCTTACATTTGAAAATTAGAATAATCAGGCAAACTAGGCAGGACTTGGTCTTTTCGTTCTTTTTGCATTTGAGCAGTTAGACACAGAAAACTAGGCAAACTAGGGCTTTTTTTGTGTCATTTTACCGTACAATATTGAGTAAGATAAAGGCGGCAGTTTGGCTTCTTTACTATTGATGGTAGGTAGCAGCAAGTAACAGAATTGGGATATGTAAGAAATATATTAATCCACTCAATATTTACAGGACTGACTTGTTGACTTATGCTCCTTTAATTTAGTCCCACACCGGTGGTATTTAAATTAATGGGCATAGGCCTCAAGTATAAATAAGAGGCTTAGCCTCTTCGTTTAAGTGTACCAGTTAAAAGCTTATCTAGTAACTTTTGACTTTAGTTAAATTCCTCTATTGGCCTTTTAAGTGTAAAAGGGGAAGAGGTGTAAAGTTAGAGTTTTACTAGTGGGAAAGCTTTGTGGGTGTGTTTGGGGTGAGAGGAAAAATTGTGTGATTGTAATAATTTTTCACATAGTGGATTTTCTTCTCTAGGTCTGGTGGTTTTTCTCCTGTTTTGGAGTTTCCACGTAAATTTCTTGTGTTATTATTATTTCTCTATTTTTCTTGTTATTCCTGCAAAGGGTAGGTCCTAAGGGGGGTGAATTTGGGAGGTCCAAATTTTCAACAATTGGTATCAGAGCCACTTGGTTCTTTTTGTGGGGTGGAGCTTTGGTATGGTAATGTGGATACGAACAGTTTAAGGAGGTTCTGTCTAGGAGATTGGAGGGTCACAATGGACATACTTAAAATTTCCAATCTCCTAGACAGAACCTCCTTAGACTGTACGTATCCACATTACCACACTAAAGCTCCACCTCACAAAAGGAATCTAGTGGCTCTGATACCAATTGTTGGAAATTTAGACCTCCCAAATTCACCCCCCTTAGGATCTACCCTTTGCAGGAATAACAAGAAAAATAGAAAAATAATAATTTTTCACATAGTGGATTTTCTTCTCTGGGTCTAGTGGTTTTTCTCCTGTTTTGGAGTTTCTACGTAAATTTCTTGTATTATTATTATTTCTCTATTTTTCTTGTCATTCCTGCAAATGGTAGATCCTAAGGGGCGTGAATTTGGGAAGTCCAAATTTCCAATAATTGGTATCAGAGCCACTAAGTTCTTTTTGTGGGGTGGAGCTTTGGTGTGGTAATGTGGATACGTACAGTCTAAGGAGGTTCTGTCTAGGAGATTGGAAATTTTAAGTGTGTCCATTGTGACCCTCCAATCTTTCCTGGGAACTGACTTAGTGAGGTACTATTCATTTCTACAGTAAATTCATCAAAGCAATATCAGGAAATATGCTTTCAAATCTTGTCAAATTTGAGGTGGAAAAATTTGATGGGAGAATCAATTTTGGCTTGTGGCAAGTATAAGTCAAGGATGTCTTGATTCAATCAGGATTACACAAGGCATTAAAGGGCAGACCAACACCTGAAGTCAGCACTGGTACTAGTGTGACTGGTGAAAAGAGCAGATCTAAAATGAGCGATGAAGATTGAGAAGATCTGGATTTGAGAACAGCAAGTGCAATACTTCTGTGCTTGGCCAAAAATGTTCTTGCAAATGTGCATGGAATATCTACGACAAAGGAACTCTGGGAAAAACTTGAAGAGTTGTATTAGACGAAGGGCGTCTCAAATCGTGTGTACCTGGAGGAGCAGTTTCATACACTGCGGATGAGTGAAGGTACAACTATTTCAGATCATTTAAGCGTTCTCAATGGCATTGTCGCTGAGCTGGAAGCTATTGGAGTTAAAATTGATGATGAAGATCAGGCCTTGAGACTCATCTGGTCTCTTCCACCTTCCTATGAGCACATGAAGCCTATTTTGATACATGGGAAGGAGAAAATAATTTTTTTAAATGTTACCAGTAAAATCTTTTCTAAAGAGAGAAGACTAAGTAGTGGAAGTAATGTTCCACTTGAGAACTTAGTAATGGTAGCAGCTGGAAATGGGAAGATGAAGAACTCCATGAAAAAGAAAGTAGTCTGCTGGGAGTGTGGACAATCTGGGCACGTCAAGAAAAAATTTTCAAGAGCAGAAGCTGGTTCGGTAAGTGGCTCCAAGTCAGTAAATGGATATACTGGAAATGATGCTAATATTGTGTCTCTCTCCATAGAAGATTTTGATCTTTAAAAGGAGACATGTACATCCTCATGGTATGCCGCTATTTCCCAAAGTTGCCATGATAGAGGATGTGTTAATATTAGCGGGTCCACAAGTTTGCACACAGGCATTGGTTTGTCATTAATGTAGGGTGTGTGGTGGAAATTCATGTCAATGGTTGATGAACTTCCAAGAAAGCCAAATGTGGAAGTTACACCATAAATTTTCAGCAAGGTTGTTTTCGACATGGGCCGAGGTGAAATGCTTGGAATTGGTTTATTCTGAGTGGGTATGCTTTTATGGTGAAGTATGATAACGGAAGCTATGAAGATCTTCATTGAGGTGGAGCTTAGCTGTGGGACCAGTCAAAGTCACAAGGTGGAGATTGTTGACTTATGCTCCTTTAGTTTAGTCCCACACCGGTGGGATTTAAATTAATGGGCATAGGCCTCAAGTATAAATAAGAGGCTTAGCCTCTTAGTTTAAGTGCACCAGTTGAAAGCTTATCTAGTAACTTTTGACTTTAGTTAAATTTCTCTATTGGCCTTTTAAGTGTAAAAGGGAAAGAGGTGTAAAGTTAGAGTTTTACTAGTGGAAAAGCTTTGTGGGTGTGTTTGGGGTGAGGAGAAAAATTGTATGATTGTAATAATTTTTCACATAGTAAATTTTCTTCTCTAGGTCTGGTGGTTTTTCTCCTGTTTTGGAGTTTCCACGTAAATTTCTTGTGTTATTATTATTTCTCTATTTTTCTTGTTATTCCTGCAAAGGATAGATCCTAGAGGAGGTGAATTTGAGAGGTACAAATTTCCAACATGAATCGAATCCATACTTGCAGAGACCGACTCGAATCCATTTCTATTGACAGTACAGTGACCACTTATAAGATCCATCCACAACAACCTGACAAACATAAATTCATAAAAGTAGGTTAGCAGTACTGATTAGGAGATAAAAGAGTTCAGGTTCCCACTTTATTCTTTTGCTTCTGCTTCTCTCTGCAAGCCCCAACTCCTAATCTTTATCTGAAGCTCAGAAACTGTGGCTAAGAACCTGACTCTCTGAGCTGAACTGAGTATCTCCACCACTTTCACCGCCGTGTTCGTCCTCAGCGCATGAGCATTGGCCACCACTGGTTCCAATGCCGACCTCCATGCCAGGAACACATTGTCCTCCTCCCTTATTTCCCCATTGATTGACCGCCCCCCACGCCTCAGAATCTCCAGCAACGGTGGTGCCGCCACGCTCTCCTGAATCTTTTCCAGCTCATGGTTGAGCGCCTGTTCCTCCACCTTCGTCTCCTCCATCAACCTATTCATTCTCTTGTGCTGATCCTCGAACAAGTCATCCACCGAGTTGCTGATTAGGCAGAATGCCAAACCAGGTTCTAAACCGGCGATCCAGAGGAATGTGCGCTCGAAGGAGGTGAACCATGTGGGAGAGAACACGAGGAAGACGTCCCTCTGAGCAATTATCGATTTTTCTTCGTAGTATTCTTGGTAGTGTGCGAGGATGCGGCAAACCAAATCTTTGAGGTCTTCGTCTCTGATTTCGTGGCAATGTTGCCGAGCCGAGAGAAGCTCATTGAGGTAGTGTCGTTGGCGGACAAGCTAGCCTTCCAGAAAGGCTTCGAATGAGGCTGTTCCTGTTCCTGACCCACTTCGCATGGTAGAGCTAGAGCTAGATGGCAGAGAGAAAAGAGCTAAGCTGTGAGTTGGGTGGTTGTATGGAAAAGGGAGGACGGGACACTACGTAAAAGACCAGTTCATATTAGGGAGATGCCCGGGATCATGAGAATGTGACGTTAAGTAATGGATTGAATATTTTTTTCATCTGTAATGTTTTCTTCGTGGGGAAGTATTTGATCTGCAAAAGATAATTCTAGGGGCAAGAACGGTGTCTGATTTCTATTTTCGGAGAAGTGGTCGCCCAAAGCAGACAAAGACTTGTAATTTGTTATGATAATAAACGCCACGAAGAAGAGTATCCCTTTAGAGATCGAGACGCGTGTTGTCGGGACGACGAACAGAGTTTTTAACGCTCTCTCTCTCTCTCGGCGGCTACCACGACCATAAGGCCAAGAGTGTCCTTTTATACGACGTGTTTATCGGTACGGCGAATAGAGTTTTTAACGCGCGTGCCCTCTCTCTCTCTCTCTCTCTCTCTCTCTCGGCGGCTTCTACCAAGAGTGCTCCCATCGGACTGTGAAGGACCAATCGGTGCGTGCAGTACTTCGCGACAAGGAAAAACTTTTCATAATTTTTAATTTTTTAAAACTTGGATAATTTTTTAGTTTAAAAATTTTATTACATAATGATTTAGCTAAATTTTATTAAAAAAAATAATAAAATTTTATTATCTTACTATCTTCCTATTACATTTTTATTACTTTTTATTTTTTTAAATTTTTTACTTAATAATTAAATAATTGACTATTAGTAAAGTTGTATATTTTTTTTCTTAATAATTAAGAATGTTAAAAAAATATTTAAAAGAAAATAATAAAAAAATAAAAGTTTCAAATACAATAGAATAGTAAAAAAATAATTTAGAGTAGTAAGGCTGACCATTGTACTTTTCCTAAATCTTATCTCAATATAAATTACGTCTCAAAAAAATTTATTTTCGCAACTTTTCATTTTAGCTAATAACTATACAGTTTTCAGAGCGGCGCGTTACTTAGGACACGTCCCATGGAAACTCAACCCCGGAGCTTTCCTATTTTCAGAATAAATGAAAATAAAGTTAGCCATATGCATATATCTGAAGCATGCACGTCTTCCATGTGTTTCCCAAATTGTTTTCTTCCATGCGTTTTCGGAATAGATTTCTCTCATGGGAGTCTTAAAAAAATGTTGACTTCTGTTTTGTTTGTTTTTGTAACTTTTTTTTAGTGCTTGCTTATCTTGTCTTTTTTCTGCGTTTTCGAAAAGATACATAAAAACTGAAGCGATAAGGAATATGGTCTTCTCAAAGACACTTCTTTGAATTTGCCTGCTCTCTTTTCAGTTACACATGTTAATATATAATTACTTCTATCTGTCAATCATTTAAAATAGATTTTTTCTATTTTTCTTTAAGATATGTCATATAACAAGTGTAAGTGATACCAAAAAATCTAGAATAAAGAAGAATATTATTAAAAAAAAAAACAGGTCAAGAGCCTTTTGCAGGGGTCTGGCAGGCTTCTGGGCTGGTGGTAGGCAGATTGTAAGGTCGGACCAATGTGTGTGACCCAATACAGAGAAGGGGATGCAGCTAGACAACTAAGGAGTCGGGTAGAGGAGTTTTTCATGGGAAAAATATTCGACATTCGTTGATCCTATATTACGTGGTTTAAAACAATATCAGGCTAGTAAATAAGAATAAATTATGTACAATTTTCCCAAAACAAAATGGACAAAGTAAGGCATCATTACAGAAGACCACACAATCGAGGCCTAGAACAGAACTGCCTTCCATTAGCTTTCACCATTGCCATAACTCCAGCTGTTACTCCAGCCCATAATACAGAAGACATATATTGCTGTGCATTTCGCCCAGCTACAGATAACAGAACAAAAAATATGCTTGAAATTCTCAGTGAATACCCTTTAGGATGGATTTTCATTTTGTCCCTTCACGCACATAAGACAAAGTATATGAGAAATGATACCTTGGTGAAGTGTGAAGGATGTCAGCGTCAAACCTCCAATTAACAAAGCTGATGCCACTGGGAGATACTGCAGTTTTTGGGTTTTTCCACAAAACATGTAGTCAGAGACAACTCCGAAAAATGCAAATCAATGGGCTATCTCAAGAAATGACATGGATTTCTTAGATTTGAAAATTAGTATAATCAGGCAAACTAGGCAGGACTTCGTCAGATTTAACCAACTTTTTGTTCTGTTTTTTTTTATTATTATTTTTTATTTGAGCAGTTAGATTGCAAATACATTTTTGTATAATTTTACCATACAGCATCGATGGTAGATAGCAGTTAGCTTCTGTACCATTGATGGTAGATAGCAGCAAGTAATAGAAGTAAGATACGTAAGATATTGATCCACTCATATTACTTACAGAGACTGCCTCAAATCCATTTAATTGGAATGGCGAAGGATTATTTCTACTGACAGTATAGTGACCACTTATAAGATCCAAAGCATCCTGAGCAAACATAGTTTCATGAAAGTAGGTTAGCAGTACTGGTTCCTTTCATTTAAATGAGTTGTTTTTCATAAGTGAAAATCATAGATTAGGAACTTGCCTGCCGAACCCCATCATGAAAATTATTCAAATAATATCTTGAAATGGCACTCATTCCATCTTTGATTAGTCCGGCTACAGTCTGCTTCCCATATCTGCAGCATTTTGCATCCAAGATCTATTATGCTCAATACACACGAACAATCTAACACCGATATTAGAAATCTTAATCTCAAACTGATTTACCTAACAAGGTCTCCTTTCAGGGCATGAGTCCCAGCATAACCAAGGCTTATCTCATCACCTTGCTCGGCCCATACTAGTGTCAGAGAAAAGTTGTTAATAATGAAGCTGAGAACATAGTTTACAGGCAAATTCTGACTCAGCAAGAAGGATACAAGGAGAAATATAAATAATTCCATACATCTTCTGAATTTTCCATATTCTTCAGCAAACATAGAAATGCATTCTGTAGAATCGAGTAATCCAATCCTCTGCAGCTGTAAACTCATTGATTTTTGAGCCAGAAAAGTCTGTTAAGAAAACAAGGAGGAAGCTCAGAAACCATAAAAACCATAAACAGCATGGTCCTTAACCACTGCAGTTATGAT
Organism: Carya cathayensis; assembly: GCA_011037825.1. Taxonomy (NCBI): domain Eukaryota; kingdom Viridiplantae; phylum Streptophyta; class Magnoliopsida; order Fagales; family Juglandaceae; genus Carya; species Carya cathayensis. The sequence continues at coordinate 1,030,421 of QGSO01000195.1, read as the reverse complement.
ATCTATCAGGTGACAAACATACCAATCATAAATGACCAAGCGATAATAATCAACTACACTAAATAACATTCTCCAAACCTGGGTGACATTTGTTCGATCAAGGCAATCAATGCAGTTAACTCTAATAACTCCTTTCTGCTCCTCCAGTATGTTTCCTTCAGCGTCTACGAGGAAGAATCTGCTCAGCTGGAACAGAAGTAATTAAAAAAACAGAATTATGGAAAGCCAGCATTCCTAGATTGCGGCATAGTAATATAAGTTTGTAAGTAAAGCTCCATATATTTTTTATTACCCTTGTTTTTCAAAATCCTCTGAGATTTGCTCATAAAGCACATTCAGGTTATCAAAGTTTGAGTTGCCACAATAGTGATGAAAGTCAAACGACACGTATCTGCAGCAAATTATGAAAAAAAAAGGAGTTCATAACAATTAAGATGTTCTCTGAAGCACCATGATGCCTTGAGAAAATATGCCATGATAAAGCACAACAAGAATCAAAGTCCATAGAAAATACTTCTAGAATTTGATAAGTTGGTTTAGTAAAAATGAACAAATACCATAAAAGTCTAAAATGTCACCTCACAACCTGCAGCTTTTGCATTTCAGCGGCATATGCTGCACTTAACTGACCTTCATCACCATGCTACAAAAACAAGATTTAATTCAATTTTTTAATGACAAGGAATCATAGAGACCATGCAAACATAACATGTCTTTCACCCAGTTAAACTTTGGATCCTAGTAATGCATCCCCATCACACAAATCAGGTGATTTGTTAGCTCACTGATGGGACGTGGTCCCTAGAAATTTTTTGCACCCAAGAAACCTTAGACCTGGAAAGAGTATATCACCAAGACCAAGGCCCTTACCACTTGAACCAACCCCTAGGGACTGGAGAGAAAGAAAACTTGTACAGAAAATAAAAGCTTAAAACTTGTGTAGTTCTAGGGACTGAGCCAAGGTGGGGCCTGTAGGGCCATGACCCACCCTTGATCATTCAGTTTTTAAATAAAATTCTCTCTTATATATAGCTAAATGTATATATCATTGGAAAAATACTTTTTAGACTCGAAATGGGATAGTTTATTATACACCCCGACCCCATTTGGCATCCCCAAATAAAAAGTCCCGGTTCCATCCTGTGTACTTCATACACAATCAAGGAAATCCAATAACCTGACTACCAAATATGCACGAAGAACCACCTGACTAAAAGGAATCCACATTCAAAATTCTGATCAACCTGTTCAGTGATATAGTCCATTTAAATAAATACCGAAGGAAACAATTAGATAATATATTTTGCTGGCAAAATTCTGCAGATTTACAAACAGCTTCAAGAAGAAATTATATTATAGACCAGACTCATGATTTAGAGGGGAAGAGAAGAGAGACAAAGACCCTTACTTTATTAGTTAGGTCAACTGCTACTGTTTCTCCATATCTTTGCAAAAGATCATGGAAATGGCGCTCCACAACGTTTGACTGGACGCAGAAAGCCAAAGGTACACATATAAATTGCCACTCATCATAATACAACTCAACACTGAAAGTGCTCCATCCTGAAGTAAGACTTGTACCGTTTGCTCATGGTCTATAATTCTAAGTCGCGGTTTGTAGCTGAGATCAACAATCTGCTCCCAAAGAAGTGGAATTGAACCTCGCACCTGAAATAGAGAGTATCGAGCAAGCTTTGCTTCTCAAGTTAATTCCCTTTTTGAGACTAATTTACAAAATGAAACAAGAAGCAACTCCAAGTTAAGAAATCTGGTCTGTACAAATTGACCTGTAGGATAAAATACTTTGAAACACAATTAATTCTGAACCCCTATCAGATACAGTACAGGTACCTGCAATAATGAGAACCTGAAACCATCAACCTCTAGCAATTGTTCAGTCTCAATAAAATTTGCTGTATCTCCTTCAAGGTTAGCTCCTCTTCTCCACATCCTTGTCCCTATGTCATCACCACACAATCTCATAACTCATATCTTTTTGAGGATATCCGATCAATAATTGTACAAACCAATTATCTCCAAAATGCTGTACCTAGACGCCGAGTACACCTCCTTGAAATTAATGTGACTGTGGCAAGAGCACTGTTTAGCTTTAGCTGTATTGCCTGGAAGCTTAATCAACAGTTAATTGAAAACAATGTATATTCTTTTTTACTGGAATATAATGATAAATTTACTTTTGTGTCTTATTGTCTCGTATATGCATGATATTTGCTCGTGCACACGCATAAATAAAGAGAAGAAAAAAAGGGAGCGATGGCGAATGATATTAACCAAAACGCATTAAGAGTATGAAACTTCAGGATATTTCCTTGTAATAGAGGAATGATAAAACCATCAAGCTGCAACAAGAAAGATAAATGCAGATTAGGGGAAAGAAGTTTTAAACGCTTCTAGCAAAAGAAGTGCCAAGTTTGTCTTTCCTTTAAGCTCTTGAAAATACTTTTCTTCTTGAAGTGAAAATGAGCAGTTCTTGACTTCGCAAACAGGAAAACAATTCCCATTAAAGTGCTGACCAAAGGATGACTTAGACTTAACAGAAACCATATCTAACCTTAGACTCAATAAGGTCCTCCAAAAGATTTCTGTTCCAAACAAATTGAGGGTCAGCCTGAAATATAAATAGACAATCAGAAACAAATTCAGGAATATAGATCATTCTTGAAATGAAAAAATACACCTAAGAACTAATGGAAGAGTAAATAAGATAAAGAGAAATACACTGATCAAAAACACTATCTGGAGTCTGCTATACATTGGAAACTTAAAAAAGTTTTTGAGACTCCCATCACCCAGTATTAATCTTCTGAAATTCGCATTACTAAGCAATCAAACTTTTTTAAGATAAAAAAATTATCTCATAGCTCACATGAGAATGCAAGGAGGCACAGCTCTGTTACCAACTAATGGAGGAACTAGTATCAATGGGGTCAGCAAAGAAAAGACGAAGTTTGATTTTAATCCATTGATTCACACACAAATAGAAGAAGAAACCCCTCCCCAAAGCCTAGCATTGAAGGCATCAACTCGGCCACGGTTGAGAAGTGGAGAATGCCCTCTGAAATTTTATTTTTATACCATGCAAATCAGAAAAACCAGAGTAAAGGACCCTAAACTAATAAAACTACTGAAAGACCCATGCCTAAAATCCTAAACTTAAAAAAATAAATAATTAAATAACAAGGAACAAATTAAGATTGGAGACAAAAAAAAGCCCTTTTTTAAGAACAAAATCAACTTCTTTTGAGATGCATTGGATCACGTGTTAAAGCTTCAAATACTTTAAGCACAGAACAGCAACTACATTTGTTAAATGCAACGATATTGGATCATTTCAGATGAAAGTTTATCTCTGAAAATAGACCTGTCATGCAAACTAACCTGCTTCCAAAGTGGTTTATTCATCCATCCTTCTGCTAACTTGCATCTTCTTTGTAAGCTGGTAGACATGATCAAATGTATCTTGAATATGCAACACGTAGTCCAATATATATCTGACTCTGAGTACAAAAATGATAAAGGACACAAGACATCTATGCAAACAGTGGCAATCTACTTAAAGGACAGCAATTCACATGGTAAATCGACTTACTTCAAAGTTATATCCATCTCATATGAATAGTATAAGCCCGGAGTCGATTCCACTGTTTTCAAAAGAGTTCTGAAGTAAGCCTCATCTCTTTTCTGCATAAAAGAAATTACAATTTCAGGAGATGCCCACTAATGCTTTATAAAGACCAGAATTTTTTATTTTTTTTAGAAAAAAAAAAAGGAAAAAAAGTAAAACCATACTTCTTGAGTGGTCGAAAATTTCAGGGCTTCAATATTGCAGGGTAGGAAACTCATGGAAATAACCCTAAAAACTGGAGAACCAAGAAAAGTTCCGACTTCCTTCCGAGAAGTTATTACAAGAACATATGTTCCTGAACCAAAGCACAGAGAACTAAGCAGAAATCTCACTTAACAACTAACAAGAACCATATTGCCGAACCGGCTAGTTAATTGCGCGAGTTAGCTCAAGAATCATACGATTCCAGTTTCAGCCTTATGACATTTGAAATTCATTAAAAAGTCTCCAAAGCAGATTCAAATAACAGAATTAAATTGACAAGAAGGCTATGTATCAGCTATGCACTACATAAACACGACATTTTTCAAATGAACTAAAACGAAACTTCGATAGCATTAAGCACTCGTTTGCGCGCGCGCCCGCGCCATACACACACAGAGAGAGTAAATTATTGGAAGAAGAAAGGAAATGCGAATGGGCATCGAAAACATCTTGATGTGCCAAGGAATTACCTGAAAGCAATCTAATAGTTCCAGCCACACCATAAATTGTAGATACTTTGGAAGGACTGTCAGAGAAAGTGTCACCTGCGAGAATCAAAAACGTCAGTTTTTAAGTAAATTGCACAGATAATATTCGTGCATCACCAATCATACCCTAAAGAAAATCCGAAACACGAGATTGGAAAATCCTTTACCATCAAGTGGCCGGCAGTTACCGTCACGACGGTCTATCGAGAAACCCAGATCGGGTGATTCAACGGGTTTAATCACAAACATTTCCTGAAATTCCTGCAATTCCAGCTGGTCATGGAGCTTGAATCTACCACCTGAAGAAGCTCCACCCTCCATTTTTCTCACAATTTTCGATGCACGAAAACCGCTTGAATGCTTTGAAATCTTTGGAAAAAAAAAAAAAAAGAAGAAAGAAAGAAAAAGGAAATGAATAACGTGGATGCAATGCAGTGGCGGAAGGGGAAGATGAGACGAGGGAAGGTCAAAACGACTCGTCAGGTACAACAAAATAACCAGCTCTTTCGTGCGTGTAGAATGACGTAAATAGCCAAAAGATTTGTGGATAATTATCTGATTAGGGCGGCATTTTAATTAATTAAGCTGGCAATTATGATCCGATTATTTGTCCTACATGTCACTTTGTGCGCACTGCATGCGTAGGAGCAAAGCCGTACTCCTTTTGCGTCTTTTTGTATCGCGGCGATTGGCAATATGTATGACATGTTGCCAGCCCGAACGGAACGGTACCGTTCCTAAAACTTTGAAAAAGAGAAATCGAATGTGCCGTAAAACTGAAACTTTTTTTATTAAAAACTTATGTCGAATGTTGCCTCAGTAAATATTGAACAGTCGTTAAAAAAAAATTAGAATTTATTATTAAAAAATTAATTTTTTTATATAAATCTTATATTTCTTTATTTTTTTTAAAATAATTATATAGATTTAAATACTTATAATTAGAACTATCGTTTCTCAAAATTTAATATAATAAATCAGTTAAAAAGCATTCCTTCCTAAACATATATGTGCACGGAGCTAATTCAATAGGGATCGTGGACCCCTCATGTTAAGCAAAATAATTGAAAAAAAAAATTAATTATTGCGCAAGGGATATGGTTTCAGTCTCAATCACCCTTGACTTTTTAGACAATTACAAGATTATGACCTATAGAATTTGTTGTATGCTTGCCAATGCCAGATTGTAAAACGACTAAATCTTGCCAACTATATGAGAAATACATATGGCATTTACATCACAAATATTACACAAGTACAGAATCATCACCGAGACCCATAATCTTTGAGCTTTGACCTCTTATGCTTAGAAAAAAAGCAATTGGGTCCCTTCCTCTAGGGGAAATAGGGACAGAAGAGGAATTGTCCAAGCACATAAAATGTTTGGACGATGATACGATGTAATCATAAATAATATTTATAGTTTTAAGAATGTAAGTTTTGTGTATTTTTTAAAAAAAGATTAATTAAATTTAGAATTGCATAAAAATAAAAATCTTTCTTTTTAGTAGTAGACTCTACAATTCTTTTTTAAAAAGCGCGAGACTTAGATACACTAAAATTATATTTAGTATTAATATGATGACATCTTTTATTGGGTAAATAGTGACTCCATTTTTAGGGCTAGTTTGAAGAGTAAGATGAAATGAGAATTTTGTGAGTACTAGTAATATAATTTGTGAATAGTAGTGATATAGTTTGAATTTATTATTTTTAAAATTTTGAGAAATAAGAGAGAAAAAATTGAATAAAAAATATTATAAAATTAAAATATTATAAAAATATAATTTTATGATTTTATTTTTTTAGAATTTGAAAATATTGGAATTGTTTTTTTTTAATTAAAAATTTTGAAAAAATTGTAATGATTAGTTTGAAAATTTTATATTCAAATTATGTTTAAAAATAAAATAAAATGAGATCAAATGAAAATTTTATATCTTAAATTTCAAATCTGCCCTCAATCTTGTGTTGACTTCTTGACAGAAACATTGATATTTTTAGTTAGGAAAATTAATACGAAGGAATTGCATATTGCCAAAAGTAATAGCAACGAGCTAGCAGTGGCATTAATGTTGGAGCCGGAAATGTTGCATCCTAGGAGTTGGCATTTTTCCAAGTAGAACCGTGGAGGCAACATTTTTGGCTTTGGCTGTGACAAAAACCATTACTTTGCTTGGACATTTCACTTATGTACATCCCTCAAAAAGGAAAAAGGAAACAAGAAGAAAAGCATTGACCCAACCATCGTACCTTTTAAAAAATAAAAAATCGTATCGTTCTGTGAATAAGACATTGGGAATAATTATCAATCCTATCCTCAAAACTGTGCAACACTCAGAAAAAGTTTGGATAGAGAAGTACTGCAGAGAGAGAAATTCTTAGCTGTAGAGAAAAGGAAGCAAGATATACAGAGGAGTGGATAGAGAGTTCAACGAGATGCTCGGCTGCAGTAATAATGCTAATTTGTTTGCAAGTGATCCAAAATGGTGATATGTATAAGCTCTTGTGGCCTGTCATACTCTCTTCTACAATAGACATGGAGAATGAAGAATGGAGAATGGAGAAGGAAGGAAGAAGATGCCTCTTTGATAAAGTGAAGTAGCTTATGGTTGGATCCTCTCTTTTGGCAGAAGATAATACTTGTGCCCCTACTTTTTCTTTTTCTTTTTTCCTAATAAAAGTTTATTTCATATAGTTATCCTCTCTTTTGGCAGAAGATTATACCATTTTTACGAGTAAAAGTTTGGGCGTTACTAGATATTTCAAAACCAAACTATGTATAAAAACCATAAACTAAATGTAAACTATTAACAATGCAAGAAAGAAACGTAAGAGGATCATTGTCTACAGCTACGCAATCCCACCTTATCTAGATTGAGAAGCTGTCGATTGGTTGCTTTGGAAGTTGAGAAAAACATAAAAACAAGCATTGTACGTGCCCAGCCGCCCCAAAATTTGCAAGCTCATCATCACCTGCGCCTGTATTGCCTTCTCTCTCTCTCTCTCTCTCTCTCTCTCTCTCTCTCTCTATGAGTAAGGTCAATGGCATTGAGAGAGAGAACTCCGTAATGTCAGCCCATAGATTAGCAAATACTCAGAGTAGTTGAAAATTTGATGTAAATCAATTGCAAATGGTCATGATAGAGTGTAATACCTGGCCCAAGCTTGGAGGAAAACCCAGCCCAAGTGTGAAGCACACCGTTTAGTTCTCTTGTAAGGTTTTGACCGTTCATATCATTTCCTCTCCCATGCGCCAACACCCCCTTCTCCTTCTCATTTCCGTTATACTCATGCCCCATTAGTGCTGTTACTTTCATGCTCTACTTTACCCTCTCTAAACCTCATCGCCTCTATGTATCGTTTCTCCCATCTGCTCCATCTCTCTCTTCCCCGTGATTGGGTTTTGTATTGTGCACCTCCGCCTCTTGCTTCTTAGGTTCTTGTTGTCGAACGTTGTTTGCCAAGCCACACCGCCACCATATTCTCCTCGTCGTTGCCGGTAAGTTCTATGTTGCCTATGTCCGTGCCTCTTCACACCAATCAATTTTGTTGTCTTTGTTGCAGCCAATACAACCCCTTGGTGTTTCTCTTCCACTTCATCCAACTTTAGTCTCTCTTCGTTACCATTGGATGTCGCTGCTTTGTATCACATGGCATCTCCAACATCCTTAGACAATGTCGCTTTGCTCTCTTATTCGACGGGTCATCACATGAATCTAGGTATATTATCTCGAGTGTTAGTCTTGCATTTTTAGGCTGTTACTTTTGTGGCATGTTTGAATTGTGTTCACTAGAGATTAGATGGCCTCTATTTGTATGGTAGAACCAATAGGTTATGTGATTTCTTGGTGGGTTGTTGTTTGGAGGGTCTTTGAGTGTTTGAGGTGGACAAAGGAATGTATGGACTAGTGCATGTGGGCTATTGTCTAACATGTTGGGAATATATGTATAAACAGTATAGTGTGTATGTGTGTGTAAATAGAGGAATGGCATGTTAGCTTTGAGCACTTCACTTCATCCAAGGTACTTGCTCAGGTATAGAGCACTTCATTTTCTCTTGAGTACTCGATGAGGTTGCGAGCACTTTGCTCCCTCCTGGGTGCTTGCCTAGGTGGCGAAAACTTTTGCTTCTCAATATGCTCTTTGAGAATGTGTGCACTTCACTTCCTGGAGGTGCTTGTCGAGGTAGTGAGCACCTTGTCTCATCATAGTGCTTGCCTACGATTGCAACCACTTGTTGGGTGCTCGTTGAGGTTTTGAGCGGTTCGTTCGTCATGGGTGCTCTCCTAGGTAGTGAGCTCCTTCAATTCTCAAGGTACGAGAACTTTGATGCCCATAGTTTCAAGCTCCTCCACTTTTCTAGGTTGCAAGCTTCTCTGATTCCCAAGGTGGTGATCACTCTGCTCCCGAGGTCACAAGCACCACAAGCACACTTTTATTCTCGAGGTCGCAAACCCTTGCTTCTCGAGGTTGTGAGCGCTATACTTCCTAAGGTTGTGAGCTCCTTTGCTTCCCGAGATTTCAATCACCATTATTCTCAAGTTCATGAGCTCCTCTGCTTCCCAAGGTTCAAACCCTTCTGCTTCTCAAGGTTTCAAGCTTTTGTGCTTTTGAAGTTTGCAAGCTTCTTTTACTAAAGAGTGCAAGAACTTGCTTCCCTTAGGTTGTGAGCTTTTGTGCTTCTAGAGGTCTCTAGCACTGATCTTCCTGCCATTCGAGCCCCTATACTTTTACAAGGTTTCAAGTTCTTATGCTTTTTGAGGTTTCAAATTGAACCCCTAGATATTTTAGGTTGTTGAATCAGAGACCATAAATAATCTAGGGGTTCAATCCAAACCCCTAATTTAATTTATTGTTTCAGATTGAAACCCCAATCTAAATTAAGTTAAGGGGTTCAATCTGAGACCCCAATCTAGTTTGGAATTTCAAATCTAGTTTGCAATTTTGAAATTCCAAACTAGATTGTGTGATTTTTATATGATTTTACCACTAGTGGAAGGGATGGGCAGATCAACTTGTGCTAAGGGTTAAGGACACTCTCCATAGATTGTATGACGAGTTCATCGCGCCTCTTCCCGAAGTCAATTGGCCATGAGGTATGAGGTTTGGCTATATCTATGAGCTTCAAAAGAATTTGGATAGCCAATCAGTCTTAGAAAAATACTTTTCGAAAGAATTACACCCATATATGGAGGAATTTGATATCTTAACTTGGTAGAAAGTAAATGTCGTCAAGTATTCATTCCCTAGAGAGATACATCATAGTAATTTGATCATCCCTATTTCTATCGTAGCCTCAAAGTCCCCATTTAGCATTGAGGGATACATGTAGGATCCATTTCAGAATTCATTATCTCCTAGCACTGTGGAAATTTTGATTCGTACTCAAAATTAGATCGAAGGAAATCCAATTTAGATTTGAGAGGCGGTAGATTTTAGGGAGAGTTAAGAGGAGGATGTTAATCACCCTAGAAGCGGCAATTGCTCTTAATTCATTCTTTTGTTTTTGCTTATAATAGATTGCATTATATTTATTTGATAAATTTAATTTTAAGTTTAATTATTATAGGGACAACTTCAGAAAAATAAGCTACATCTCAATCTATATCGGCCGTAGTTTGATATTGATACACTATTGGTTTGTTAATTAATTTTGTATAGTTTGTACTTATGTTGTTATTATTTTCCTAATGACTTTCTTTTCTTTTTTGACATAATATTATTAATATTCTCATTTTTTTTTTTTGGTTTTATGATGTCACTTGGAGTTGGCAACTACTAGCTATGTTATTTTCTTTATTTATTTAAAAATTGTATTTCAATTGTTGTAACATTGATATTCATTCAAGCTATTTGACAAGCTGTAATTTTTTTAGACCATTTTTAATAGTTTTATATCAATGTGTAATAGTTTGTACTACTTTGTAATAGGTTAGAATAATTAGTTAGCAACTATATTAGGTTTATTTATATTTAAAGATAACATTTAATTTTATATATATATTAGATTTTAAAATTTTGTATTGATATATATATAATTTTGAAGTGAAAACATGATTTGGACCAAATTGACGCAAAAATAATCTTAAAAAGTATTTGGGGCCGAAAATGGTCTAGAAGAATCTTCTGGACCGGGTCCCCGGATGGGTACATTACGGCCCACGGATGGGCGGGTAGGTGAACGGCTCGGGGGCACCTGCCCTAACACCACTTCAAAGTTCAACCCCTTCCAATCAGCGTCTGTCCGAGAAGCTAGAAGGTTTACTTCCATCGCTTCGCCGACGTTGTTCAGGTGAAAATCGACCAATTGCTTCCATAAGTTTCGTAGGGTTTCCAATATCCGCTCTGTCCTAGGGTTTTAAATCCTTGTTTTTTATCTCTTCAATTTACGCAATCGAAGTTGTTACTGGACTTCTACTTTTGGGGTTTGGTATTTGCAAATTTAGTGAATTTGTGATAGCCAACAAGCTTTATTAATAAGTGGCTGGTGTTCTTGGGATTCGTTTGGTTTCTACAAAAAAGAAAGAGCTAGTTTTTTTTGTCAAATCTTGTAAGCTGACTGGGTTTGTATTTGTTTCTGCTTATTTTTCTTAATAGGTTACTGGAAGATAAGATCATGGCCGGTGGGAATTTCATGCACAGGGTTATGTCTTACCTTGTGAACGAGCTTATCGTTAATAGCCTTGCCAACAGGTACCTTGGCTGCTGGTCGTATAATCTTCATTGCGCGCTCGTATTTTTCTGTTCTGCTTAATATATATGATGATGATGCTATAATTCACTTACAAAAAAATATTATATCATTGAAACTTCTTTCTCTGACCACCCTAGACGAACTTTTCCTATTAGTTCGTTCCTTTGGAGCGAAAGAACCTCAAATTTCCTTGGTTTGATATGGTCTGCTGCTTATAAAATTCATGGTCTGACACTTCCAAACGCTAAAATTTCCCAAACCTTTATTCTGACCATTCTTCTATATTTTGTTTTCTGATAAATGCCAAACTATTTAGAGACGGGCTGAGGTTTATGGTCGTTTGGATGAAAAGCGATATATATGCTATTTGTGATGACTTATGATTTTTTATCATCAGAGCTTCTCTATTAGATCATTTAAGACTGATCTAAACAATCCCCAAACTTCCTGCTAATCTTACGATTTTAGTTTCATTTGCTGTGTAATCCTACGATTTTTCGGGGAGTATAGGGATATTCAACCATGATAATTGTTGTCATTGATTCTTCATTTCCAGAAATCCTCATAATATTTTTTGGAAGACTTAAATTGAGATACATATTTTTCTAAACATGTGAATAAACGGTGTAGTAGGTTGTCAATGACACAGTCATGCATTTAGATGCAGGGGCAAACATTGTTTTTGAGGGGTGGGGGGGAAGAGAGGAAAGAGAGGAGGAGGGAGGGAGGGAGGGAGGGGGGGGGGGGGGGGGGGGGGGGGGGGGGGGGGTGGGGGGGGGTGTGTGTTGTATGTGTGTTGATGATCTAATAGAAATTATATTTTTAGGGTGTATGTCTTGACATTTGGGCCAGCTAAGAAAGTGTAACTTGACAAATGTAGGCATCCAAAGCTTAAGTTGACTGATACATGCTGTGCATCTTAGAAAAAAAAAAGATTGATTTATTAGAGATATGTTAGAGAAACATATCCAGTATACAAAAAGTTTGCTCTTGCTGTTCACACCTACACTCATACTCACAAGCAAGCCCCCCCCCCCCCCCCCCCCTCCGAAAAGAACAAAAGGTACAGCCCAGTTTGCTTCTGTATACATGAACATGCAAGTTAATTAAGGTATTAATGCATTACATGAGTATATCTTAATCCATGGTATATGGAGGTCCTTCCCCTCTCCTTCCACTGTTCCACATGGGTTTGTCACCTCTACATCTGCCATCAAAATTACCCGCATCATAGGTTTGTACTGATTGTGAAGATGCTGCAACAATTAAAACTTTGTTTAATATTTTTCATATTTGCTTTTTACCTTTTTAATGAGTATTGATTGGCATTTGTGCGTAAAATAACTGGTGATCCCATATCTCCAATATAATGTTTTGTTGTGGTTACTCAGTCCTGCATTCCAGAGGTTCGCAGTGAGAACGTCAAGGAGGATTGAGCAGGTTTCCAGCAAGGGTATGTTTCTATCACCCCAAGTTTTGTAGCTTCTGCTTTTCTGGACACATGGCGGTGATTGTGTGATGGTTTGTTCATGCAGCTGCACAGAAGCAGCAAGAACTTGCTGACCGTATGAAGGATCTGTCTAAAGATTTTGAGGTTGGATTGTATGTTGTGTATATTGAATATCATTTCATCTGCATAAGAATTTATAGCTTATGACAATACGTGTTGTATTTGTTGCAGTCTTTCAAAAATCAGTGATTCGGTCTGATGGACACAGTATGGCCCCAGTTTGCATATGATCTATATTCTTCTTCCTTCTGTGGGAATGACGAAAATGAGTTTTGTAATTTTAGGATAATATCCTAAAGAAAATCACGGCCTAATAACCTTCCGCAAAAATAAATTAATGTGTATATTAGACAGGCAAGTAGTTGGGTATTTTTATCTGACTTCAGTGTTGGTGTGGATTGAGAGGGGAGGGAACTGGGATTTGGGCCTCCGAGAGAGAGATGGTTGTCCTGTGAGAACTTTTTACTTGATTTTTACGTGCTAGGGGGGAATTGGTTGTGGATGAAGCCTTGCAATGGTTTCATAAATATTCACCCAGGAAGTGGGACTCTGTTGCGGTGCATCTATTAATGGTTATCCTACACTATTCTGGGAGAGAAAAAGGATGTAAATTCTGAGTGTTATGCGGGACTTAATGGAAAGCCGGGAGTTAATGTTCTTTGTTCAAATGATATATTACCATCTGGAGGGTTTGGCGATGAGATAGGCTTTCCCCTACCCTCCTCGCCCTGAGCAAGAAAGGATCAGACTTTTATTATCAGAATATGCAAAGAGACATTGTGTCAATATAACAACAAAGACATGTTTACATGTTAGAGCTTTTTCATCTTTATCTAGATTTCCTCGACTGAAAACAGACCAGCCCGTCTTTTCTTGTCCTCCTAGTCCTTGGTTAATCTTAAAACGAAGATTCCTCCGAGAGAAATTATTTGTACAATTTCAAATAAAAAAAGTCTCATACAAGTCATTATAAAAAGGCAGATCTCACTAAAAAAAAAAGTACATAAAAAAATTATTTTTTATTTAATTGGATTCATTTTTTAACAAAGAACTTGGGTAGGGATTGTCTATTTAAGATTTGTACCAAGTATTACTTAGAGCATTGGCAATGGATTCTTTATCTTCATATGTAAAATTACATGTTTTGAAGATTGATTTTGAATATGAAGAAAAATTCCTACATTGGATTATGTATTTTTTGATCAAATAATAATAAAATAATAAAGAGAGAAGAGAAAAAAAGAAAAGAGAGAAAAAGAGAGAAAAGAGAGAGTTGGGAGGAGAGAGAAAAAATAATAAAATAATGTTTGAAGAAGGAAAAGGACATCTTCAAAGATGAATAATCACTGTTCATAGNCCCCCCCCCCCCCCCCCCCCTCCGAAAAGAACAAAAGGTACAGCCCAGTTTGCTTCTGTATACATGAACATGCAAGTTAATTAAGGTATTAATGCATTACATGAGTATATCTTAATCCATGGTATATGGAGGTCCTTCCCCTCTCCTTCCACTGTTCCACATGGGTTTGTCACCTCTACATCTGCCATCAAAATTACCCGCATCATAGGTTTGTACTGATTGTGAAGATGCTGCAACAATTAAAACTTTGTTTAATATTTTTCATATTTGCTTTTTACCTTTTTAATGAGTATTGATTGGCATTTGTGCGTAAAATAACTGGTGATCCCATATCTCCAATATAATGTTTTGTTGTGGTTACTCAGTCCTGCATTCCAGAGGTTCGCAGTGAGAACGTCAAGGAGGATTGAGCAGGTTTCCAGCAAGGGTATGTTTCTATCACCCCAAGTTTTGTAGCTTCTGCTTTTCTGGACACATGGCGGTGATTGTGTGATGGTTTGTTCATGCAGCTGCACAGAAGCAGCAAGAACTTGCTGACCGTATGAAGGATCTGTCTAAAGATTTTGAGGTTGGATTGTATGTTGTGTATATTGAATATCATTTCATCTGCATAAGAATTTATAGCTTATGACAATACGTGTTGTATTTGTTGCAGTCTTTCAAAAATCCGTGATTCGGTCTGATGGACACAGTATGGCCCCAGTTTGCATATGATCTATATTCTTCTTCCTTCTGTGGGAATGACGAAAATGAGTTTTGTAATTTTAGGATAATATCCTAAAGAAAATCACGGCCTAATAACCTTCCGCAAAAATAAATTAATGTGTATATTAGACAGGCAAGTAGTTGGGTATTTTTATCTGACTTCAGTGTTGGTGTGGATTGAGAGGGGAGGGAACTGGGATTTGGGCCTCCGAGAGAGAGATGGTTGTCCTGTGAGAACTTTTTACTTGATTTTTACGTGCTAGGGGGGAATTGGTTGTGGATGAAGCCTTGCAATGGTTTCATAAATATTCACCCAGGAAGTGGGACTCTGTTGCGGTGCATCTATTAATGGTTATCCTACACTATTCTGGGAGAGAAAAAGGATGTAAATTCTGAGTGTTATGCGGGACTTAATGGAAAGCCGGGAGTTAATGTTCTTTGTTCAAATGATATATTACCATCTGGAGGGTTTGGCGATGAGATAGGCTTTCCCCTACCCTCCTCGCCCTGAGCAAGAAAGGATCAGACTTTTATTATCAGAATATGCAAAGAGACATTGTGTCAATATAACAACAAAGACATGTTTACATGTTAGAGCTTTTTCATCTTTATCTAGATTTCCTCGACTGAAAACAGACCAGCCCGTCTTTTCTTGTCCTCCTAGTCCTTGGTTAATCTTAAAACGAAGATTCCTCCGAGAGAAATTATTTGTACAATTTCAAATAAAAAAAGTCTCATACAAGTCATTATAAAAAGGCAGATCTCACTAAAAAAAAAAGTACATAAAAAAATTATTTTTTATTTAATTGGATTCATTTTTTAACAAAGAACTTGGGTAGGGATTGTCTATTTAAGATTTGTACCAAGTATTACTTAGAGCATTGGCAATGGATTCTTTATCTTCATATGTAAAATTACATGTTTTGAAGATTGATTTTGAATATGAAGAAAAATTCTTACATTGGATTATATATTTTTTGATCAAATAATAATAAAATAATAAAGAGAGAGGAGAAAAAAAGAAAAAAGAGAAAAAGAGAGAAAAGAGGGAGTTGGGAGGAGAGAGAAAAATAATAATAAAATAATGTTTGTAGAAGGAAAAGGACATCTTCAAAGATGAATAATCACTGTTTATAGTTATTTAAAATTATAAAGATAGATAAGCCAATATAGGTGATTTTAAGGCAAGTTTATTCAAATTTGAGAATAAAAATGAAGATGAATAAACCATTGCTAGTGCTCTAATCTTTCTTTAAAATGAAGAAAGGAAAGATAAGTATGTAGTGTATGGATAATAAGTGGAACAATTTAATTAGTTTAATAATAATAAAATAAAATAAAAAATAAAAAAATTTAAAATATGTAAAGTGTATGGTCTAGAATGATGAGTAGTAATTCTCTTCAATAATTTCATAGAACTACATCCAGTTCATGGAAAGAAGAGAATATCATATGGTTTTCTGACATGAATCACTTGAAATGCCACAACAGCAGGATAAAGAGTGCAATGTCATATAATATTGTCATATTTTGATTCTTTGGTTACATTTTCTGGTTTTGGAAGCCCAGTTTGGTTATTGGATAAAGAGTAGTAATGTCATATAATATTGTCATATTTTGATTCTTTGATTACATTTTCTGGTTTTGGAGGCCCCGTTTGGTTATTGGATATAGATGAGATTAACATATCATCGTATAGTAATTTTTTCTATCCAAATATATTATATTTCATCTCTAAATTTAAAAATATCCACATAAATAAACAGTAATAAACAGTAAAAACTGATAGTGAATAGTGCATAAATAGTACGTAAATAATGCAAAACTTATATAAACAGTGCATAATTCGGCTCTTCATAAAACAATGAAACCTACACCTTTTTCAAATTTTAAAAATTAAAAATTATCTCATTTCATCTTATTATCTAAATACAGATTTTTTTTCATAAACTATTTTATTTTATTCTAGCTAAAAAATTTTATTACTATTTAAAATATTTTATCTTATCGCAATCTTGTTATTGTTTTGACAAATGATAAAGCCCTGGATAGGGAGACCTTGTCCGGAGGCATTGATTAGTTTTTTTGACAAGAACACTTTTCATAGTTCTTCCATGTGTACTTGTGGTTGGGGCGGTGGTGTAAAGCCAAAATATAATGTGTTCGGCTTAATTGGAGCCCCGTGGTTGCGACACGAGGAACGTCACGCTTGTCATGTCCCCAACAACAAAAGGTTGCACAAACTTGTCAAGGTAGTCGTGGCAAATGAAAACAGACCTGTCATCGTTGTCGTTTGTGATGGAGGCCAGTAGAAGTCTTTCGTGGGTGCCATGCAAATAAAAATGCATTAATCTTTAAAAACAATATGTTAATTTGCATAATAGTATTTCTTTTAAAGAAGTTTTGATACAGCGTTCTTTTTCAAATAACGGGGTCCCTGGAAGTTATGTTTTGAATGAAAATCTTTTAGATTATACATATTTTTTTGTATATCATGTGAAAGTATTGGTAAGATCTATTGATAGGACTGTTCATCCGGGTTCCGACCCGGAAATCTGGATGTACCCGGACCGGAATCCGGATTTCAAATCCGGGCCGGAATCCACACCGGATTAACCCGGTTCTGATATGGGCCGAAATCCGGATAAATCCGGGTTTTCCAAAACCCGGATTCCGGGTTCCGGATAGAACCCGTTTCTTTTTTTCCCCCAAAAGAACTCGAAGCAAGTCTATAAGAGATGAACAAAAAAATAAATCTCCCTGTTCGCAACAGAGTAGATCTAGCAAAAACAAACCATCTTCGGCTACTGAATCACCGATAGCTATTACTACATTCTCATCAAAACAAACCCATAATCAACAAATGGAAAACAATATAAACAGAGAAGAAAAAAAAATACAATACTAACCGAATCAAAAAACCCACAATCAAAAAACCGAATCAATACAATATATCAAAAAATCCACAATCAAAACAATACAAACCGAATAGAACCCAAAACTAACATAGAAGATCTAGCCAAACAGGTGGAAAGGTAGAAGACGACGGCCATGAAGAACAGATCTTCAATCGGCGATGACGGTGATTCGACGACGGCCATGGGGTCACGAGCTAGGTTTCGGCATGAAAGAGAGAGAGAGAGGACGATGAAAGAGATAAAGACGATCGGCGATGACTGTGATTCAACGACGGCCATGGGGTCACGAGATGGGTCACGCCGTCACGGGGTCAGTGGACCCGATCAAGGAGGCAAGGGTTTGAACTGTTTTCGTAACGAAAAGAGAGAGAGAGAGAGAGAGAGAGAGAGAGAGAGAGAGAGAGAGAGAGAGAGAGAGAGAGAGAGAGAGCACGCCGTCACGGGGTCAGTGGACTCGATCAAGGAGGCTAGGGTTTGAACTGTTTTCGTAACGAGAGAGAGAGAGAGAGAGAGAGAGAGAGAGAGAGAATGCGGTTTTGTTTTTGGGAAACATGGCTTTCGGATTGCAAGTGGATTTTAAACCACACCCAGACCGCATTGGTCCAGGTTTTGTAATCCGGTTTTCGGCCCGGGTCAAATCCGGGCCGAAAACCATAACCGGAACCCGGTTATCCGGGTTCCAGATCCGGGCCGGATAAAATCCGACCCGGATGAACAGTCCTATCTATTGATATATGGTAATTTTTGTTTTTTGTGTTTTTTTACGAAAACAAAGGTTAATGATTAGAAGACTTGTTTTGGGAGACAAATCTTTTCGGGCCGGGGATGAAGACGGGTTTTAAGTTTTGCATTGAAATTATAAAAAAAAAAAAAAAAACTGAAAACGAATTATTTCCAGAATTTTCTTTTTAAAATCAAAATTTGTTTTTCTGATATGTAATTTCTGGTTTGATATAATTTATGATTTACTTAAACTAATTTGTAGAAAATCTAATCGTAAAAAAACTCGAGTTCAATTTCTATATTTGACAAAAACTCGAGAGTAATGCTAGATAATGCAAGTTCAGTGTGTGCATACCAAGTGTGGATAGGGCCTGAATGGGTCTTACATTAAGGTTTAAAGAGGGTTTGTTTGAGGTTTCAGTTTCTAACAATTCCGAATTAATCTAAATTTTCATGATTCAATAAAATTATCAAGATATTAACGAATAAATGTGGATATAATAATATGTATTTGAATGATTAATAGCATATAAAAGTGATTTAATCAAATGATTAATCACATAACTAAAATCGGCTATGTAGAATTTTAAAAAAACCATTTAAAATTTTGGCATCCATTACTTTAGAATTTCAATTGAATCAAAAGAAGTAAGAAGTAGTACTCATTCAAAAAAAAATAAGTTAGGCCCATCATATAAATATAAAAATAAGTTTATTTGCATTGATCTCATTTTTTTAAATAAGTTTTGGAAACTTTTACGATGGGTTTAATTTTTTTGCATGCTTTTTTACTTTTTATTTTTTTACGTGAGTTTCATCATAGAAGTCCTTTATAAGCTCCAATAGAGCTCGATTGTAACTGGATGTGAATTGAGTTAACAACTCAAGCAAACCAGACAAGCAAATACTCAAGCTAGCACGTATGTACAAAGAGAGAGTAAGAGAAAATAATACGCCAAATTTACGTGGAAAAACCCTCCAGTGCAGAGGGAAAAAACCACGGCGCAAATATTCCACTATATCAATATAAAGGTTACAACAGTACTCAAGTCATGTCCAAAACTTGAGTTTACTAGGTGAGAATGTTTGTAAATCCACCATACTGTAAAAAGGTGGAGACAGTTTTCCATTTATAGATATAAACGTACATGTACAGCTATATAACAAGTAAGGAAAAAAATCATAAAAATAAATATAACATCTATACAATCATGGGTCAACTACTACAATTAAGGTAATGACTAAGAATCAGAGGAGGATTGTGGAGAATTCTCAACACCCCCCCCCCTCCCCCCCGCAAGTTGAGCATGGCATTAGAGCAGACGCGAAGCTTCGAGCGAAAAAACACAAAGAGAGACCGAGAGACACTCTTGGTGAAGATATTTGCAACTTGTATATTAGAGGGGACATGTTGAGTGTTGATAGTGCCAGCCACCACAAGTTCCCTAATAAAATGGTAGTCTAGATCAATGTGTTTGGAACGTTTGTGAGAGACCAGATTAGAGTTCAAGAAGACAGCACTCTTATTGTCACACAGAAGAAGAGGGCGATGAGTAGTATGTAGGAACATGGAGATCACGAAGAAGATGCGTTAACCAAAGAATCTCAGCAGCAGTAAGGGCAAAAGCACGATACTCGGACTCACAACTGGAGTGAGAGACAGTGGGTTGCTTCTTAGCACTCCAAGAGACAAGATTGTCACCAAGATAAATAGAATAGCTGGAAGTGGAGCGATGAGTGTCAGGACAGCCCGCCCAGTCAGCATAGGAGTAAGCAACAACACCAGTGGAGGATGAGCTAGTAAACGTCAAGCCAAAATGAAGGGTTCTTTGACATAATGAAGGATACATTTGACAGCTTGAAAATGGTCGGTTGGTGGTGGGTGCATGCAAATATTTACTGACTGAATTAACAGAATGAGTAATATCAAGCCGAGTGATAGTCAAATATTGCAAGGCACAGACAAGAAAGCGATAGAGAGTGACATCAACAAAGGAGGAGCCATCAGAAGAGAGCCGCTGAGCCACAACCATAGGGGTAGCAACAGGTTTTGCAATCAAGGAGTTGGGCCCGGACAAGAATATCGTGAGCATACTTGGTGTAACTGAGGAAGAGACCACCAGTAGTGGGAGTCACTTCGAGACCAAGAAAGTAGCTGAGCGAGTCCAAATCTTTAGTAGCAAACTCAGAGTGAAGCTGGCAAACAAAGCTACTGAGGAGAGAGAAATTGTTGTCGGTGATGATAATATCATCCACATAAAGGAGTAAATAGATAAGATTCCTCTGACGACGGAAGACAAATAGAGAAGTGTCAGCATGATTGCAAGAGAAACCAAGCTTTAAAAGAAATGAGCTAAACTGGTGAAACCAGGCACGAGGGGCTTGCTTAAAGCCATAGAGCACCTTTTTGAGTTTGCAGACATGAGTAGGGAAGCGAGGATCAACATAAGCAGGGGGCTGCTCCATATAGACGTGTTCATTGAGAAGACCATTGAGAAATGCATTCTTAACATCAAATTGATGCAGAGGCCATCCATTGGTGACAGCAATAGAGAGAACAACACGAACAGTGTAGGCCTTGACAACATGACTAAAGGTGTCTGTATAATCAAGACCATGGAGCAGAGTATATCCTTTAGCATCAAGACGTGCTTTGAGACGATCAATGGAACCATCAGACAGGTATTTGGTTCGGAAAACCCATTTAGAACCTACAATATTGGTGTAAGGAGGACATGGAACAAGATCCCAAGTATGGTTGGCACGGAGAGCCTGAACTTCTTCATCCATAGCGGCAAGCCAAGCAAGATTCTTAGCAGCAAACTTGAAACCTTTGGGCTCAGAGGAGGTGAGTAGAGCATGTAGAAGACTAGAGGTGTGATGGCTGAGATAGGCCGGATGACGAGGCCGAAAAACACCTACTTTGGCTCTGGTGATCATAGAATGAGAAGGAAGTGACCAGAGCTGGGCAGAAGAACCATCATAGGCAGAAGCAGAAGGTTTAGATCTAGCTGTTGGGGGGGAAGGCTGCACAGAGGAAGGATGCTGAGCCAAAGGCACCAAGACAACGGGAGTGGGCTCGGCTAGAACCTACACGAACTTGGAAAAATCATCAGGGCATAAGAGGCATATGGTGGTTCTGGTCCGAGAATTAGATGGATCGGATAGTGACATTGTGGGCATAGTGGGTTGGGTGGGTGTAGGGGAGGAAATGGTACTGGGCTAAAAAAAATTGGAAAAATCAAGAGAAGACATGGCTGGGCTTGGGAGGTATGTAAGTAAGGAAAATAAGTTTAATCAAATTGTGCATGTCTAGTGATGTAAATCCTAGAGGTAAGCGGGTCAAGGCAGCAAAAACCTTTGTAAGAGGACAAAAGTCGAGAAAAATACAAGTAATGCTACGAAGAGAAAATTTATGAGGTGAATAGTCACGTAAACATGGATAGACACGACAACCAAAAGGATGAAAATTAATATAATTGGGAGCCTTACCATGCAAAATTTCAAAGGGAGAGATACCTCCAAAGAGAGGTGCAGGCAGCCGGTTGATGATATAGGTGGCTGTACTGAAAGAGTCAACCCATAAACGAGTAGGGACATGTGAATGAAAGAGAAGGGCAAGACCCATTTCAGTCACATGGCGATGTTTGCTTTTGGCGTGGCCATTTTGGGAATGGGTATAGGGGTAAGACATTTGATGGTGAATGCCCGAAGAACAGAGTTGAGATTGAAAGTGAGTGCTACGAAATTCGATGCCTCCATCACTCTAAAAAATTTTAATCTTGCAAGAATATTGATTTTCCACAAATGTTTGAAATTGATTAAAGATGATAAAAAAATCATATTTTAATTTCATAGGATAAAGCCATGTAAACCGTGAGTGGTCATCAATAAATAAGACATAATAAGCGAAGCCCATATTAGATTTCACCGAGGATAGGCCCCAAATGTCACAATGAACAAGACCCAAAATAGAAGAGGCCCGACTATCACTTGTGGAAAAAGGAAGTCTATGACTCTTAGCGAGTTGGCAAGTAGAACAAATAGACAGAGTAGGCAATAAAGAAGTAAGAGAAAACTATCCTTTTTTATTTAATAAAGAAATAATAGAGGGGTTTAGATGGCCAAGATGTGCATGCCATAACTCATACGAAGCACGCAAAGAGGAATTATTAAGGATAGAAACAAAGGCTGCAGTGCCACAATCCAGTACATAAAGACCACCATCACGTCGTCCGGTTGCCACCACCTTTCCTGTAGCTTTGTTCTGAATGGTAAAAGAAGAATCAGTAAAGGTAATAGAAAGGGAATAAATATCGGAAGTCAACTTGCTGATGGACAAAAGATTTTTCATTAGACGTGGGACCACTAAAACATAAGTAATTGAATGTAGGGAGAAGGAGAGAGGGTACCCGTTTGGGTAATAGGCAGAGAAGCCCCATTGCCTACAATAACATTGTTCTTACCAACATAAGTCTCGGAGGAGTCAAGGGTAGTTGAGTCCAGCGTCATGTGGGCAGAAGCACCGGTGTCAAGGTACCAGTCAGACAAGGAGCCTTCAGAAAGAGAACAGCCAGTCTGAAAAGCTTCAGCAAGCTCTGTAGATGGCTCACCCCGATCATATCGTTTGCGGCATTTATCAGCTGTATGACCTTCAGTTTTGTAGATTTGACACCATGGGGTGTAGGATCGATGACCACGTCCAGTGCCTATGGGCTGACCATTATTATGGCCATTTGAATGGCCTTGAGAACGACGATTGCCATTGTTGTGGAAATGGCCATGACCACGTCCACGAGTTGCAGTAAAAGCTGCAGAAGACATAGAAGGAGATTCAAGTGATTTTTGAAATAAATCATAACTTTCAGCTTTGGGAACAAGATCATGGAAGGAGGGCAGCGGCGTGAGAGCCAATTGTGAAGAAGAAAAGGCAGAGACCTCAGTGTCGAGACCACGTAAGAACCAGTGAGATTTATCGACATCATCGACTGGGCGTCCAATAGCCATTAGCTGATCATAGAGAGCTTTAAAAGCATGAGAATATTCAGCAACAGTTCTAGTTCCTTTCTTCATCAACTGAAGTTTACCCTTGATCCGTATCTCTCAAGTTTTGGAAGCGTGGCTGAAAGCATGTTCCAGTGCAACCCAGACATCCCGAGAGTTTGTGAGACCAATAGCTTCGCCAGGGCTTCTTCAGAGAGAGAATAGAGGAGAAGATTGAGGATGCATTGGTCTTTGAGTTTCCATTCAAGAAACTTCGGTTAGGAGTGGAAGAACCATCGGTGGTGGTAGGAGAGGGCTTGGGGAGAGAGTCATCCACAAAACCAAGACAGTCTTGACAGTCAAGCAACAGAACCAACTGGCTCTTCCAAAGCAAATATTTGCTGGATGAAAGTTTGATAGTTACCATGTGGACCATGGTATTGACAGAAAGAGATTCAGCCATGAGAGAAAAGGAAAAAAAAAAAACTGGTATCAGATGTTAATCCAAAGAGGCTCTTGATACCATGAGAATGTATGTAAATCACCCACACTGTAAAAAGGTGGAGATAGTTTTCCATTTATAGAGATAAACGTATATGTACAGCTATACAACAAGAAAGGAAAAAAATCATAAAAATAAAATACAGCATCTCTGCAATCATGGGTCAACTACTACAATTAAGGTAATGACTAAGAATCAGATGAGGATTCGGAGAATCCTCAACACTAGGGAATATACAACAATATCAACTCTATTCCCTTTGTCATATGCTGCATGCATGTCTGTAAGTATATCTACGGTGAGTAAATATGAAGAGTCTAAACCCCAAGCTTCAGTGCTCCTAGCTTGACCTTGCAACGTCTAAATAATTAAAGCTATCACTTGTGGCAGAAGAAAAAACAACTTTGTAGCCTTTTGCTCTCCTCTGAAGTTTGGATCGCTTCCAACATTGTTACTACCTCTTTCATCTCTGGTCTTTTTTTGGGATCTGCATCCCAGCATTGCGTTATAATTTTTGCAAAAGAGCTTGGGCAGCAGCTGGGTATCTCAGGCCTCAAAATCTGCAGTTAATTTCAAGAATCGAATTAGAATTTTCAGCCCTCATGATAATACTAATTGTTAGTCACATACGGCTAGGAAGAAGAAACTTATATATATATATATGTATGTATGTATAGTGTATATACCTTGTAGACAGCAGGCGAAGTCAATTCTGAGAATCTGACATTAGGGAATGGCGTATCACAGCAATACATCTCCCACAAGCAAATTCCGAAACTGTACACGTCACATTTCCGGCTATATGGTTTATTTGCAAAGACCTGCACCATGCATATTGACAAATCTAAGGTTGTTCGCAGCTAGCTTGCAATTTTTGGATACAGGGATTTATGGGGGAAACCAAATTGAAGGAAAACTTGCAGCAGCAGTACTGATATTATTAATAGTTGGCCAGAAGTTTCCAAAATGTTTTTTAAACGAATATATCTCAAGCCACTCATCATTTTAATCTACAGACTACTCCAATTAGTTCTAATTAGCTTCAACAGAGTTTATAACATTCTACAATATATATTATTAGCAGCATTGGTCATGACAGTAAAGACACTGGAGCTGTAACTTTCGAAAAATGTCAAGAAATTACTATACCTCAGGAGCCATGTAACCAAGGGTCCCTGTACGACCTATCTCATCAGGAATTGAATCCTGAATACAAGCATTTCCAAAGTCTGTTAACTTCAGAGAATGATTCTTGTCAAGAAGCACGTTTTCTGTCTTTACATCTCTGTGGACAATCTTCCTGGAGTGAAGGTACTCCAAACTGCAAGGAACCAGATCAGGGCAAAGTAAATATTCCTAAGAGCTTAATTAATTAGCCGCTGATCAAGTGCTGCTACAATATTAACTAAGATATGGTACGTCATGTGGATTTTCAAATGCCTGAACCAAAATGGTGTTAGCTAGCTAGCATGTAAGTTGAAACGTAAACAAAATTAAGTAGAAACAGACATGTGGGGAAGGGAATCCTACCCTCTTGCAAGAGCTAGTGCGAGTCGTATCACCTTTTTGAAAGCCAGCTTCCTTTTTCGGTTCTTTATCAGGTAAGATTTTAGAGTTCCCCAAGGAAGATACTCGATAATAATACAATTATCAGCACTACTTGGCATGCCAATTCGCTCAGCTTGGGGTTTGAAGTCGGTGCCCATTGTAGCTCCTATTAACTGAGAAATAAAAAAGAAAGAAAAACAAATTAAAATTCAACTAGAATTATATTGCCAGGACATGTGTGTGTGTATATATATGCCTGTAGGTATGCGTGCATGTGTAATTTCTGTGTACGTGCTTACAACTCTAGAGGAAGAGTCGACTCTAAAGTGATCAATTTTCTACATGGAAAACAGTTTTTGCAAGAACATATAAACATTATGTATATAGTATGATCCGACATTGTTCATTCAATATTGAGTTGTACGTGACTCTAAAGTGATCAATTTTCTACATGGAAAACAGTTTTTGCAAGAACATATAAACATTATATATAGCGTATGATCGGACATTGTTCATTCAATATTGAGTTGTACGTCCGACTCAAGAAAGATTTGTTGATGATGATGAAAATAACGAGAAACAAAGTATATATATATGTGTGTGTGTGTGTGTGTGTGTGTGTGTGTGTCCGTTTTTTTTCTTGTATTTCACTTCATTGTTTATCTTGAAAAACATTTTGGACTGATTACTACATGGTGCATGCACAACACATTAATACGAATACACATCATATGCTATTTACACGAAATAATTTGATTTTTTACAAGAATATTAAATTTTGGGTTTTGCAAAATATTTTACAATACCGTCATATAAATGGAATAATATTGAATGCCTCCACCCATGAATCTTCTTAAAATGGACTCTTCTATCTATATATAAATTCAAAGCTGAAAGAAAAATAATATTTATAATTATTTTAGGTATATAAAATCTACGTACTTCTTTTGAAAAAATATAAATATAAGATATTCTTGTCAAAATTATTTTTTTAATAATAGACTTTATTTTTTCAATGAAATACACGAGATTGTATATGGTAACACTGTATGAATATACAACAACGAACCAAACTAGTATAAAAGAACTTATATCGCAAACCTAAATATCATTACTTTTCTTTGGAAGGAATTTTGAAAAATAAGAGAGAGAGAGAGAGAGAGAGAGAGAGAGAGAGAGAGAGAGAGAGAGAGAGAGAGAGCAAATTCATATATCGTACTACGTACGTACCTTGACAACATTAGGATGTTCAAGCTTATGCCAAACAGAAACCTCTTGTTTAAAAGCAGCATTTCTGAGTAAAGCTATTTCAGCCTGTGTTCCCTGTGCTGATCTCCACTCCAGCACTTTAACTGACAGTTTATCGCAAAGAAAAGCGAACAAAGTCAGTGGTAAAACTTGAATCTTATAATGTCGTCGTTTCGTTTTGTTTAAGGGGAAATATTATATAAAGAACTAATAACTGCACTTTGCTGGAGTATTTCTCTTCATGGTCTCACCAAAAGAATGCATACAGATGCGGATCAGCAAGAACATTAATGTTTCAAAACAGAGAGATCAGAACAAAAACCCCATGCACCCAATAAATCAAAGAAAAGAAAGAAGGTTGGAGATTGAGGTTCTAACCGGCAACGTCTTGGCCGCCGTAGACCCCTCTATGGACGGCGCTGAACGTACCTCGAGCAATCACTTCTTTTACGATAAGTTTATCGGAATCGATTTCCCAGGGTTCTTTGGCGGGGGCTGATCTCACGTTCTTTTCCTTATTTTTCGGGTTCTGCAACGCCCAAAGTCGGTTTAGATGCCCCTCGAGCTGCCTATCCAGCCTCTTAATTTCTACCATGTCTGGCCTCACAAAGATCTTGCTTCCATCTTCCATCTCTATAGAGTTTTTGGGTTTCTCTCGCTGGCTCTAAGGATTCAAAAGGCAGGCAGATTTGCAGTAAAACGTTGTTGTACTCGATCGGAGGATGTCTATATGCGATATATGGGAGAGGTTTGCCTTCGTGAGCCGGTGAATTTAACGTTGAATAGTCCGAGTTTAGGTAGGAGTCTAAAGGTTGCTAGGCTTTTATGTAACTGTACAAATGGCATGCATGCACGTCGGCTTATCGATCCTCAGAATCCCCACCTCACTTTCAACTCCTTTACTTTTCGGAAACTCCTACGTACATACGTACGCTCTTTTTAGTTTTACTATTCTTTTTAAATCGTCACTTTATTTGAAACCGTTTCCGTCTGTGTATAAACTACGTATTCATACAAATACGTGCTTGATTCAGAATGATTAGCTGATCTGGATATTCCAACATCCAAGATCTCCTCCTTTTTCTTTTTTTTTTTCTTTTTTTATTTTAACACTTGAGTCAAAATAGAGATTAGAGCCTTGTCTGGATATAAGATTGGCCGCCTGCCAATGGTGGCCACCCGGCGGTGGTACTGGTGGCTTATAATTATTATTTTTAATCATTAATATTTTATTTATGTTTTAAATTTATTTTAAAGATGATTTAATTTGGATATTGTTTGAAAACTTTTTGCTGAGTTTTAACCAATGTTTTGAATACCATATCGGATGTCGTACCGGTCAAGACATTGGAACGAAATATTTCGATATCAATACCGTTTCGGAATAGTCGATATATAAATAAATTATATATATATAAATTATATTTCAAAATAATAGTCTATATATAAATAAATTATACATAAATACATATATATATATATATAAATTATAAATAGTCTGGTTTGAATTGGAGGTCAAAAAATGAGATTAAAGTTTGAAAAAAAAAAAAAGGTAAAGGCCGAAATATAGGCTGATACGGTCAGTATTTCGGCCAGTACGAAACAGGTAAAATACCTGTACTGGACCAGTGGCCAGTACATTCTATACCGGCTGATACGGTATGATATTAAAAATAGTGATTTTAACCGTACCAGTATAGATATTGTATGTTTAAAAATGAAATCATCTTTGACTCTTGGACTAGATTAAGAGTAGGGGTGTTCATCCGGGTTCCGACCCGGGAATCCGGGTAGACCTAAACCGGAACCCGGATTTCAAATCCGAGCCGGAACCCAGACCGGGTTAACCCGGGTCAGACATGAGCTGAAACCTGGATGAATCCGGGTTTTCAAAACCCGGATTCCGGGTTCCGGATTGAACCCGGGTCTTTTTTTTTTTTTTTTTACCCATATAAAAGCCTATATATATATTCAAATATTTTCACATGTAACTCTGATTTTTTTATAAAAAACAAAAAAATAAATTTGATTGTGCACTTTAGAGGTTGAAAAATATCAACTCCTGTATCAAAGTTCCATTTAATTTGCCTCGCAATAAAAATGCATGTAAAACCAAAAAAACTTCCAATATTCATCTATGTAAAGTATGCATGCATTACAATACAATCTTTTGCATATTATATTATTTGTTATTTATACATTACATTACGAAATACTAAATTACAATATATGAATTACAAAATTAGTGATTTAATTTCTACACCAAATAGCAACTTCAAAGTGATTGGCCTAAAAGTGACCCTGCAAAAAACAAAATAGAATTAAAATGGCATAAATTTGAAAGCAACACATCCTACAAACTAATATAATGTTGTAATTTAAATCAGTTTCAAAAGCAATATCCCCAATCCCAGCAACCAATTTCACACTTCATTTAAGCCTCTCTCTTCGTAGCCTCTCCAGTTCCTTGACCATCTGCCAATGTTCTAACGACAGGCAGGTTTCACCAAAACTCAAAGACATTAGGCGGCCCATTGTCAGCCATCTACATACATACTGAATCTGCTAATAGAGTGATAATCAGAGTGATATTTTAAAATGGTAGGTCCTGCTTCATAAAGTGATGATTAGAGTGTGAAATAAATAAATAAAAGACAATGGAAATGAGTGTCTCACCAAGGGGGGTAGAAAAAGCAATGGAGGCATTTTCAGCATTGAGAATTAAACATTATTCACATATATATCAAAGTATCACTTGCATAGTTTAGTCTTAATTACTAAAAGTTCCTACCTGTAGCAATTGCTAGTTCATTTAGTGAGTATAAATATATCCACAACTGTTTGGTGAGACTAACTTGTATAACATCATGGTTACAATATCATAATCATATTTATTCCCGAACATATACCAATTCCTAACAAGCTCAACTACCCCAAAATACTCACGTTAGTTGATCTTGCATTTGCTTAAACCAAGAAACATGAAAGAATTAACGAAACAAAGATAAAAATAAAAAATAAAAAATAAAAATAAAAAACAATACCTATTAGGCCAATAATCTCATAATATGTGGGTGAAACATCAACTCCAAAATCACAGGGCATTAAATTTTGAGCAAGCAATGAAATATCAAGCACGCTATACGTTAAAAGCACCAAAAGTGAAGTTCAGTTCAAATATATTTTCTTATTTCAATTCATCCAAATGTTATTGTAGGCATGAAGTTGTTAAAATACTGAATGCATGTATGGACAAGTCCGGATTTTTTCAACAACGAGGAAAAAAGTAAATCATTTTAACAATATATAGCACTGATAAATGTAAACAGCTAAAATTAGAGCAAATTACCTCTTGAGAAGGACCTAGGGACATATGAGTTGGATCACCATTGAGCAATGCATGTTCACATAGCTTTTTAGCCCCATGAAGTTCTTTAAGGTGCCCCCATTTTGGAAACCACGGTAATCCTACAAGCCATATGAAACTAATGCTCAATATTGCATTTTTTTATCGAAGTAAATTAACTATCTTTCCATATTACAGATATTAAGCATAAATCATTAGAACAGATAAATCAAACATGGTGGGGTGGGGGCATGCCAGAAGCTTCCTACCTGCTTCAAGCTCGAATACATGTGTTTTTCTTGTCATTCTCAGATTTAAGAACCTTCAGTGCAATGTGATTTTCTTCTTTTTCTACATACCCACACACACAAAGAAAATTAATATTACTTCAACCAAATCCAGTAAAAGCGAGGAAAATACACAACATATTGAGAATTCTTACTTTCGATAAGAGATTCAGTTACTACCCAGAGCATTTGAAATGATGAGTTGGTTCGTCCCATTTGCCATCTCAAATCACACAAGCTTTTGTGAGCTACCAGGGATTGAGGTTTCCAACCAAACCCAAGTAAGGTTAGATTAGGCTTAAGTTTACTAGGTCAGCTTAAAATAAAAACTTATTTATATTTACAACTAGTAGTAAATAAATGGGTATTTCAATATCTTAGAACATAAAAACTACACAATTTATGTTCACAACAAAGAATACATTCTAACTTCTACGAAGCTCCGCAGTGCAGAGTTCGATTCAGGCACTGGCAATCAGATCTATACTAAACATATGAAAGATTAAGACAAAAATCCCTTTCAAATATTTGACAAGATGACACAAGGGATTATTACAGACATGATTGCATAACATTTACACTTTACAAAGCGAAAGAAAGAAGCTATATCAAAACAAGATGCAGAGCACTGCCATATAGCAGATCTAACAAAATCGGAACATATACTTTATACCCACATCAGATTTGTTTAAAGGCATTGATCATAGAATGAAAAAGACCCAAAAAAAAATCCCCACGTTTAAAAACAAAGAGAACAGATCTAGCAAAAAATTATTTTTTCACAACCCAAAAAATAGCAGATATAACAAAATAGAGAGAGAGACGGAGCAAAAACAGCAGATCTAGCAAAATAATAGCATAAACTTTCTACCCAAGGCACTGATCATAGATCGAGATCGAGATAGAAAGAGAGAGAGAGAGGGCTTTCGAAGTGAGAGATAGAGAGACTTACTGAATGAAGTCCAGCCAGCAGCAGCTGCGACGGCGAGAGAGAGACTGCGCTCACGGAGGGAGGTTAGGGTTTCTCATTTCTGCAATAGTTCGTAACGAGAGAGTGAGGAGGCAGAAGTCAGGAACTCACGAAACATTTGGGCATTATAAACAAACCCGGTTGTTAACCAGGTATAATACGGAACCCAGTTTTACACCCGGGTCCGGATCGGATGTATCCGGTTTTTGTAAATGCGGGTTCCGGCCCGGATAAATCCGGACCGAAAACCATAACCGGAAACCCGGTTATCCGGATTCCGGGTTGGGCCGGGTAAAATCCGGCCCAGATGAACAGTCTTAATTAAGAGCACACTTACCGAAATGTGGCAAATGTTAAAAAGGATCTCATTTAGCTATTATTCCATTTTTACTTGCTAGTTAAAAATGATTATTAGTAAAGTTGTATATTTTTTTAATTTTTTCTTAATAATTAAGAATGTTAAAAAAATACTTTAAAAAATAATAAAAGAATAAAAATTTCAAATACACTAAAGTATTAAATGGTGGTAAGAGGGTAAGAGAATTGGTAGTGGGCTAGCCATTGCTAAGTTTAAAATGAAACTTTAATATGGTCTTTTGATCATAATATAGACTTCTAGTTAGATTAGTCCACATTGGACTAGTTATCTTAAACTCCAAATAATAATATAATATTATATATTTTAATAATATTTAATAATTTTTTTAATATTTTACAAATGTATTTCATATATTAATTAATAACTTTATTAAAAAATAAAATTATTATTTTTAAACTAATTTTACAAATACACTTCATATACTATTTTTTCCACCTTGTCTATTCTTCGGAACAATTCCATGGTCACTCTGTTTTCCCCATATGGCCTTTTGCAGCGCTTTTCATCCTATTTTCAGCATCTACATTACGCTGCAAATTCTCATTTCCAACAATTTTAAGACAAATCGCTGCAATTACTATCAATTAATTTCAGCGATTTTAGTTGCATTTTCAGCATTTATATTACCCTGCAAAAGCTTATTTGCAACAATTTTCTAAAAAACCACTGGAAATGAGTAAGCAATTCCAGTGCTTTCTCGAACTATTACAACGATTCTAAGTGCCCATATTTGCAACAGTTTTGACATTTTGCAGCGCTTTTCATCCTATTTTCAGCATCTACATTACGCTGCAAATTCTCATTTCCAACAATTTTAAGACAAATCGCTGCAATTACTATCAATTAATTCCAGCGATTTTAGTTGTATTTTCAGCATTTCCGTTACGCTGCAAAATCTTATTTTCAACAAATTTGTAACAAATCGTTGGAAATGATTAAGCAATTACAGCGCTTTATTGAGCTATTACAGCAATTTGAAATGCTGGAATTACTCTTTAACAACGATTTCAATCACTTGGATGATGACATTTACAACAGTTTTTTGTTTTTACCAGTGCTTTTGGTTTAAGTTTCAGCATTTATATTACGTTGGAAAAACTTATTTGCAACACTTTTTTATTAATCGCTGCAGTTGTAGAAAGGAATTGCAGCAATTTTGGTAGTATTTGCAAGGATTTTATTATGCTGTAATTGAGATTTCTCAGCGATAGATGTATATGGGCATGAGCTCAGTTGCAGCGATGTTAAAAGTATTAGCAAGGGAAAATTTTCGCTGGGAATGGTAGTTTTAGCAACGAAATTTTTTTTTTTTGTGCTGCTTTGGGCAAAAAAGACGCGATTATTGCGGCGAACGTGCAAGGAAATTAAAATCGATGTAAAAGAGTATATGCAGCAGTTTATGTAGTTTTTTGCAACGATTTTAAGCGCTGCAAATAACCTGATTTCTTGTAGTGCATGTTGGTTGAAACACTCTGTTTCACTCATCAAACTCATCTATGCAAACCACATCCACGCCTACAGAATGGAACCAATACTATGAAATTATGAAATATCTCGTGGTTGGGTTGGCTAACGCTTCCTAAACGCCTACTATGTTACTTTCCAGCTACTATCATTTGGTTGATCATTTGGTTGGGTTGGCTAATACTTCCCAAGCTACTCTGTTACTTTTATTTGGAATCAGTACTATGCTTGGAACCAGTACCCAACGAAAAGTAACTTTCCTGCTTCCTACGTTACTCTGTTTGTGTCTCGTACGATAGCAAACTTTTGTATTTCTTTATTCTTTCCAGTTATGGCAGCTGCTATGAGATATAGGAATATTGTATGGAGCCATTACAGAGCAGATTCCAAATGAATTAGAAATGGTTTTCTCCTATCTTCTTCTTCTTCCTTTCACCGTAATCATTCTCTTCACTCACTTCTTAACAGAAAAGTCACCATTGCCACCATGCTCAACCCGCTACAACCATGCTATGTCAACCTATGTTTTTGTTGATTAAAACAGAGCACCTACGCCACCTCCCGTTGCATAGAAAATACAAACCTAGTCGAGGGAAGAATAATGTCCGTGAAGAGGGAAAAGGGAATGCGAGGGAAAGAGAGAGGGGTTGTTGGACGGGAAATAATAAATCAATTTTTTTATCCTTCTATAGTAGCTCACCAACAATAGCCAGGGAGACTAATTTACTGTAGCACAATTTCAAGATAGCATCAATTTAGCTAGACCGATGTGAGAGCTTTTTGAAAAATATAACCAAATTTTAGACTTGCATTGGACAATGACGAGATTATTGCCCATGCTCTAAGTAAGCCTATCTATTGATCATCATCCTATTCAAACATCCAAGATCTCTCATTTTTTGTTTTTTTCTTTTCTTCTTTAAACGTACCTAATTAAGTCAAAATAGAGATTAGAGATTTGTTTGGATATAAGATTGGCTACGTGCCAATGGTGGCCATCCCACGACGGTGGTACTAGTGGCTTATAATTATTATTATTATTATTAATCTTTAGTATTTTATTTATTTATTAAATTTATTTTAAAGATGATTTAATTTGGATATTGTTTGAAAACTTTTTTATGAGTTTTAACATGCAGTGTTACATGTTTCACCGCCACTAACTCATGATCACTTTTAACCAAAGAATGAGATAGATTGGAAGGTTCGAGGGAATGCCTCTGATGTCTAAATCAATGATTGAGTAAACTCTCTTCAATACTAATGAATCAGATGATCCTTCATGCCTGGACTTTTTGGATATATAAGACTTGCAATCAATTTGTTGCTTATGAGATAATGGACTTTATCTACTATTCAAAAATCAAAATCCATTATGAGATAATGGATGAGGGGTTCATCTGACATTTAAGCGATAACCGTCCTCATCCAACAAGTTCTTAGTCCCGCCAGTATCCAGGGTGGATGGGATATGGGCCAAGCTCTTAGAGGGAATTGGGCCAGAAGCCTGATCGGCGGCCCAGATATGGTACTAATCCAACCCTT
The DNA here is from genome assembly GCA_011037825.1 of Carya cathayensis. Taxonomy (NCBI): domain Eukaryota; kingdom Viridiplantae; phylum Streptophyta; class Magnoliopsida; order Fagales; family Juglandaceae; genus Carya; species Carya cathayensis. The sequence goes on along the minus strand of QGSO01000195.1, from coordinate 995,901 downwards.
GTCGGCCTGCCGAGATATTGAACCCTCTCCAAACAGTACTATAGATATTGTATGTTTAAAAATGAAATCCTCTTTGACTCTTGGACTAGATCTTAGGGTTGGTCTTATATTCAAACAAGGCCTAAATCCCGCGGGTATGGAATATCCAAGTGAAGTGAATACCTAGAGTGTAACAGCCCGCTAAAATTTAGTTTTATCTCCTCACCCTTCTCTTTTCTTTTCACGCATAGTAGACGGCAAGGCAATCCGTTTTGGTTTCTTTCCCAACAGCAGTCACCATCTCTCTCGTCTTTACCCTCATCTGGAATCACGCGTATAGATTATCTTTTCCGTAAATCACGTAATTTGTTCTTCACCGACAGCTGTAAAATCATGAACAGTTTTATCTTAAGCGTTGTACCTCGATGGCGTTTTCCCGGATCTTATCCATCGAATTTCAAAGTATTAGATAAGATTGTTTTTAAAGTAGCACAATTATAATAATTTAATGAGCTCTGAAAATATTATAATTGTGGATATTTATTTAGATTAAATATTTTAATTGTTTTAAGATATTAAGAGGTTTAATTTTTACGTTGAAAATTCTTATTTAAATTTAAGTGTTTTATGCACTTTGATTAATTAATGATACTTTATCATTTTATATAATGATGAAGAAAATATTATTTTATAAACCTTAGTTTATAAAATAATATTCTATCTTAATTCTTCTCAGTGTAGTAATTAAGTGTTTTATTAATTTAAATGATTTTATCCTCTTCGATTAATTAACGGTACTTTATCATTTTTATATAATGATGAGGAAATATTATTTTATAAATTTTAGTTTATAAAATAATATTCTACCTTAATTCATCGTAGTGTTTTATTTAAATATAATACGTACTCCACAGTTGTTGTGGCCCCACGCATTATAAGTAACATAAATATAATACGTACTCCACAGTTGTTGTGGCCCCACGCATTATAAGTAACATAAAAATAATACGTACTCCACAGTTGTTGTGGCCCCACGCATTATAAGTAACATAAATATAATACGTACTCCACAGTTGTTGTGGCCCCACGCATTATAAGTAACATAAATATAATACGTACTCCACAGTTGTTGTGGCCCCACGCATTATAAGTAACATAAATATAATACGTACTCCACAGTTGTTGTGGCCCCACGTATTATACGTATCATAACATATCTTATCTTTCTTAATGCATGAGATATTATTTAATATCATATACTTTTCTAACATGGCGTATACTTGTAAATGGCACAATATGATTTAATCATAAACATTTCATGGCATACATGTATCATATGGCATACTTAACATGGCATACTTATAACATACAACATTGTATGACAGAAAAGATTGTGTAATAGATAAATATTCATGAGAGATTAAATCATACGTACGTAACAGTAATGAAAGCATGTGGAATGATAACAAATTTAGTCCCTAAAACCAAACTATAAATGAGCAAACCACTCGCGCTGGAATAGCGAACCATGCCCAGCTGGAAGAGGCATCAAGCCTTAATTTACACTATTGCTATAGAATTCACACCGGTTAGGTTTTTACCCAAAGGATATTTACTTCAAAGCCTCACTAACATCTAATTACTAATACAAACACTTCAATATAACTTAGTATCACCAGATGCACCAGACCGAATTTAAAGTTCGACACGATAGTCCCTACAACGCTCTACCCTTACGCCTCAACCTTCGTACGCCTCGTGTATCCACCTATCAGAACCACGTGACTCTCCAACCATACTGCGACACGTCCCGTGATCGCACCACACGGGACGACGTACTTGCACACATCAACTGATCACACACATGCATCAACACGAAGCATCCTTCATTAACACAACTACAGCATCGCACGGCCGCGCTGCATACACAGATGCTAAGGTATTCCTACCCGCCTATCAATCAGATACTAGCATTTCACGCACAGTACAATACAATCAACAAACTTACAACCACACTTCGCTTCACAAATACGCAACGAACTCCACAAATACAACTACACATTCACAAACCAACCAACTAACTATTTTAAACGTAAAATAACTAGAGATAGAGGGTTATACCATCGACGGGATAACACTGCGTCGCTCGCTACTCGTCACGAACATGCGTCAGAAGAACGTACTGGCGGTAACATCGGTACGGTGGCTGTCCACCACACAAAGTGGTAGTTTGGGTTTGAGAAAGGCTAGGCGTGGTCTTGGAAGACTCACGGTCGCCTCGTGGTGGTCAAAGGTGACGGAGCACGGCGGCATCACGCCGTGAACAGTAAATCCGAACGGTGAGCGGAAACGCGAGGTAGCGAAAATTCATAGAACTTCATGGCAAAGCTAGGGATAGGTAGATGAACATGTGGTGGAGCTGTGGTAGCGAGGTGGTGGTCGGACGGTGGCTAACGGCGGCGGATCGGCCGTTTGAAACCATTTTTGGCCTTGGAGAGTGTAGGAGAGTGAGAGCTCTACGAAACTCCGTTGGCCATGAAATTTCTTGGGGAGGTTCATGAGGATGAGAGGAACAAGATGGTGGTGGTGAAACACCACGGGTGGCCGTGTACGGCGGCGCACGGTGGTGAAACCGAACGGTTGTTTTTAAGAAACCCATATGAGAAAAGTGAGAGTTTGGGAAAAAGAAAGACATGGGGAGGAAGCCCTTGATGAGGTGAGTCCAATGGTGGTGCTTGGTGGTTGATTTGGCCGTGTATGGTGGTCCAAAAATGAGAAAAACCCCTAGAGACCCATATCTTTGAAGGGAGAAAGAGAGAGAGTGAGAAGTCGGTTTAGTACACCACCGGCATGGTTGGATCGCCGGAGGGAGAGGAAGAGGCCGGAGTGGGAGGTGGGGTCCGGCGGCCGGAGGTGGCGCCGGCTGGAGCTTAACACGAACGGCATGGGGCTTCAATCCGTCGGCCAGAGAGAGAGAGGGAGAGAAAAAAGAAAAAAAAAAAGAAAAAAGAAAAAGTGAAGAGAAAAAAGGTAGGGCCAGAGTATACGCTTCAATCTACATTTCGGGATCCTCAAATAAACCAACAGTGAGTTAAAACACTGATTAAAAACGCTTAAATGTTTTTTTAATAACTTTAAATAAAACACTACGATGAATTAAGGTAGAATATTATTTTATAAACTAAAATTTATAAAATAATATTTCTTCATCATTATATAAAATGATAAAGTACCGTTAATTAATCGAGAGGATTAATTATAAACATTATTATACTGAAGAATTAAGATAGATATTAACTAAGGTTTATAATAATATTCATCATATAAAATGTAAAGATCTTAATAATAAAGGATACACTATTATAAGATTTTCAACGTAAAATTAAACCTCTTAATATCTTAAAACAATTAAAATATTTAATCTAATAAATATCCACAATTATAATATTTTCAGAGCTCATTAAATTATTATAATTGTGCTACTTTAAAAACAAGCTTATCTAATACTTTGAAATTCGATGGATAAGATCCGGAAAACGCCATCGAGGTACAACGCTTAGGATAAAACTGTTCATGATTTTACAGCTGTCGGTGAAGAACAAATTACGTGATTTACGGAAAAGATAATCTATACGCGTGATTCCAGATGAGGGTAAAGACGAGAGAGATGGTGACTGCTGTCGGGAAAGAAACCAAAACGGATTGCCTTGCCGTCTACTATGCGTGAAAAGAAAAGAGAAGGGTGAGGAGATAAACTAAATTTTAGCGGGCTGTTACAATGAGTGTTGTAGCGAAGGAAGTACGCGTAGCGCGTACTCCGTGTTGCGTAGCGATGCACCGTGAGACGTGTATCGCAGTGAGGGGTTTTGTAGTGTGAATGGAAGAGAGTTCACGTGAGTGTACTCTGTATTAAGTCGTGAAACACCAGATGGCGTGTCACGAAGGTTGGATGGCGTAACAGAGAAGTGTAGAGCATGGTGTAGTGTTGGGAAACTGTATGACAGTGTCCCGAAGCAGTGATGATATGGATTATAGTCCGGGGTGACTGGTGTCATCTTGTGGTTGACTATGGCTAAGAGTATATGGATTGAGAAAGGAATTGTTTGTTTGGTTATTATTGATAATTTTAATGAACTTGTTTTAGTGCAAAGGCTTTCTGAAGTCAAATTATCTCTTCAGAGTATAGTGAAACCTCAAGTTGCCGTGGTGTTGCAAGTGCTCACAATATGGCAATTGAGTTCAGAATGTGAAAATCTTAAGGACTTGAGTGTTCCTCTTCCAGCTGTTGTGCAGTTCCTCGTGTTTCGCACTCTATTCTCATAGAACGCGACGATCGAGGTAAGTTAGCCTCTAACTTACTATCAGTTTATTGTGTATGTGTGATGGGTAAGAGAACTACAATTTATGTATGTATGTTATCGTATATGCCATGTCATGCTATGTCATTACATGTTTATCTGCTACGTATGATTTAATCTCTCATGAATAATTATCTGTTACATAATCTTTTCTGTCATACAATGATGTATGTTATAAGTATGCCATGTTAAGTATGCCATGAAATGTTATGATTAAATCATATGGTGCCATTTACAAGTATACGCCATGTTAGAAAAGTATATGATATTAATTAATATCTCATGCATTAAGAAAGATAAGATATGTTATGTTACGTATAATACGTGGGGCCACAACAACTGTGGAGTACGTATTATATTTTATGTTACGTATAATGCGTGGGGCCACAACAACTGTGGAGTACGTATTATATTTTATGTTACTTATAATGCGTGGGGCCACAACAACTGTGGAGTACGTATTATATTTATGTTACTTATAATGCGTGGGGCCACAACAACTGTGGAGTACGTATTATATTTATGTTACTTATAATGCGTGGGGCCACAACAACTGTGGAGTACGTATTATATTTATGTTACTTATAATGCGTGGGGCCACAACAACTGTGGAGTACGTATTATATTTATGTTACTTATAATGCGTGGGGCCACAACAACTGTGGAGTACGTATTATATTTATGTTACTTATAATGCGTGGGGCCACAACAACTGTGGAGTACGTATTATATTTTATGTTACTTATAATGCGTGGGGCCACAACAACTGTGGAGTACGTATTATATTTTATGTTACTTATAATGCGTGGGGCCACAACAACTGTGGAGTACGTATTATATTTATGTTACTTATAATGCGTGGGGCCACAACAACTGTGGAGTACGTATTATATCTTATGTTACTTATAATGCGTGGGGCCACAACAACTGTGGAGTACGTATTATATTTATGTTACTTATAATGCGTGGGGCCACAACAACTGTGGAGTACGTATTATATCTTATGTTACTTATAATGCGTGGGGCCACAACAACTGTGGAGTACGTATTATATTTATGTTACTTATAATGCGTGGGGCCACAACAACTGTGGAGTACGTATTATATTTTATGTTACATGAAGTATGGGGCCACAACAACTGTGGAGCATACACTACATGAGACACAGCAATTGTGACATGTAGAATACGTGGGGCCACAACAACTGTGGAGTACGTATTATATTTTATGTTATGTGTATTCATGGGGCCACAACAACTGTGGAGCATGAAGTATGGGGCCACAACAACTGTGGAGCATACACTACATGAGACACAGCAATTGTGACATGTAAAATACGTGGGGCCACAACAACTGTGGAGTACGTATTATGTTTTATGTTACTTGAATACGTGGGGCCACAACAACTGTGGAGTACGTATTAATGCACGTTATTAATCAAGACAATTGAATAAGATTTCAAGTTTATGTTAAGTCTAGTTTTAGATCAAATACATGATAAGTCAAGTTTTAGATCAAGTCCATGTTATGTTATACTCACGTACATGTTATGTTCAAGTTTATGTTATTTTCAAGTTCTTATTTATGTTATGCATGTTTACGTTCATGCTATATTTCAAGTCCATGTTATGTTTCACGTTCATGTTATGTTGTTTGTTCATGTTATGTTTTAAGCTTAAGTTCATGCCATGTTAAGTCAAGTTCAGTTCACGTTAAGTTCTGGTTAAGTCATGCTATATGTCAAGTTATACTATGTTTATGTATGACTATAATTATGCATTTATGCTTTTACTGCCATGCATGCATTTTTAACCTGTGTGTGAGTTTTATGTTAACTTACTGAGATTTGTAATCAAATCTCACTGTGGTAGTCCCAACTACCATTCCCCCCGAATGGTAGATCTTGTTACAGGACCCGAAGGAAAATTGGAATCTGACCAACTGAATACGGTCGACTAGGCCACGGTGCGATGTTGATGATGGTATAGTATTTAACTTAGGTTAATACTTGTACTTTTGGAGTTGTATCTCAAGTATTCTTTTGATCACAACCATTTTAGACTAGTGTG